>CM031605.1:5602398-5642398 GCA_018398815.1 Conus ventricosus | reverse complement strand
TCCTGTTAAGAGTGGTGTTCATACATCAGTTTTGTATTGGGTTGATTGTGTTTACCTGCAATGAACACTGTGTTCCTGTTATGAGTGGTGTTAGTACATCAGTTTTGTTTCTGGTTTTACCACATTTACCTTCAGTTAACACTTCCTGTTAAGATTGGCATAAATACATCAGTTTTGAATCTGGGCTTACTGCATTTACCTTCAGTAAACACTTCCTACTTGTTTTGACTGGTGTGTATATGTCAGTTTTGTATCTGGTTTTACTACATTTACCTTCCAGTAAAGACTCCCGCCATGTGAACACTTGTGTTACGGCATCAGTTTTGTATGTGGCTGTACTACATTTACCTTCCAATAAACAACACTCTCCTCTCTGTGAAGACTGGTGGTAATGCATTAGTTGTGTGGGTTTTTTTAAATTTGGTTTTACCCACATTTACCTTCCAATAAACACTCTTTCATGTGAAGACTTGTGCTAATGCATCAGTGTTTTATGTGGCGGTATTGCATTGACCTTCCAGTCAACTTTCCGTCCCAGGAAAGACTTGTGTTTTTTAATAACGTTGAGTGTTTGACTGTGCTACATTTACTTTTAAAAAAAAGGTTCCCTGCAACGACTTTTAATTCCATCATTACCTCTTCAGAGACGGTGTCTGAACACAAATCCACTGTGTATGGTTTTGTGTGTGCACACGCTCACATGCTTCTGTGGGAGTGTGTGTGTGCAAGTGTGTTTATATATGTTTGTGTGTATGTGATTCATGTCATCCACGTCAGCCCTGATATGGCCCTTTGCGGTCGGCTGGGCTATAAGCAACATTATCTTATCTTACCACCCACAATGATCTTCACCTGCGGGGTTGGGTTGCTTTGATACTACATTTTTTTATGTATGCATTCACATGTGGGGCCTCAGGTCCAGAGGAGGTGGAAAGGGTTGGAATCTGCACCAACGTCAGCTTAGTGGGAAAATCTCCTTTAACTCTCTTCGGTTCTTTCCCTTGAATTTCGATCACCGGTGATCGACAGGTTTTCTTCCTGGAATTATGGTATTTAAAACAACATTTTTGTTATCGGAAGCAATATATCGCCTAAAAAACACAAAATAGACACATTCATCACAAAAATATCATTATTTTAGAAATAATGCGCAGAATGTTACGAAAAAAAGAACATCCATCATGCAAAATGCAAAAATCTCAAAAACTGTTGAGAGGTAAGCCAGGCTGTGTTAAGGGGGGATAAGGCTGACACATAGGTGCCAACTGCTACGAGATCGCCGTAGTTTGCTACGCCAAGAGAATGCTTGCTACGACGCTACTACGATCATTAAATTGCTACGGCGAAACAAAAAAATTTGAAGATACTTTCGTTTTGTTTGGACAGCGCTAAGTAACGTCTCTATCGGTCTGTCAGAACTGCATTTCCGCTTTCGGTTTTACTGTAGCACGTGATCATTTCGACCAATCAATGGCGACTTCCGTCTTGCTCAGTTCGCAACAGTGTGTGAGTAGATTTTTTTTTACAATTTGCCCTCTTCCTCTGCTTCATCTCTGTATAATAACATTTATAGATATACTAAGAGTACTGTAGCTTTAATGTGGTCCGTAAAACTGGTTATAGGCCTGATTTCTTTTTAGAACGCGCGCAAAATTAAGTTGCTACTGTCAAATTGGAAATGCTACTGTGAAATTGTGAAATGCTACTGTAAGCCGCATGAGCAGGTTGGCAGCTCTGCTGACAGGTGTCAGAGGGAAGGGGTCGCACAGTGGATATGATCCAGGGGTTGGCACTTGTGGTTTCTTGGATACTTTGAGATTCTTTATGCCCCCCACCTCCCCTACCCCCTCATACCACCCCCACCCACTTCCATCTCCTACTCCAGCTTGCTGGATGATGTTAAGGGTAACAAGCCACTGCTGGGTCTGTTGACACAGGTCCCCGATGAGGTGAGGATGGCTCCCACCAGGCAGGATCCCAGAGCGGCCTTTGAAAAGATGATCACCGTGAGTCTAGTCTCTTGTGCTTTTTAAAAATTTCTTTTCTTTTTTTTTCTTTTTTTACCCCAGCCTTGTGATGCGGTGTTGTGAACACATGTTACACATAAGATTTTCCTTCAGAGGAGAAGGCAGATATGTCTGGACTAACATTTATGGTGATGAGAAAATGCTGATCTGCCTGCTATAACCTTCTTTTCTGTTCTTAGATTCTTTTTGTCTTTTTATTGTTCTGATCATCTTGTTGTCTTCAGCAAGTTTATAAACAAAGCGTGCATAATTTTCTGTTTTGTCTGTCTTTTTTCTCTGCTTTGTTTTATTTTGATGACCCACTGAGGTGTAAAAAGGTAGACAGAAAAGTCTTGGTGACTGACAAAGTCTGGTGTTAAACTGGACAGAATAGATAGAAAAATGTCTTGATGACACATGAAGTCAGGTGTTAAACTGGACAGAAAAGTCTTGATGACACATAAAGTCAGGTGTTAAACTGGACAGAAAAGTCTTGATGACTAAGAAAGTCAGGTATTAAACAAGACGAAAAACGCTTGATGACTTGCCAAGTCAGGCGTAAACAAAACAGATAAATCTTTATGACTAAGCGCAAACAAAACAGAAAAGGCTTGATGACTAACAAAGTCAGGCATTAACTCTTTCTGTACCAAGTACCGCATATCCGGTCCTTATGTTTACAACCTTTGTATAATAAGGATTGCATATGCGGTCCAAAGCTTTGGAATTTTTCTCCGAAGTGAGTGAACCTTTTGTACGAAACTACTTGTTACAGGTAGCTCCTGCATACTAATTAGAGTGTATTTGTATTGGTACTTAGGCTTTGCAAGCTGAATGCTCGCTAGCAGACGCATTTCACACGTCACCAGCTCGGATTGGCTGGACATGGCGTTGTCTGCTACTCTGTCAAGCATGCATGGTGAAGGAAACACTACAAATCACCGTTACAATGTGACTGAAGCCCTTGAATTGTTGCAAGCAGTTGATTGATTTCAGGGCATAAAACATATTGGATTATCAAATGAATAGAAAAATAACTTTGCTATATTGTTCGTGGTTTCTCAGTCATTTATAAACATAACTTGAAAAAATCACAAGTCAGTGTTCATTCAATCTTTTTTTATGATTTTGGGAAATATACATAGAAACGATCAGTTTCTGGGGAAAGAAAGGGGAGATAACAGCTAGTATAGAATGAGTTAAACTAGACAGAATGGACAGAAAGTCATAAAGACTAGCAAATAAGAAGTGTGAAACTAGACAGAAAAGTTTTGATGATTAACAAATTCAAATGTTAAGCTAGACAGAAAAGTCTTGATGATAAACAAATTCAAATGTTAAGCTAGACAGAAAAGTCTTGATGATAAACAAATTCAAATGTTAAGCTAGACAGAAAAGTCTTGATGACTGACGAAGTCAGGTGTGAAACCAGACAGAAAAGTCTTGATGACTAAAAAGTCGGATGATAAAGTAGGCAGGGCAGACAGAAAAGTCTTGATGACTAAAAAGTCGGATGATAAAGTAGGCAGGGCAGACAGAAAAGTCTTGATGACTAAAAAGTCGGATGATAAAGTAGGCAGGGCAGACAGAAAAGTCTTGATGACTAAAAAGTCGGATGATAAAGTAGGCAGGGCAGACAGAAAAGTCTTGATGACTAAAAAGTCGGATGATAAAGTAGGCAGGGCAGACAGAAAAGTCTGAATGACTAAAAAGTCGGATGATAAAGTAGTCAGGGTAGACAGAAAAGTCTGAATGACTAAAAAGTCAGATGTTAGACTTGATGGATAGACAGAAAAGTCTTGCTGACTAATAAAGTGAGTGTTAAGCTAGACAGAAAAGTCTTGCTGACAAATAAAGTGAGTGTTAAACTAGACAGAAATGTCTTGATGATTAATGAAGTAAGATGTAACACTACATAGGAAAAGAAATACTTAGCGTCTTCTGTGAAGTAAGGATGTTTTGTGTAGACAAAATAAAACAGCAAGAAAAAAGCGAAAAAAGTAGGCAACTAATTGATGTTGAAATGTATTTGATTTGTTTGAACACATAAACATATAACATTTCTTTCAGTTCCCATGCATCACATCCAGTAGATTATGCTTCCAGAGTTTCCACATACTGATTCCATCCTGTCATGAGATTGGCACCCCTTTTTTTTCAGAATGAAAGGTCAGATTACGAGGATTACAGTCCCACAGAACTGGAAAAGAACAACGTGGGACAGATCGAAAGCGTCTACGACTACATGTGTGTCGTGTCTGGTGACCAGCAGCGCTACTTTCTCCTCAGCTGTGGGGTAGGAGAAAGGATCGTAGTTCAAATATTGTTTGCTATTCAGTGTTGTGGGAAACCTCTTTGTGCATGCTGACTGCCTACTGTATCATAAGTTTTGAATCCCCCCCCCCCCACCCCCCCCACCCCACCCCCACCCCACCCCCCCCCTCCCCCGCCTTTCATTATGAGCTGAACAAACCTGCACTTTCCCCACGTCCTTATCTGTCCAAACCAATGCCTTGTTCCTCCTTGGGTTTGATAAAATGCTAGGAACCATGATTCTCACATAACAAACACAAATGAAAATTTAGAAAGCAAGGGAGCTAACCATGCCTCAAGGCTAACTGGTGAAAAAGAGTGAGGGCTTTTTCATTTGTAGAAATGAAATTAAAGGAAAAGGTTAACAATAAAAATTTTAAGAACATTTATAAAATGAAAAGCAGTAGTGCATCTTTGGAATATTTGATGAATTTTCTTGATTGCCAGAACTGTGTAAGCAACTTAAGATTAAGGGGGGAAAGTGAATGTGGGATGGGTAAGCTGGTCCACACATGCGCGTGCACATGCACGCATGCGTGCACACATGTGCACATACACACACACACACACACACACACACACACACATACGCATGCACACGCATACAACAGCCCCTTCCCCCTCCACACACTCATATAATGTGTTTGTTAGCGTGCATCTTGGTGTCTGTGCTTTGTAGAGCTACAAAAGAGGAAAACATGAAATGCACAACATCGGCATATGAACACACACACACACACACACACACACACACACACACACACACACTTGTACACACAGTACCAATTGATTAAGGCAAAAAAAGATGTTCAAAGGTGCAAACTTTCCACTGAACTCATTTACAATGTTGGTCTCAGAAATCCCAAACGTTCTACTGGGACGGGAAGAGGCACAGCAGGTGGCGTAAACCGGAAAATGTGCGTGTAGAGCTGCCCACCAGACCTTGCTGGAAGTGGAGTTTGTTGTGGAGCTGAAGGGAGAGGTACTGAACTGTGGGTTTGTGGTGTGGTGTAGTGAGGGGAGAGGTACTGAACTGTGGGTTTGTGGTGTGGTGTAGTGAGGGGAGAGGTACTGAACTGTGGGTTTGTGGTGTGGTGTAGTGAATGGAGAGGTACTGAACTGTGGGTTTGTGGTGTGGCGTTGTGAAGGGAGAGGTACTGAACTGTGGGTTTGTGGTGTGGTGTAGTGATGGGAGAGGTACTGAACTGTGGATTTGTGGTGTGGTGTAGTGAGGGGAGAGATACTGAACTGTGGGTTTGTGGTGTGGTGTGAATGGAGAGGTACTGAACTGTGGGTTTGTGTGTGTTGTAGTGAAGGGAGAGGTACTGAACTGTGGGTTTGTGGTGTGGCATGTTGTAGTGAAGGGAGAGGTACTGAACTGTGGGTTTGTGGTGTGTTGTAGTGAAGGGAGAGGTACTGAACTGTGGGTTTGTGGTGTTGTGTGTAGTAGTGAAGGGAGAGGTACTGAACTGTGGGTTTGTGGCATGTTGTAGTGAAGGGAGAGGTACTGAACTGTGGGTTTGTGGTGTGTTGTAGTGAAGGGAGAGGTACTGAACTGTGGGTTTTGGTGTGTAGTAGTGAAGGGAGAGGTACTGAACTGTGGGTTTGTGGTGTGTTGTAGTGAAAGGAGAGGTACTGAACTGTGGGTTTGTGGTGTGGTGTAGTGAAGGGAGAGGTACTGAACTGTGGGTTTGTGGTGTGTAGTGAAGGGAGAGGTACTGAACTGTGGGTTTGTGGGTGGTGTAGTGAAGGGAGGGTACTGAACTGTGGGTTTGTGGTGTGTTGTAGTGAAAGGAGAGGTACTGAACTGTGGGTTTGTGGTGTGGTGTAGTGAAGGGAGAGGTACTGAACTGTGGGTTTGTGGTGTGGTGTGGTGTAGTGAAGGGAGAGGTACTGAACTGTGGGTTTGTGGTGTGGTGTGGTGTAGTGAAGGGAGAGGTACTGAACTGGGGGTTTGTGGTGTGGTGTGTTGTTGTGAAGGGAGAGGTACTGAACTGTGGGTTTGTGGTGTGGTGTGTTGTAGTGAAGGGAGAGGTACTGAACTGTGGGTTTGTGGTGTGGTGTGTTGTAGTGAAGGGAGAGGTACTGAACTGTGGGTTTGTGGTGTGGTGTGGTGTAGTGAAGGGAGAGGTACTGAACTGTGGGTTTGTGGTGTGGTGTGGTGTAGTGAAGGGAGAGGTACTGAACTGTGGGTTTGTGGTGTGGTGTGTTGTAGTGAAGGGAGAGGTACTGAACTGTGGGTTTGTGGTGTGGTGTGTTGTAGTGAAGGGAGAGGTACTCAACTGTGGGTTTGTGGTGTGTTGTTGTGAAGGGAGAGGTACTGAACTGTGGGTTTGTGGTGTGTTGTAGTGAAGGGAGAGGTACTGAACTGTGGGTTTGTGGTGTGGTGTGGTGTAGTGAAGGGAGAGGTACTGAACTGTGGGTTTGTGGTGTGTTGTAGTGAAGGGAGAGGTACTGAACTGTGGGTTTGTAGTGTGTAGTGAAGGGAGAGGTACTGAACTGTGGGTTTGTGGTGTGGTGTAGTGAAGGGAGAGGTACTGAACTGTGGGTTTGTGGTGTGTTGTAGTGAAGGGAGAGGTACTGAACTGTGGGTTTGTGTGTGGTGTGTGTAGTGAAGGGAGAGGTACTGAACTGTGGGTTTGTGGTGTGTTGTAGTGAAGGGAGAGGTACTGAACTGTGGGTTTGTGGTGTGTTGTAGTGAAGGGAGAGGTACTGAACTGTGGGTTTGTGGTGTGGTGTAGTGAAGGGAGAGGTACTGAACTGTGGGTTTGTGGTGTGTTGTAGTGAAGGGAGAGGTACTGAACTGTGGGTTTGTGGTGTGTTGTAGTGAAGGGAGAGGTACTGAACTGTGGGTTTGTGGTGTTGTGTGTAGTAGTGAAGGGAGAGGTACTGAACTGTGGGTTTGTGGTGTGTTGTAGTGAAGGGAGAGGTACTGAACTGTGGGTTTGTGGTGTGTATAGTGAAGGAGAGGTACTGAACTGTGGGTTTGTGGTGTGTTGTAGTGAAAGGAGAGGTACTGAACTGTGGGTTTGTGGTGTGGTGTAGTGAAGGGAGAGGTACTGAACTGTGGGTTTGTGTGTGTGTAGTGAAGGGAGAGGTACTGAACTGTGGGTTTGTGGTGTGGTGTAGTGAAGGGAGAGGTACTGAACTGTGGGTTTGTGGTGTGTTGTAGTGAAAGGAGAGGTACTGAACTGTGGGTTTGTGGTGTGGTGTAGTGAAGGGAGAGGTACTGAACTGTGGGTTTGGTGTGGTGTGGTGTAGTGAAGGGAGAGGTACTGAACTGTGGGTTTGTGGTGTGGTGTGGTGTAGTGAAGGGAGAGTACTGAACTGTGGGTTTGTGGTGTGGTGTGTTGTTGTGAAGGGAGAGGTACTGAACTGTGGGTTTGTGGTGTGGTGTGTGTTGTAGTGAAGGGAGAGGTACTGAACTGTGGGTTTGTGGTGTGGTGTAGTGAAGGGAGAGGTACTGAACTGTGGGTTTGTGGTGTGGTGTGTTGTAGTGAAGGGAGAGGTACTGAACTGTGGGTTTGTGTGTGGTGTGTTGTAGTGAAGGGAGAGGTACTCAACTGTGGGTTTGTGGTGTGTTGTAGTGAATGGAGAGGTACTGAACTGTGGGTTTGTGGTGTGTTGTAGTGAAGGGAGAGGTACTGAACTGTGGGTTTGTAGTGTGTAGTGAAGGGAGAGGTACTGAACTGTGGGTTTGTGGTGTGGTGTAGTGAAGGGAGAGGTACTGAACTGTGGGTTTGTGGTGTGTTGTAGTGAAGGGAGAGGTACTGAACTGTGGGTTTGTGGTGTGTTGTAGTGAAGGGAGAGGTACTGAACTGTGGTGTGGTGTGGTGTAGTGAAGGGAGAGGTACTGAACTGTGTGTGGTGTGGTGTAGTGAAGGAGAGGTACTGAACTGTGGTGTGGTGTGGTGTAGTGAAGGGAGAGGTACTGAACTGTGGTGTGGTGTGGTGTAGTGAAGGGAGAGGTACTGAACTGTGGGTTTGTGGTGTGTTGTAGTGAAGGGAGAGGTACTGAACTGTGGGTTTGTGGTGTGTTGTAGTGAAGGGAGAGGTACTGAACTGTGGTGTGGTGTGGTGTAGTGAAGGGAGAGGTACTGAACTGTGGGTTTGTGGTGTGGTGTGGTGTAGTGAAGGAGAGGTACTGAACTGTAGGTTCGTGGTGTGGTGTGGTGTAGTGAAGGGAGAGGTACTGAACTGTGGGTTTGTGGTGTGGTGTGTAGTAGTGAAGGGAGAGGTACTGAACTGTGGGTTTGTGGTGTGGTGTGTAGTAGTGAAGGGAGAGGTACTGAACTGTGGGTTTGTGGTGTGTAGTAGTGAAGGGAGAGGTACTGAACTGTGGGTTTGTGGTGTGTTGTAGTGAAGGGAGGTACTGAACTGTGGGTTTGTGGTGTGTAGTGAAGGGAGAGGTACTGAACTGTGGTTTGTGGTGTGGTGTGGTGTAGTGAAGGGAGAGGTACTGAACTTTGGGTTTGTGGTGTGTGTAGTGAAGGGAGGTACTGAACTGTGGGTTTGTGGTGTGGTGTGGTGAAGTGAAGGGAGAGGTACTGAACTGTGGGATTGTGGTGTGGTGTAGTGAATGGAGAGGTACTGAACTGTGGGTTTGTGGTGTGGTGTAGTGAAGGGAGAGGTACTGAACTGTGGGTTTGTGGTGTGTTGTAGTGAAGGGAGAGGTACTGAACTGTGGTGTGGTGTGTTAGTGAAGGGAGAGGTACTGAACTGTGGGTTTGTGGTGTGGTGTGGTGTAGTGAAGGGAGAGGTACTGAACTGTGGGTTTGTGGTGTGGTGTTTGAGGGGAGAGGTACTGAACTGTGGTGTGGTGTGGTGTGGTGTAGTGAAGGGAGAGGTACTGAACTGTGGGTTTGTGGTGTGGTGTAGTGAATGGAGAGGTACTGAACTGTGGGTTTGTGGTGTGTAGTAGTGAAGGGAGAGGTACTGAACTGTGGGTTTGTGGTGTGTTGTTGTGAAGGGAGAGGTACTGAACTGTGGGTTTGTGGTGTGGCATGTTGTAGTGAAGGGAGAGGTACTGAACTGTGGGTTTGTGGTGTGTTGTATTGAAGGGAGAGGTACTGAACTGTGGGTTTGTGGTGTGGTGTAGTGAATGGAGAGGTACTGAACTGTGGGTTTGTGGTGTGGTGTAGTGAATGGAGAGGTACTGAACTGTGGGTTTGTGGTGTGGTGTAGTGAAGGGAGAGGTACTGAACTGTAGGTTTGTGGTGTGGTGTAGTGAATGGAGAAGTACTGAACTGTGGGTTTGTGGTGTGGTGTAGTGAAGGGAGGTACTGAACTGTGGGTTTGTGGTGTGGTGTAGTGAAGGGAGAGGTACTGAACTGTGGGTTTGTGGTGTGGTGTAGTGAATGGAGAGGTACTGAACTGTGGGTTTGTGGTGTGGTGTAGTGATGGGAGAGGTACTGAACTGTGGGTTTGTGGTGTGGTGTGTTGTAGTGAAGGGAGAGGTACTGAACTGTGGGTTTGTGGTGTGTTGTAGTGAAGGGAGAGTACTGAACTGTGGGTTTGTGGTGTGTTGTTGTGAAGGGAGAGGTACTGAACTGTGGGTTTGTGGTGTGTTGTAGTGAAGGGAGAGGTACTGAACTGTGGGTTTGTGGTGTGGTGTAGTGAAGGGAGAGGTACTGAACTGTGGGTTTGTGGTGTGGTGTGTAGTGAAGGGAGAGGTACTGAACTGTGGTGTGGTGTGGTGTAGTGAAGGGAGAGGTACTGAACTGTGGGTTTGTGGTGTGGCATGTTGTAGTGAAGGGAGAGTGTTGTTAATTAAGTGGAGTGTGTGTGTGAAGTCAACTGCAGTGTTATGAAGTGAAGCGGATTGGAGTGTTGTGAAGTCAAGTGAAGTGCTGTGTAGTTGAGCGTTATGATGTGGACTAGAGTGAGAAGTCAACTACTAAAGTGGAGAGTGATGAAGGGGACTAAAGTGTTGTGAAGTCAAGTGGCGTGAAGTGTTGTGTAGTCAAGTTGAGTGTTGTGACATCACAGGGAGTAGTGCAATGATGCCAGATGGAGTTGAAAGTAAAGTTGATTTAAGTGTTGTAAAGTCAAATGGAGCATTTTGAAGCCAAACAGTGCATTTTGAAGCCAAGTGGAGTGCTGTGAAATCAGCTGGAGTGTTTCAGAGTTAAGTGGATTGTTTCGTGTGAAGTCAGGTGGAGTGTTTTAAAGTCAAGTGGAGTGTTGTGAAGTCAGGTGGAGTGTTTTTAAGTCAGGTGGAGAGTTTTTAAGTCAAGTGGAGTGTTGTGAAGTCAGGTGGAGTGTTTTTAAGTCAGGTGGAGAGTTTTTAAGTCAAGTGGAGTGTTGTGAAGTCAGGTGGAGTGTTTTTAAGTCAGGTGGAGAGTTTTTAAGTCAGGTTGAGTGTTGTGAAGTCAGGTGGAGTGTTTTTAAGTCAGGTGGAGAGTTTTTAAGTCAAGTGGAGTGTTGTGAAGTCAGGTGGAGTGTTGTGAAGTCAGGTGGAGGGTTTTTAAGTCAAGTGGAGTGTTGTGAAGTCAGGTGGAGAGTTTTTAAGTAAAGTGGAGTGTTGTGAAGTCAGGTGGAGTGTTTTTAAGTCAGGTTGAGTGTTATGAAGTCAGGTGGAGTGTTTTAGAGTCAAGTGGAGTGTTGTGAAATCAGGTGGAGTGTTTTAGAGTCAAGTGGAGTGTTGTGAAATCAGGTGGAGAGTTTTTAAGTCAGGTGGAGAGTTTTTAAGTCAAGTGGAGTGTTGTGAAGTCATGTGGAGTGTTGTGAAGTCAGGTTGAGTGTTGTGAAGTCAGGTGGAGTGTTTTAGAGTCAAGTGGAGTATTGTGAAGTCAGGTGGAGTGTTTTAGAGTCACGTGGAATGTTGTGAAGTCAGATGGATTGTTTCAGAGTCTAGTGGAGTATTGTGAAGTGAGGTGGAGTGTTTTAAAGTCAGATGGAATGTTGTGAAGTCAGATGGAGTGTTTTAAAGTCAAGTTGAGTGTTGTGAAGTCAGGTGGTGTGTTTTAAAGTCAAGTGGAGTGTTTCAGAGTCAAGCAGAGTGCCATGAAGTCAGATGGAGTGATTCAGTCAAGTGGAGTGTCGCAGCATCAAGTGGAATGTTAGGAAGTGATTTGGAGTATTATGAAGTCAGCTGGAGTGTTGTGGTGTCTAGTGGAGTATTGTGAAGTCAGTTGGAGTGTTGGAGAGTCAAGTGGAGTGTTGTGAAATGAATGGATTGTTATCAAGTTTTGTTGAGTGGAATGCTGTGCAGTCATGTGGAGTGTTGTGCAGTCATGTGGAGTGTTGTGAAGTCAAAGTGAAGTTTTATCAGGTGGAGTGTTGTACGGTCAAGTGGAGTAATGAATAGTCAAGTGGAGTAATGAATGGTCAGGTGGAGTAATGAATGGTCAGGTGGAGTAATGAATGGTCAGGTGGAGTGCTCTGTAGTCAAGTTACGCTGTACTTTAGTTGTGCATTATATTTTAGTTTTGCATGATATCGTACAGTGTGATACGTTTGATATCATGTACTACACTTTGTCCTAGTATTCTGTTTGTGTAAATGTTACACTTTGCCTTATTGTATTTTGCTGAACTCTTTTGTTCTTAAAAGCATTGTTGGCTGTACTACAGTGAACTATTAATGTCAGCTGGCAACACAATTTGATTGGTTTGTGTCACAGGGCAAAGGTCAGCGGCGGATGACAACAGTGCATGTGATGGACGCCATGTATCTGTGTGGCAAAGATATCCGACAGAAACATTTCAGAGAGCGGTGAGCATTTTAACCCATGTCTGACAGCCTAGCTTCTGTCTAATCCTTCTGGAAAAGAACGATTGATGTGTCTATCCAAGTAGTGTTTCCTTGGCTACATAAACATGTTCAATGTCAGAAACAAGAACTGCCTTCATTCTGCTTTTTTGTTTGAAGAAAGATCAGTCTCTTACTTTGTCTCAAAATGACATTATTAGAGAACAAAATTATGCATATATAGTCAAAGTTGTCAAGGTTGTGGCATTTGTAGTTCCCCTTGGATTAAATGTGTGTGTGCAAGAACAGACTTCTGTGTTGTGCCGAAGTTACCTATCACACTTTGTGGACAGGGCGCCAGAGGAACATAAAGGATCAGATTAGTTACAGTGCCTCAACCCTGTTGCCCTTGACTGAGCACAGAGGGCTCTGAAAGATTCTTGACATTGCAAGCGTTCATTGCAACACCCCAAAGACCTGCTATCATAAGATGATGTTAATTTTTCCCTCTCACCCCTTGGTGCTTGGGTAGGGCAACCTACCCTTGGGTCAAACTTGGGTCGGATGCTTTAGGCGGCTGACCCCCTTCTCTCCCCCCCCCCACCCCCCCCCCCTTGTCATTTAAAATGCTTTTTTGAGTATATTGTATCTTATTTATTGTGCTTTCTCGTGTTCATTTAATTCATATGCAACACACCCACTACATACCATCACACCCTCCCCCTCCACTCACTCTCCTTCCTCTCCTCTTCTCTCTCTCATTCTCCACTCTTCCTCTACTTCCATTCTTTCTCTGTCTCTCCCCTCTCTTTCTCCCCTCCCCCCCCCTCTCTCTCTCTCTCTCCCTCTCTCCTTTTCCTCCTCCTCACTTTACTCTACCCTCTTTCCTCGTGCCCTATTCCTCGAACTCTACTCACCCTCTCCCACTGTCCCTCTGTCTACTTCATTCACCACTTTGGCTTCACAAGGGAGTATTGTGCATGTTTATGTCTGTATTTTTTTGTCGCTGAGGAAGGCATTTTGCCGAAAATTTCTTGTCCTGTTTTGTGTCGTGCATTAAATCGTCGTTACTTCACACTTTGTTTTGTGTGCTCTTCTGCTTTTTTGTCGTGTTTCAGTAACGCCGCAGTTTGTTTCATTTGCCGTTAATTTGATCATCATGATTGTCAACTTATGATTCATTGTGTACAGGTGAAATGTTCCATTTACAGGCAAGATCACATTCAGAAGTTTGTGAAGGCTGTTCACAAGGAGACACGCTTCGACCTGGCCCGCCTGGTCATGCCTGATGTCTTCCGACTGGAGGATGCCACACAGATCTTCGACAGGTGATTCACTTGTTAGGACGCTCATAGCTTTACTGGGATTGTTCTATTTCTGAAGCTGAGTGGAATGCATGTACACACTGCTATGGATGCATGCATACACTCGCACGCAAACTCGCACACACACACATGCACGCACGCACGCACGCACACTCTCTGTCTCTCACTCAGATTCATGCATAAAAACACAATGCACACACACACACACACACACACACACACTCACTCACTCACTCACAAAGACTCATGCACAAACACACAGACGCACACACACACACACACACACACACTCACACAGACTCATGCACAAAGACATACACACACACAAACACACACACACACACACTCACTCACTCACTCAGACTTACGCACAAACACACACACACAGACACACACACACAGATGGATACAGACACAAACACACGCGCACAATATGTATTTATAGAGAGAGAGTCGCACACACACACACACACACACACACACACACACACACACACACACACACACACACACACACGCACTTGCTTACAACCACTCCCAGATGCACATCCACTATCACTCGTATATTCATGTGCACACTCTCACACGCACTAACACACACGGTCACGTACACATACACTCATATACACACAGTTGTGTATACAGTTGTTGTTTTTTTCCACTTTCATCTCTAATGCTTTTGTTTTATTTCTGTAACCTTTTGCTCACCATAACTGATTTGTTTCACCAACAGACTGGAAATGAAAGCCGTCAAGGGGTCAGCCAATCAGCCCAGACTGTGTTTCAGAGGTCACTCGGGCAACTTCTTCCATCCGGTGGGCCTGGACCTGGTGAAAACGGTCCGAGGTAAGTAGACGACTGGGACTGTGGGCTGTCGCACAGTGCTAAGTATGGCACACACTGACAGGGCCCTGTGGTCAAAGGGTCCGAGGTAAATAGACCACTGGGACTGTGGGCTGTCGCACAGTGCTAAGTATGGCACACACTGACAGGGCCCTGTGGTCAAAGGGTCGGAGGTAAATAGACCACTGGGACTGTGGGCTGTCGCACAGTGCTAAGTATGGCACACACTGACAGGGCCCTGTGGTCAAAGGGTCCGAGGTAAATAGACCACTGGGACTGTGGGCTGTCGCACAGTGCTAAGTATGGCACACACTGACAGGGCCCTGTGGTCAAAGGGTCCGAGGTAAATAGACCACTGGGACTGTGGGCTGTCGCACAGTGCTAAGTATGGCACACACTGACAGGGCCCTGTGGTCAAAGGGTCGGAGGTAAATAGACCACTGGGACTGTGGGCTGTCGCACAGTGCTAAGTATGGCACACACTGACAGGGCCCTGTGGTCAAAGGGTCGAGTGTTGGCCTGCAGAGCTGACGGTTTTGTGAGTATGAGCCATGCGTTGGGTCAGAAACCCTCTCTGTCCACCCAGCGGTCAAATGGGTTCCTGGGGGTCGGAATAGCTCAGCTGGTAGAGCGCCGGAGTCGTTATCTAAGGGTTGCGGGTTCGAATCTCCGCCAGGTCATTTCGGCACAGGGGGATTTTTCCCTCGGAGTTAACATTGGTTCTGACTCTATTTCCCATACAGTCCTTTGAATGAGGCTATAAACCGAGGTTCTGTGTGTGAACACACGTATAACATCTTGCACACACTTAAAATCCCATTACCAACTTTCGGAAGAGAAGGCCAGTTTGGCCGTTGGTATGGATGACACATTACACATAGCATGCACTTTCCCCGAAGATGGAGTATGGCTGCCTTAATGGCATGATGAAAAATAGCATACACACAAAACTCCACTCCCTTTGTTGGGCAGATGTCTATACAGGGAGTGTCCGCAGGAGTATCAGCCTGTGTACGAAGAAGAAGAAGAAGAAAATGGGTTCCTGATTCAGATTCTGGAAGGTTAGAGCGGTGAAAGGGCAGGGATGGGCAGCGCCTTCCATCATGCAGTGCCCCAGACACACGGAACTTCTGACAGGCCGCTCTCTGTATGGCCATTAAGCTGTGGGACTTTAACCTCACAAACAGTAATCGCACAGTTCCAAGGTGTGTGCGTCACACATGTTGTATCCTATCACACAATTTGAAGGTATGCTTGCTACATGGACTGTACGTGTCACTCGGTTCAGAGGCATGTGTGTCACAGGGACTGCAGACTATCACTCAGTTCAAAGGTTTTATGAGTCGCGCTTAGGTGATCACACGCACGGCATGTATGCTGTACATTTGTATGTCATCACACAACGTTCTCAGATTGAAAGTGTGCTGTAATTGTGTGTGTGTGTGTGTGTGTGTTGGTGCTGCTGCTGCAGAACCGTGGTCCATGGCAATGAGCAAGAAGGCCCAAAGAAAGTACTGGTTCAACAAGCATGAACCAAACTCCTCCACCTTTGAATGCCTTGCAGAAACCATCGCCACTTTCAGGTCAGGATTCACCAGTGGGGCAGAGTTGCATGTAAACATGGACACTGTGTTACTACACACACATGCACTCACACACACACGCACGCACACACACACGCACTCACATACACGCACACACACACACATGCACTCACATACATGCGCACACACACACACGCACTCACATACACGCACACACACACGCACGCACTCACATACACGCACACACACACAAATGGAAACGCATCCATGTACTTGTGTGCACACATTTCTCATATACGTGCTGTAAGGCAGACGATGGATCATGATAAAAGCGTGATGTCTGCATGTTATTTCTGTTTTTTCTTCTTTTTTTTTAACTTTTAAGAGAAATGTATTGAGCTTTTTGCCTAGGTATAAAGGATAAACCAAGGAATAAAACTGGAAAAGGGAAAAACAAAGCAGATAAAATTAATCGCTAGTCAAACTCACTGTAGGCAAAACAAAAAACAAAAAAAAAGATAAAAAACCAGCAGGAGTGACTAAGGGGGGGGGGGGGGGGGGGGGGGGGGGGGGGGGGGGGGATTAGCCACAGAGGCTTTGTTGCAAAAAAAAAAAATAATAGAACGAAAAACAAGGCTGAAGATGCTTCCCTATAGGATTTAAGGATGTTTTTGTTTCTTGTTTTACAGAGACAGCAAACTTAGCCGTCTTCGGTGGACGTGGTTGCCAGGGGTCAAAGTGCACGACAGCCAGCAGCACATGGACGATAGCAAGGTTTCAAGAGGACTTGTTTGTGGACCACATCATGAACAAGCTGAAGTGAACATTTGCCATACACTGTGTAATTCTGCTGGTGAATTGCACAAACAAACTGAAGGAACACTGTTTGACAGTCATGCATTGTGTAATTCCGTCGGTGGATTACATGAACAAGCTGACTCGAACGCTTTGTTCCTGCATATTGTGTACATCTGTTGGTGGACTGCATAGACAGCTTGAAGTGAACGCTTCTTTCCCACACATTGTAAACCTGTTTGTACAGCTTGCCAGTGAGCCAGACGAGGTGAAAGCAGCGTTCCAGACACCCTTGACCTCTGTGTGCAACATCATGTATGAACTCAAATATTTTCAAAGTGTCTATGACATGTTTTGCCCGGTTGCTGTGTAGTGTCCCACTTTATGACTATGCAGCAGGTTGTGAGTAAGTGAAATGTGTAATATTCAGCTGACAGTGTTCAGATGTATAGGAATTTGGTGGAGTGGTTCGTAGAAATTGAGTGACACTTATGATTAAGGAGACAGCTGCAGTGCTCTGAAATCTTCAGAACAAGAAACTTAAATGTAATCACATGCTACTAGATTGACAACATCAAGTGTGGGTGATGCAGTGAGAAATGGAGTGCTACAGAAATGGCCATGTTGCCATCCATTGATGCAGTCATGTACCCAAAGGAGAAATCCACTGGTCAAATCACAAGGGGACTGAGGAGAAGAACTGGATTTGTCAGACCGATTCATGAACTTGTCAGATGTTAATGAAGAGTTGACCTGCAAGCTGTCATGTGCACAGTCTTGGTGCGACTGGCAGGTGTGCCTTCTACTTTGAACTGGGCGTTCCTGGGAAGTAGTCTTCAGCTGCCGAAGACAGTTGCAGAAGTTTATTATGTGTATTTGGAAACAGCTGCTTTTCACTTGTCTACTGTAGCACTATATTATTGGGTTTGTATCTTCACAGGTAGGATTGTTGAGTTTTCTTTTTGAAAGATTTGTGGACATTTTGTAAGAGATTACAGGCAGCCTGCGTGCTTTGTATATTGATCCACGACTGTTTACAAGACTGCATATGTCGGTTTGTTAAAGTCATTTTGTTTCTGTAGGAATGTTGATGTGCTGCAGGATTTTTGATTGATGCACAAGGAATTGATGACTGTGTTGATGGTTTGTACTTTGTGTTGTTCTAACGTCTAACATGCATGGTGCCGTCAAGCTTCTGTTTAGGACTTTGAATGTTGCGGTGAGTAAAATACTCTGTTTTGATGCTTTAGGGGTCAAATCACTCATTGCTGGTGAAAATGAGGGTCAGTTTTGAAAATAATGAGCACAGTTCCGATGATCCCACACAGAGATGTATTTGTGAAAACAAAAAACTCTAATCACCTTTGGGTTTTTTTCTCTTTGAGACAGGTTGAAGTGATCTGCAACAAGTAAAGTCAGTGCTGATTAGCTGTCAGAACTTACAACCACCAGTAAAAACAGACAATGCAATGGACTTCCATTTGAATTAAAAGGTTTCTTTTTCATAACAGTATTAAACACTGACAAAGATTAGTCACAATGGTCTGACATAAACCAATCTATATGCCTGAGACAGATGCATTTTGTAAGTGCCATGCATGATTTCGCAAAATATGGGCAAATATTGTGGGTGTACCAACGATCTGAAGCTCTGTTGTTGTGCCATGTTGTTCCGGAGTAGCGATGCAGATGGAAGGGGTAGTGTTGAAAGAGGGTGAGGTTTGCCTGTTTGTTCATCTTCTTGTACGCATACACCCACATACATAAGCACACGCATATGTGTGAGGACATGACTGTGGGCATGCATGCATAGGCATACAAACACACATGCACGAGACAGATGCACTTGCACACACACACACACACACACACACACACACACACACACACACACACACACACACACACTACAGTAGTGGCGCATACGATGTTATCAATGTTTCAGAGGCCTGAACTGCATGTTTAGTTAACTCTTAACTGATTTGCTGCTTGGTTTTTTAATACATTTGATGCCAGACCCTCAGCATTTTTCCAGTGTTAAGGTAAAGGCTAGCATTTTTTGCGGTCAGACTTGGCAGATTTCTTTACAAATTCACGATCTAAAGACATTTTCCTACATTCTGATAATAATCGTAATAAGGTGACATGTTTTCATGCTTGATCTTTATGTCATGATCATAAACCTGTAGAAATTAACTTGCAGGTCAGGCAGCTGTCTGTATCTGTAAGCCTCTCATCCCAGTTAAATTCTTTTTGATTTATTCATTTTTCTGTCTAGCAGTAACCGCTGTGCACTATAGTCAAGTAGATGTGATGTAGCATCTGTGGGCCAGTATGCATGCAGTGATGCCTCCTTGTTGAAACTGACTCTCAGAGGAAGTATGTAATACAAAAAGACGTCAGTGAATTTTCAGTGTTCTTCTGATGTGACAGACAACCGACAAAAGATGCACAAAATGATACTTGACTGATTGCAGTCAGCAAGCTGATTGTTTGTCTGAGGAATAGCATTTTGTTTATCTTTTGTCTATTGGTTGCAGTGTCTGAAGATGCTGTGTTTGTCGAAATTCACTTGTGTGATGTTGTATTTGCACTACTTTACACCTTGTTGTGTGTTCTTTTGGCTTGTTACATACATGTGGTACATTGGAATTTTGGTGTGGTTAAAATGGGAAAACAGATTTTGTTTAACAAAGTGAGTTTGTTTAAATTCTTGACCTGTCCAGCCACTAAAACTCCATCCCACCTGCCTGGTGTTGAAGAATAGGCGTGGAACTGAAGTTAAGCTCACACAAGGGGAATGTCGTGATTCCGTTATTCTTCAAGAAAGGGGCAGCAAGGGAGATTGAGGGAATAGTGAGGCACACTGGGGATAATCGCAGGGCTCCATTCATTCTTAGGGTCAGAAACACTTTCCAGACATGTGAAGCTACTGTTAAAAGTCAGACTGACTCACAGGGTGCCCAGAGCAGAACAATGATAAGATGAGAGGGTTAGGGGAGAGGGGGTGGGGGGTCAGTGCCACTTTCGAATCTGGCGAGTGTGGCTGAAGTGTCGGAGGACTCATGGACCTGGAGGACTGAGATCGAAAGTACTGAAATTTGAGGGACTGACATGTCAGTCATATATAAGAATCTCCACATCGTGACAGACCAGTTGTATGAGTTACGTGGTTGAAATGGGGAACACTTTGTGCCTAGAATGCAAGTCTGCTGAGCATTGTCAGGTGAGCACCACTTCAAGCGCTTGTCACATAAGCATGTGCAGGTAGCAGAAGATGAGGGTGCAGTCAGTGAAGAAGATGGGGGAAGCTGAAGCATAGAGAGGGTTCAGTGCAGATGGCTTTAAAGAGCGGTAGCCAACTCCATGTTTTGGTCAGAAATGGTACCATGAGAAGTCAGCGAAAACAAGGGCTGAGACTTTGTGACAAAGCCTGTGACAATGGCCACACTGTAAGGGTTCAGGTGAGAATCCATCCAGAGTCCAAGAGATGCCGAGCTAAGGCCGAGCATGTTCACAGCCAGAGAGAAGGAGAGGAAAACACGTGAACTGTTCATGACCCAAAACCGATGACATGGCTGGGGTGATCAGTCTGGAGGATTGAAGTACTTTCTGTCTCTTCCGTTTTAAGATTTGAGGATCCTGATTGGTAAGCAGAAATTCATGCCAGGAAGGAATCAGGCTCTTGTTTGTACAGGTGACATTAGAAACCCCGTTTTCATATTTATTTGCACTATTTTATTTATTTATTTTCTTAAATGCAGCTTCTTTCAAGACCTGATGCAATTTGCATCTTGGGGAAATGAGTTCAGTTCTCTGTTTCCAGTATGAAGCTTTGGTTCTAATAGCTGGTTGTTGCAGTAGTATCATTAAAGCCATGTGTAGGTCTTCTAGAATCATCACCTTTGATTTTCCGGAATGGGGTCTGTCTGCAGTGGAGCTAGCAGCTTAAAGTCGTGTGACATTTTGAGCAGGGTTAAAAAGACAGCACTCAGTTCAAGTTGCCAACTCCAGAGTTTGGCCACCCACCCTGTGCCTGTCAGAGGTAACATGTAGTGCTTGCTCCAAGCTGACACCAGACATTCACTAAAATGAAGAATGTCTATAGTGCACTGACACGGCCACATGAACACAGTAAAAATGGCTGATTTTTTTTCTTCTCACGGCAAAATACAACAGGGTTCGTTCCTTGAAACTCCTTGAGGTCTGAGAGCGTTGGCTTCAAAAATTTTTAATGTGGCCAAAAAGAAAGGGCAGTTTGATTCTTCTGCGTTCAGGTTGATGAAAATTATTTTTTTAAAACACATTTTTACATCGTCACAATCCCAGATTGTCGTCTGCTATTTAATCAAGGGAGGTAATTTGTAATTTTGTCAATTTCTACACATGTATTGTAGCCTTGAATTTAACAAATCTCCTTTGAAAACTCCTTGAAAACACCTTGAATTTTGTTCTGGGAGTCTGTAGGAACCCAGTATAAAGAATGAGTCAGATCTGATTTATTGTGTGCTGGCAGTATGAACACACTTCTTACCCCCACCCCCCCCTCTACCACACCCTTCCCATTGGAGCCCAACTTAGCGGAGCCCAACTTAGCCAGTGTTGTGTTCTTCACTAAATATTGTGTTTTTCAACAAAAAAATGTGTGTGCTGGGGGTATGGATATCAGCCCCACCCCCACCCTTTTACCCTATCCTCTCCCCCTCACTGCCCAAATTGACCGATGTTTGTTCTGCATTGTATATAGTATGTTGTTTCAATGAAGTTAATTCTGTTCTTTGACTTGGGTGTCATTGTGTTTCCTGTTTTATGTTATTGCAGACTGTGTTTACATGCTGTGGATTTGTATGAAGGGTGAAGGAATGGATTTACATGCAGGACTTTCGGACGGGGGGGGGGGGGGGGGGGGGGGGGGGGTATCTTTTCGCAAGGAAGGTTCCTTTCCCCAAAATTTGAAATATACACTTCGCTCCATAACAAGAATAAGGTTTCCAAATGCATTAGTGTCAAGGAAGATAAACAGATGTCGCATTATCCACATAATGACATCAATCAGCAAAAGAGGGATGTCAAAGGTATATGCATTTTTTGACCAAAAAGAAAAAAAAAATTGAATCGGTGATAAGTAAATCTATACATGGGTACAGGCAAAATACAACATTCAAGGATGAGCAAGGCTTGAATACAAAAAACTTGCATAACTCGGTAAATCCTGGGTAATAATCTTTCGCTTGCATGTAGCCGGAATAGCTCAGTGCTAGAGCGCCGGACTCGTAATCTTGGTGATCCTGGGGTTGCGGGTTCGAATCTTTGCCAGGCTGTTTGGGTACAGGGGGTTTTTCCCTCGGAGTTAACTTTGGTTCTGACTCCATTTTCCCGTACAGTCCATATACCGAGGTTCTGTGTGTAAACAAACGCATAATGTCTTGCACACGCGTAAAATTCCATCACCAACTTTCAGAAGAGAAGGCCAGTTTGGCTGTTGGTATGGATGACACGTTACACATAGCATGCACCCTGCGTGAGAAATGGAAAGAATGAAGGAAGTCAGGAAATTGAATGAATGATATTGACTGGCCAACATGGGAAAGGACTGAATGAAGTGCCAGCTGGCAGCTCTTCAGTCGGCACTACCCGGGTAGGCAGCCGTTGTGTAAAACGAGTGTGGATTGTAAAGCGCTTAGAGCTTGGTCTCTATAGCCGAGGATAGGCACTATATAAGTATTCATAATGATAATAACTGGGAGGGGTTCACACTTTATACCCACAAGTTGTTCTTTTACCTTTTCCATACCCTTTTCTTTAAAGAAACATGTTACAACTTTTAAACTGTAACTCCTTACACCACTCTGTTCTAGATTCAAGTAATCATTTTGAAATGTACAGCATCTACATAATGCAATGGAAAAAAAAAAGCATTCAGAGTTTCTCACAAATCCTTGTACTACACGTTAACCCTTTCGCTGCTATCATATTTTGCTAAGGCCCATGCTGGACAAAACAGAACGAGTGTTGAATCGTGACGAACAGCATTCGTCAACTAAGCATTGCAGACAATATTTCTATAATGAACACCGTTCGTCAGCAATGCAGTGAAGAGATTAATTCAAAGAAGAGAAATATGAATTCAGCCAGTAACAGTTTTTTTCACATGCTTACCAGCATATATATACACATACACTTATGCACACTCTCATGCACATTTTTACAATGTTTGTATTTTTACAATGTTTGGTTGTACGCTGTAATGTTTGTTTCACTCCTCATTCATCACGGCACATGTTAGTATTTTAGTAAAAATTTGTTCATCAGCAGCACCATCCCTTAGGCTCATTCTTTCTCTGTATGATTGTTTTTAACATACCTGTAGTATATATCTATCTATCTCTCTCTCTATATATTTATATGTCATGTGCAGATCTGAAAGTGGCCGCTGTCTTGACCTTTCTTCAGGATGAAGATATCTGTGTTTTGGAACATTTTAAATAACCCTTAATATGGTAACCATTTTCTCTCAAACTGCATGATTTTTATTGCATCATCAGTTCCAAACAAAATCAGTTCCACATTGAAAGATTATCTGTCATAAGTATCACAGTTAATGAGTCTGATTCAGACCAGAAGTTCTGTGCATGATGACAGAACCACAAATGATGTTGAACAGAATTTTTCCCTTACTGCGAAAAGAAAGTTTACCATTGTTAACTATACCTGTGCTATTTAACATGGTACTTGTTTCCGGAATTCTGTGGCATACTCTAAGTTGGAACTACTTTTACTTCTTAGGTTATTTAATCAGTTTCACTACAGTGTTCTAGTCTGTTGTGATGCTGATTTTTTTTTTGCCCCAGTTAACAGACAGTTTTAGTCAAGTATGTATATTTTCCCAAACAGAATGTCATGATATCCACTTGACCCGTTGTAGAGTGTGTAAGATTTTCAGCGCTTTTTGTACTCTGCTTGCTACTGTCATTATTTCCAGTTTGCCATGTTCATTCTACTGATATAACTTTTGGCGGCTGGCAGTAACAGAAATAATTCAAGTAATAAGATTTCATCTTTGATCTCTTGCAAAAATTTTCATGACATTGGAAGTTGCCACTTTCATTCAGAACATCTTTAACAAATGGTCATGTTGTTATCTGTCCAGGTTTTAAATCAAATTTCAGAGTTGTTGATTTGAAATTTGCTGTTGCACATAATGGCTAGGAAGAAGCTTCATTTCGATTCTTTACATCTTTACAGTTATTTAAGTGGTTGTGTGCTAAAAGTACATCTTTTTAAGATTTATTGTCTTTAGTCTTTGAGAACTTTTTAGATTCATTGTAGTTCACATAACTTTGTTTCTTCTGGCATATTGTCTGATTTTTTCTATTTTGTACAGCCGAGTAAGGGTTATTTCTCAGCCATAACTATTAAATGCCTTCACATAGTGCTTTCCCTGAGTCCTAGGTTGGCGGCCTGTTACCCCAGGAGTGTAGAAAGCGATGATATATGGATGACATCGTGCTTTATATCCATATTCTATACCACCTATGGTCATTGTTTCTGCTCAGAGTATTTCCTTTTAATTTCATTTCCATACAAAAATGACATTTAGTTTTGTTTTCTGGCAGGTACGTTAACTAGAAAATCCATGAGTATATGTGTGTTCGAAATAATTAAATACTTTAACGCTGCTCGTATGGGTATTCTTTCGCGAGGAGTACGTAACACTTTTCGATCAGATTTTTTAGGAAGGTCTTAAATCTACACTCAGTTTAATCCGTCTATAAAGATCTCTATTATTACAGATAAATCATTACCAAAACAAATCCCTGATACATTAAATTTGGGGATATGGAGAGTCCATTTCCGTACCTTTTACAGCAAGTATGCTACACATGAAGTTTCATATTCCCTTTATCCAAGTTAAGCTTTAAGCTCTGAGGCTTTTCAAATGGTGTCAAAGTTTCAAAGAATATCTTTCTTGTGACCCCTATATCTCCTTCTAAACTGAATGTTGAATCAAACTGGTTAATTTTTACAGTATCCAATAGCTAGTTCCTTTAATATCGCAGATTTTACATGCTGTTTTATCCTAACATACATAGCAAAAAGTTAGAAAGAGGATTATGGTCCCACCTCCTCTGTTAAGATTAAGCCCTTTGTATATTTTTTGTATTTCCAACTAAACAAGATGCATGTGTCATTATAAAATGTAAACCCACTTCAGTGTTTGTATATCTTTAACCAAATAATTTTAGCAAGTATTTTTTTTCTCAAAAATTCTACCAATAGAACCAACGCTTTTTCCAAATCATTGAAACAACATCTGGTACAAGTTTACTTTTCTTGGGAGCAATCATATTGTAAATATATTCTCAGATTGTCTCCGAGTAACTGCAAGATACTAATCCTTTGATCTACATTTATGAGTTAGGATAACATGGTCTTAATTCTGTTATGCAATGCAAGCAGATCATTTTCTATACTATGTTTAGGTGTGCATGGTCTCTAATTTTTGTTATAGGTATTTCCTTAGTTTGTCACTTTAGGTAAACTTATTATTACCCGATACCTTTGTTTTTAACCAAGTACTTTACTAAAATCATCATGTAGAACCCACACAACAAAACTGTTTCTTTCCCAAAAAGATTTTTAAAAGTAAAGTCATCCCATCAGTTCCCAGGCTGTTTCATCTTTTTTTTTTTTTTTTTGGGGGATTTATCAGATGATGTTCTGCTTTGCTTTAATGACCTTCCAGTTTGTCTGATTCTATTATTTATTTTTTTGCAATTAATCATCAAATAGTGATTAATGTCCAAATCTTTAGAATCTTTGTTTTATTCTTCATTAATAATTTTCGTGTCGTGTAATATGACCTGGATTTTCTTTATGTCTGACCTCTGTTAACATAGTTTGGGAACATGCTCTTACTTCAAAAGTGCCTTTTTTCCCCAAGAGAAGTGTTTACTAACTTTTTTCTTGTGATGCCCGTCTGGCTTTTTGATCTTATGCTTATCCTGTCCACTGACATATTCATATATTCTTTTTTGTTGTATAGCTACAGGTTTCAGTCTCATTTTATTGTTATATCTGTTATCCTGCATTTCTTCATCCAAGTCCTTGTCCTTACCTTTTAGGTCTCATTTCTGTTTTTTTAAAATAGATAATTTTTGATCAGTGTCATCTATAGAAGTATTTAGGAAGAGTGTCAGATTCAGTAAAAGTATTTCATTGTTTGGTATCACTTTAAGTTTTGTCTCTTATACATATGAAAATTGCATGTTGTACCGTCGCTTCTAGACAAGTTTCATGATCAAGTCCATGTTTGCAGTTCCATCAATAAAATCAAATGAGAACTTCCTAAAAAGTTTTGGTTTTTTTGCCTGTTGCATAAAAAAAATTTCTAGTATCAAAAGGGAATGGTCACTACAAACCCACTACTAAACACATGGTGTATTCCCTGCTTTCATCATCAGTGTAGTAAAGAATTGAGAAAGAACTCTAAAGACATTGTTAGAAAGGAATGGAACTTCTCTATGTGTAGCAAGCTCCTCCCAGAGCTCGGTTCTCCTTCGATGTGGACTAGCTCAAATTCTGGCATTATTTTGTATCGCTTCATTAAGCATCTTTGGATATGCTTACTTTGTAATAACCTAAATTGTTCTAGGGCGCCATACTCCATCACCAGGTTTGTTTATCACATTTTTGACACACGGTTATGTAATCGTTAAATATCATTGAAAAAATCTGAACGTCTCTGTTATATTCCATTACGTTTCAGGAGCAATTTTTTTATATTAATCAGAAGTGGTTTATCACCAGAATTGCATTATTACCATGAGAGTAACTGTTTCTCTAACTCCATTTAAATCCAATTATATTAAGGTTAGAAGCTACACTGCACCATCAAATATTGCATGAGGAAAACACTACATTGTATCCCCATTCTGCCTGGTATGGAGTTTTCCTTTTTTTTGTTTTTAGAAGTGAATGTCTTTATGAATAATATAAAAAATGTTATTGCCTCATATCTAATGAAATAGACCTTTCTACATCCATATTTTACATCGGCCTTGGCAATTAAGAGATTGGATTTGTAATGCTGCTTCATTACAGCATATTGTTGACTTTCCTGAGGAAATCTAAAGTTCATCCAAAATGTAATCTAGCAATATAGTTCCAGACTGTTTCTTTACTACAATTCATCATATACACTCCCCTCTAACCCCACCCCCCAAAATGAAACATGTCGCATAAACACATTAACTAACACCAGGTGACCAGCAAATGTAGAGTTCCTTATACATTATTTGCACAACATTTTATGAATTCTCTTCACGATCATATACAAAATCTTGAGGAAAAATAAGCACATAAAAAAGATCTTTGAACTCGGGGGGGAAAAGGATATAAAAAAAAAGAAGAAAAAGAAACAACCAGCATCAGGAAAGTACATAGCCCAATCAAAAGAGTAGATCTAGCTAGAATATCCTAATGTCGTGCTTATCTGTGGAGAACAAGACAAGAATATTTATACCAATAAGGGGAAAAATGTACACATACACACACAAGAACATACCGAACTTTCATAATAAAACACACACACACACACACACACACAACACACACCCACACACACATCACACACACCACAGCAATGAAATTACAAAGACATCCAAAAGGAGTAATAGCTAGCCGTAATATCCTAATCTAATGCTTATTGTGGAGAGCAAAGACAAAAATATTATTCCAATAAAGGGAAAAAAATGTACAACACACACATACACACACAAGTACATACCTAACTTGCATATTAAAACAAACACACTAACACACAGACACACACACATATATGTATATTGAACAAAATAACTAGATAAGATGACATGTAAAAAAGAACGACCGTAGTTGGTTTTTCCACAAGCGCAGACTTATCCCCTCCCCTCCCAACGTCCTCATCCATCTGCAAGATACAACTTCTATTTCCCATGAAACAGCAGACCAATCTTGCCCAAACTCCCGTTCATCTTGACCCAGTGGCATTGTAACACATACGATAGCAGTACATGAACAAAATACAATGACCCCGTAATCTCTACATAATCGTACTATCAAAGGATAAACAAGATCAAAGCATATAAACGTACTCCCAGTAGTGACAACCATGGGAGCCACTTTCCAGTTAGTGAAGAAAACAAAACTCGATAGGCCAGTACTGTGGTTATTTCCTTACGGACTTGATTTTTTTTAAAATTATCATTTAAGCCGTTAATAGCGACTAATTCTGTGAAATAAAACATCGGCCCATTATCCGTGACCCATAATGGAACATACCTAAAATTTCAGAAAGATCGGCCCCAAAGTTTTGTCTGGCGTAGTGAACACATTTAGACCATGCACGGACACACAGACAAAGACAGACAGGCACACAGACAGCATTTCTACGTTCCCATTGTAAAGTACTTGCCTTTTCTATAACAACGGGAGTAGAAAAATTTAAACTGTATGCAAAGGAGTTGAAGACAGGGTGGGTAGCAGAAAGACCACCCCCAAAGTGTGTATTGTTTTTTTTTTCTTTTCGTATTTTTCTTTTTGAATTTGCATGAGTGATCAGTGTGACCATACTTAAGAAAGACTCAGCATTAAAAAAGGGAAAAGGAAAGAGAGGGGGTTAGAGAGGAGAGCAAGAACAACCAGTGCGGAGCAGGCAACTTTGGGTGAGTTTCGCAAACGGGTGGATTGCAAAACACCTCACATCGTCCAAAGAGTGGAAAGACGAGACCTGATATCCAACATTCAGGTATTAAACATGCATTGATAAACCCTTCTTCCTTCTTCATGTGAACACCTAGAAGATGTATTATAAAGGGTTGTGTGAATGATATATTTTAATGACATGAGAGTTGACTTCAACGTGGTGACAGCCCTGATATGGCCATTTGCGGTCGGCTGGGCTGTAAGCAACATTACCTTTCCTTACCTGTGGCACGTCAAAGATTACTTCAAACATGAGGGGTGAAAATTGAGACGAACAAAAAATCTCGTTTAAAACTTCTCACACAACAAATTGAAGCTTAAGCTTATAATGACGCACATGAAATAACAAACAAAACCTGAATCTTTTTCTGCTTATCTTTCCTGGTCACTCATCAAGTAATCAGATCAGTAGGTAAAGAGTGTGCAACGCTTGTGTGTGCGCTTGCATGCACACCTATGTGTGTGCGCGTGCACATACGCTTGTGCGTGCGCGCATGCACATATACACAATTGTGCATGTGCACATACACACATACTTGTGCGTGCGCACGCACATGCAGGTAATATGTCAAATACAAGAATCTAGTTGCTAAGCAATCATATCAAGTACGAAAAACAAGTGGCAAAAATTAAGTCACACAAATCTGCAAGTTACTGCTTTTCTTTCCTTTACCCACACATTCCTAGTCAGCAAGAGAATGCAACAGGGGTATGGGAGGAAACTCGACCTCAGCCAGCTGTCGATTAGTGATCCTCCTCATCTACGCTGATCACCACAGACAGTGGAGCTCACCTGATGGATTCCTCTAGGTTTGTAGAATATCTACCACAACTTTATCAATGTTTTACTTTTGCAAACATTCTTCCATTCATTCTCCAGGCTGAGGAAGAATGATGCAGTGCGCTCGTCAACAGTTTATAGAAAGCAGGTGTCATGTCCTGTCGAGCTGACCCCCTGACCTTTTTAGCTTTCTCTGTTTTGCCATATTTTCTCCCTAGCTTGCCGATTGAAGAAACGCATTAGAATGTAGAAAGAGCTGTGGTTTTGACCTGCTTATCTTCCCAGTTCGGAGCACCCGCGAAGTCACTGAAAATGTGTCGTACTTTTGTCACGCTCTCCTCTGGTGTCTCTCTGTCTCTCTTGCTCCGGAACCCCGGAAAACGCACAGATTACATCTGCAGGAAAATCGCTAGAGATCCTTCTGCTAGTTTTCACATTGTCTGATCTTGATGTCTTTGCTGTTTGATGATGTTCTAGGGAATTATTCGTTTTCTTCATTGTCTTAAAAAAAAAATCCATCACTTTTTCTGCAGGATTCGATTGTAAAAAGTTGAACTTCTGTCGTTGGATTTTATCCATAAGAATTGTTGTAGGGGCTTTTAGTCCCCCACCGCATCTACAGCCTTCATCACACTGAAATGTCCCCATTTGTACACTCAAACATTCAAGACTGTTGACGTTTACAAAGTATTTTCCATGTTTTGACGCTTGCACTTTGGTTTGGAACAGCCTTTCACTTAACTAAAAGCAGCATAACTTTCATCCGATTTGAAATGAACATTTCTTTTTGTCCTACATTTGAGCGACTCCGCATCAGAGAAATCACTTATGTCTGTCTTTTGGCATATAGTTGAAACATACCGACATACGGACGCGTGCAACACTGACCCTGACCCTGACCCTGACACTGACCCTGACCCTGACCCTGATGACATTCACTGTAACTGCACTCGAGCACAACCCTCTTTCGTTCATGTTGTCACCTGGAAATTGAATCATGGTAAATTTCACGTTCTGTGATTTTGGACATTGAACCCCCCCCCCCCCCCCCCCCCCCCCCCCCGTTCCCTATTTGTCGACTTTTTGATGAAACAACTACACTAATTAGCGCAGCTTCAAGCAAGTGAGACGGAGGAGCATTCAAAAACGACTTGTCTTTACGTAAGTGAAATTCGCCTGCCTCCCACACTCTTACCCACCCCTCATGGGACTGTTTTGCTATTTGTGCGCACAGAGTGCACTGTCTTGTAATGTTATACTCTGCAAATTACTGGTGCTATTCATTCTGTATGAGTGAAAGCTCATCAGATAAACCCTTGTATAATGCAGGGGAGATTCACGTCACCGTGTTCCACGTATGTTACCAACTGACAGGCGCGCACATGCGCGCGCGCGCTCATACACACACACACACACACACACACACACACACACGTTTTTAAATTTCAAGTTTATTCATCCTTCGGGCATGGATGATAAAAGTTCAACAACACTTAACCAACATGACCTAAAATGATGTCCAAAATGCCCATACACTTATATATGGGCCAATTAAGTACTGCATAAATATGAGCATATGCATGTCACGAATACTGATTGTTCCTTTGAAATGCAACACTCCAAAATGATTAATATTGGAGCTGTCACAAAAAGACCTCTCAGACGAATCGCGCGCGCGCGCGCACACACACACACACACACACACACACACATACAGGTCACTTTTTACGTTCACCATTATGCTATTTAGTGTAGTGGTATGTGCGGACGAATTTATGTTGGTGCCGAACAGTTGCAAAACGTAACACACACAAACACGCGCGCGCGCTCACGCAGAGAGAGAGAGAGAGAGAGAGAGAGAGAGAGAGTCTGCAATGTTTCAAAACAAGATTTCCACAAGTAAAATAAGCAGAATTTAGTGCATGACGCATAATTATATGAAAGTATGAACAATCAAATCAATGACGAATTCAGTCAAGTGACATGGTCCACAGCCCAGATCAGCAACGAGACGACACAGGGCTGGTGACAAGTTCTGCTTCACTGCAGCGGGACAGAGCTACTCCAGGGAGGAAGACGGAGCGAACAGGGAGACCGACATAAGGACAATCACTCTGGATTTCACAACTGCAAAAGTATTGGCTCAGTTACCCATTTTCCATGTTTGCCGTTTTACTAAACTAACACTCAATGCCGATGATCATAAAGCGAAGGATGATGATATAAAGTACTGAGGTATAAACTACGGTGTCATTGTGATGATGACTATAAAGTGTAATATAAACTACAGCGTCATGGTGATGATGACTATAAAGTGTAGTGTAGTGTAGTGTAAACTACAGCGTCATTGTGATGATGACTATAAAGTGTAGTGTAGTGTAAACTACAGCGTCATTGTGATGACTATAAAGTGTAATGTAGTGTAGTGTAAACTACAGCGTCATTGTGACGATGACTATATAGTGTAATGTAGTGTAGTGTAAACTACAGCGTCATTGTGATGATGACTATATAGTGTAATGCAGTGTAGTGTAAACTACAGCGTCATTGTGATGATAACTATATAGTGTAATATAGTGTAGTGTGCAGCGTCATTGTGATGATGACTATAAATTGTGGTGCAGGGTAAACTACAGCGTCATTGTGATGATGACTATAAATTGTGGTGCAGGGTAAACTACAGCGTCATTGTGATGATGACTATAAAGTGTAATGTAGTGTAGTGTTGTGATGATGACTATAAATTGTGGTGTAGGGTAAACTACAGCGTTATTGTGATGACGACTATAAAGTGCGTTGTGGTTTTAAGTACAGGGTGTCGCGGTGATGATGACAATAAGGTGTTGTGTGGTGTAAACAATCAATACTGGTAACACCAACCATCCTCAGAACCATAACACAAGCATCAAAACATGGGTACATGTTTCAGAGAGAGAGAGAGAGAGAGAGAGAGAGAGAGAGAGAGAGAGAGAGAGAGAGAGAGAGAGAGAGAGATTTGATCCCTGAGGATGAAGATTTTTGGCTGAATGTCCTTGTCATGTACACATCGTTTCCACACATTATCAACATAGAAACACTGACAATGCAACTATTTTACAAGAGAGAGAGAGAGAGAGAGAGAGAGAGAGAGAGAGAGAGAGAGAGAGAGAGAGGAGTCGTAAGGATACAAGCACAGAGACAGACAGAAAGATAAAAGCAAAAACGAACAAGTCAGGAAATCATCTCATGTATAAGAAAAGAATACACACCTAAAGAAATAAACAAACAAATGTCCACAGAACAAAGCAAAAGCAAGCAGACAAACAGACCAAATCCTGTGAAGATTACAAGGATTTCAGGTACAAACTACATTTTCAGAGTTATTACACACACACACACACACACACACACACACACAACACACACACACACACAGAGAACAGGGAAATACCAATCCTAACTCACTTTCGCCCTCAACCAGTTTTCGGGCGAAAGTGACCCAGAAGCGGCATTTCCCTGTTCTCTGACAAGTAAGACTTCAATAACCAAAAAATAACGATTATCTACAAACAAACATACTGCGTAGGGTTATCCGTTTTCAATACTAATTTACTAAACTTTTTAGATTTCAGTTTTTGCTTAATCCTATGTTTTTCCTGATCGTTTTCAATAACATCATTTTCACGCAAACATTCATCAAATGCATCTCTGTCTTTCATGTGAAATAAAACTATAGTCTTTAACTGTTCTCTAAAGTCTTTTAAAACCGAGTTATATTTTTGGCATAAAATCCACACACTTATCCCAGCATGTCTTCCACTGAAAGCTAGTTTCGACAAAGTGTTTCTCTTTTAACTATGTCTCTTTCTGCTGAACAGTCATCTATAATAAATAGTGTCTGCGTTCCTTCAAACAATATAAAAAAAGCGTTCTAGACACTCACTCAGTTTATTGCTAGGATTAACTAAAAATATGTTATCATCAGTCCATATAAACCTTCTATCATGATATGCTTTGTTCCATTTAAGTGTTGGGCAGAAAATCACAATATGATCAAAATTATAACGATAAACTGTTTGTAACAGGTCAAGGATAAATATTGTTTTTCCACAACCAGTTTGTCCACAAATTAATGAACAATGAGGGGTTTTTGTCATAAAGTTTAACTGCTCCATAGTTTTATAACAGAACTTAATCTAATCCAGTTATTGTTTTTATCATGCTCTCTGTCAAAACTTGTTCAGTATAATAAAATCCTATAAGGTCTAAATGTGTAAGATTAATCCAATTTAGTTCTGTAAGATTGTTTCTATTTAGACTAATATTGATTTTGTTGCTTTTTGTTATGCCCTTAATATCCTCCCCTTGAAAAGAATGACGAGGGTAACTTAAGTTTTTCAAGTCAAATTTTTGCCAGCTAATTAGAATTCCTTTTAGAAGGAGTCATAACGCCCACAACCCATCCCTCTTTAATTTTTAGACAGAAATTTCAAATTCTTTTGTGAACGCTTTCCCCAAATTTCTTTGGGAAGAATTGAAATTTGTAAAAAGCATCTTTTAAAACCGTTTTTTTCTGTGGGGATGTACTGTTTATTCCCATGGGGCTTTTTTTCAATTCTTTCCGACTTTGTCTCTGGATAAGCTTACTGTAAAGGCCGAGTTGAATGCTTTTCTAAAACTTTTTTGCGGCTAAAAAAGTAAGGGCTTTGAATTCAAATTTTTTTCCATTCTAAATTATTTTTAAAGTGCTTTGCGCAGGTTTTCGAAACTATTTTTTTTATACGGGCCCAGCATTTTTGCTTTACATTGCTTTGTTGTTTTTTTTTGGAAAATTTTTGTTGTCGTACCTCTTTGGTTTTTAATCCCATTTTAGGTACTAAAAAAACCATACAAAGTGCCATTCCCTTTGTTCAAAGCCCGAAACATTGAAGGTTTTTAATTCTAAAGTTAAAACCCTCAAGGCGCTTGAAAACCCGGTTCTTCTGGCCCGGCGACATTTTTTAGTCAATTTATTATTTTTTTCCCAAAAACAACTTTTGCAGGTTTAAATTTTCGACTTTCCCCCTTTTGTTTTTGTTTTTTATTTTAAAATGCCGACCCCCCCCAAAAATATTTTTTTAAACTGAAAATTGGGAATTGTTAATTTCAAAATCGAATTGCGTTTTCCCCAGATGGAGAGCTCTTAAAACATTTTGGGGGCCCCTTTCCATATATAAGTTTTCATCAGTGTTGCTCATTAAATAAAACTAGGAAATGAATGTACTGCAAGATCGAGGGTTTTTCCCCCCTCAAACGTAGTTTCATCTGGGAAACACTAAAACTATGAGGGGTAATTGTGTTGTAAACCCTAGCTTTTAGCTAGCTTTATCAAAATCGTATTTGTTTCTTAGGTTTGAATGTAATTTTGTTTTAGATTTGCTTTTTAAAGTTTAGAGTAAGTTTAATTTTATTTTTGCTTCTTTTGTGAGCAAACCCGTAATAACCATCGGGATTTTTAACGTTTAACGTGTTTGTTCTCCTTTTATTTGAAATTTATTTTTTTCTTGGTTTTGCTTATATTAAACCATCCAATTTGTAGAATATTTTGAGGGGGCCCCCTTTTGGGTTTCCGCAACGTTTTAAATAGCATGTTCTAAAGAGGAGGACTGTTTGAGTTGTTTTGTTAAAAAATTTTTTAAAAAAATTAAAAATGAGTGCTTTAAATATCTAAGATGCAAAAATATTCTGTTGGCCCACTAAAATTTAAAATATAGCAACTGATACTCTTGATTTTTCTGAAACCCCAGACTGTCATTTTTCAAAAAAGGGAGTACCATTAAGCAGTATTTTAACCCCCCTATTAAAAAAAGATAATCGCGAAATTTGGGGTTTAGTCTCCGAGGTTTATCAGAACCCAGTTAAACTTTGTTTGGGGGTTTTTGTGCATCAATGGGTGTGGAGGGCGTATGCTTTCATTAAAAATCCTCCTGCCCTTTGGTGAGGTCAGTTAAGTTTCATTTTTTTACCCTTTCGCGTATTTTAATGAACTGAAAGGGCCCATTCCCGAATGACAAAACTTTTAAAATCCTTTCGAAAAGTGACATGAGGCTTTTGAAAGGTTTTGAAAGAATTCAATATTAATGTTAAGACAGATTTTTGACAAAAGTGGATCTTAATCTGGCTTAGGCACCCCTTATTTGGGGGGGCGTGCACAGAATTTAAAACTATGATGGAATCCTCCAACATTTTCTCTTCAGGCACAGGTTTTCCCTTGGGTCCATAGAGAAAGAGCATAAAACGCGGGGAAACTTTTTTTAGAATATTGGGGCAAAACCTAAAGCGGGAATAGAACGAATAAACGACTTATTCTTTACTTACGTTTGGTGTTTGTTGGTTCGCAAGCACAAGCGAGCGAGCATAACTGATTCTTCTACTGGTTTGGATGCACAAAAACAATACTTAGAAAATTTTGGGACGCCATTTTTCATTTGATTTACTTAAGTAAAAAAAAGGTCCCAAATGTTTTAAAATAGAAAAGAGAAAGTAGATTTGTGTTTGGCATGGTTTATACATGCTGCTTCTGACCTCGTCCAGGTAGGAAAAAAATAAACTACAAAAATGAAACCCTTGTAGCAGGTAATGAACAGAAGGTTTGGGGAAAAATCGAATAAAATTCTGAGCCAGTAATATTAAAACAATAAAAAAACCCCCCAAGATTAAGTATAACCCCCGGGGTTCAAGCCCAAAGACTGTTGAAGAGGGGGACTTTGTTCGCGATGCCATAAAATATGAAAAGACAGCACTTGTTTTTGGATTAACGGGCCCTAGGTTACTTGGTTTTTTATTTTCTAAATAGTAACCCAAATATTAAGAAAAACAAAGCCAAAAGTGCTCACCCATAAATAAACCTTTGCTTGCATAGACAAAAGCCAGTAAAAAACACCCCCTAATTTTACCTGGAGAGAACAGGGAACACCAATCCTGGGCCCTTCCCCTCACCCAGTTTGGGCGAAAGAACCCCAGGATTGGTTTTTCCCCGTTCTCTGCCAGAAAGGATTTAAATAACCAAAAAAATAACGTTTCTACAAACAAAAATACTGTGTAGGGTTATCCGTTTTCAAATAATTTACTAAACTTTTCAGATTTCAGTTTTTGTTTAAACCTATGTTTTTCCCGGTCATTTTCAATACATCATTTTCGCGCAAAAATTCTTCAATGGTCTTTGTTTTCATGTGAAATAAAAATACAGTCTTTTTAATGTTTCTTTTAAATCTTTTTAAAACCGAGTATATTTTTTTTCATAAAATCCACACCTTATTCCAGTGTCTTCCCCTGAAAGAATTTTTATAAAGTGTTTCTTTTTTAACTATGTCTCTTTTGTGAACGTATCTATAATAATAGTGTCTGCGTTCTTCAAAAAGTTTTAAAACTGTTTAAAACACTCACTCAGTTTATTGCAGGATTAACTAAAAAATTGTTCATTGTCCCTATAAACCCTTTATCATGTATGCTTTGTTCCATTTAGTGTTGGCAGAAAAACCCAATTGATTAAAAAATTTTTAAAAGATAAAAATGTTTGTAAAGGTCGAGGAAATATTGTTTTTCCACAACCCGTCTGTCCCCAAATTTAAGAACAATGAGGGGTTTTTTTCATAAAGTTTTAATGCTCCTTTGTTTTATACTAGAATTTTTTCTAATATTATTGTTTTTTTCTGCTCTTGTCAAAAAATTGTTCAGTATAAAAAAACCCATAAGGTCTAAAAGTGTGTTAATCCCCTTTTGTGCTGAAGTTTTTTTTATTTGCTAAATTTTTTTGTTTTTGTTGTTATCCCTTTAAAATCCCGCCCTTGGAAGAAAGACGCGTAACTTTAGACTGCAAAATTAGTTTTTCAGGGTAATTAGAAATTCCTTTTTAAAGGCGTTATCCCCCCACAACCCCCTCCTCTTACATCTTTTAAGCAGAAATTTAAATATCATTTTGAACGTGTCCCCCAATTTTTTTTTGGGCTGAAAAGAAATTTTTAGAAAATTTTTTTTTAAAACCCTTTTTCTTCTGGGAGGATGTATGTTTTTTCATAGGTTTATTTTAATTCTTTGACTATTGTTTTTGGATAAGCTTACATTTTAAGGGCCAGGGTTTTAATGCTTTTTTGAAATTTTTTGGCGGCCAAAAAAAGAAGGGCTTTGAAATTTAAATTTTTTTTTCCCTTCAAATTGGTTCAAATGCCTTGGGAGGTTTTCGAACTATTTTATTTCTTGGCGCATTATTGCTTTACATTTGGAGTTGTTCTGTTTAGGAAACTTTTTGTTTTCACCAACTCTTTCGTTTATAAACACCATTTTTGTGTACTCAAGCCCCTACAAAGTGCCTTCTCAAGTTTGTTCAAAGTCTGTTTGTCTGCAAGGTCTTTTAATTTAAGGTTTTACACCTTAAAGGGGCAAGTAACTCCCGGTTTTCTGGCCCGCGACTTTTTTAGAACAACTTTTTTTTATTTCTAAAACAAAGTGTAGGTTATCCCTTTAAACTTTCCCCCCTTTGTCTGCAATTTTTTTTTAAATTTAAAAATCCAACCCTCCCCCAAAATTAAAATTTTTTAAAAATGTAAATTAGGGAAATTTTTTTAATTTATAATCGCAATATGCACTTTCCCCCGGGAGAGCTCTTAAAAACAGTTAGGGGCCTTCCCCTCATTAAATTTTCATCAGTGCTTAGTCTCCAAAAGAAAATAGAGGGAAAGAATGAATGCAAGATCGGGGACTTTCCCCTCATAAATAGTTTGGCCGGTTTTTTAACTTAAAAAACTATAAAATTTTTTTGTAAAAGCTAAAATTTTAGCTAGCTCTTTTCAAAAAGTAAAACCCATTCTTCTTCAGGCTTGAATGTTTAAAATTGTTTTTAGATTTGCTTGTTAAATTTGGAGTAATGTCGAAGTTACTCATTTTTTCTTTTAGTGGCAAAAAAGTAATAACCATCAGGTTTGTTAACTGGCTAACTTTGACCCTGTTTTGCAATTTTTGAATCTTTTTTTCTTCTTCGATTCAATTTATTAAAAAAAATAAACTTTGTAAAATTTTTTTTGAAGCGCAACCATTTTGGCCCCCCAATTGTTTTAAAAGATGTTCTAAAAAAGAAGGGGGGTTTGGGTTTTTATTGTACAAACTTTTTTTTAAACAAATTTTAAAAAAGAGTGATTCAAATATATGGTGCAAAAAATTTGTTGGGCCCGCACTCAATCTTAAAAAATAGCAACTGTATCTTGACATTTCTGGACCCCGACTGCCCCTTTTTTAAAAAAAGGGGGTACTCCCTTTAAAAAGCTATCTTAACCCCCCTTTTAAAAAGACCACACCAAGAAGGTGGTTTTTTGTCTCGATGCGTTTTTCAGAACCCGTTTAAAATTTGCTGTGTTTTGCGATCAATGGGTGTGGAGTGTGTATGCTGATCATTTTAAAACACCCCCGATCCTTTGGGGAGGTCGTGTACAGATTTCATTTTATTACACCCTTTGACGATTTTGCTGAAAAAGCAAATCCTTACCCAAAAGCAAAAAATTTAATCCATCAGCAAAATAAAGAAAGAAAGGCTTTTGAAAAGGGTTGTACGAATTCAATATTAAAACACCAAGAAGGTTTAGCAAAGTTGGTTTATAATATGGTCTAGGCGCCTTTATTTTGGGGGGACGCACAAAAGTTTTAACGGGAAATCTCCTCTTTCAAACTTTTTTTTTCGGGCAAAACTGTTCGCTGGGTCCTACGCAAGAGATAAAACAGAATGGAAAAACATTTATCTTAGACATCAAAGGGGCCTAACTGGGCGGAAATTGAAGAATAAGACTTATTGTATTTTCGTTTGGGTTTGCTAGGGTCGCACACAGCAAGATCGGAAAATGACCCTTTACTGGCTTGACCACAAAAAATTTTAGCAAATTTAGAGGACGCCTTAATTTTCAGTTGATTTCCCTTAAGTATTAAAAGTCCCAAAATGTTTTACATACGGAAGTAAAAGTAGACTTTGCTTTTGGACTGGTTTTTTCATGCTCCCTTCTGACCTCGACTCCCGTGGATTAAAACTATAATAAGAAAATTTTATAGAGGCAATGAAAGAAGGTTTGGGAAAAACGCATAAATTCTGGCCAGTAATATTACAAACCCTAAAGAAAACCAAGTTTTGTCATCTAAACCCCCAAGTCCAAAACCCCCAAAATCTTGAAGACTCAGCAAAGCTCGCGGGCTCTGTTCGCGAGCCCTGAAAATGAAAGACAGCCTTTTGTTCTTGGATTTTTAATGGCCTTGGGTTTTGGTCTTTTTTTAAAAAATTTTTTAAACCCCAAAATTAAGAGAAAATAATGTCAAAAAGTGCTCGGCCATAAAGCCCCAAATATTTTTTGCGTGACAAAACCGGGACAAACTCCCCAATTTCCTGGTAAAGCATTTTACGGCTTTACCCGCTAATTTTTTTAATAATTTTGCAGATGAAACAAGCTGTTTTTTTTTCCCCTGATTTCGGGGAGGGTTTGGGGGCGGGGGTATGAACTTTGACCACCGCGCCCGTAATGCCCTCACCCGTGTTTATTTCAACTAAGGGAGTTATCGTTTATTTGGGTCCCTTTCTCTTAAAACGTGTTGTATTCGTTTGCTAGTGTTGGTTTCATATAAAATTTTTTTTGTGTTTCTCTTTTTTTTACTTTAGTTCGAATTGGTTCGGTTATAGTCAGCATTCTAGTTTGCTGATCTTTTTGTTCAAGTCTTTTATCTTTGTTTATTTTTCTTTATTTTAGGCCCCAAGTTGGCGTCATCGCCTAAGAGTTTTTTTTTTTTCTTTTTATAGTCATCTAGTTCACCCAGTTTGCTAAATTGTTTTTTAATTGCCTCTAAATTTTTTAAAAAATGTAAGGGCCTTTTCTCGTGGGGGCGGGGGTGTGTAAGTCTTTAACGCTGTTTCTTTGAAAAAGGTTTTTGCTTCTTTGCCATTTTTTATTTCATTGCCCATTTTATTTT
>CM031605.1:5576631-5602298 GCA_018398815.1 Conus ventricosus | reverse complement strand
AAGAGTTTTTATTAAAATAAAACATTTACGATTGTGTATGGCAGATTTTCTTCCGATGTGTTTAGTTGTTGATACAAACAGAATATTTTACAGCAATAAAAATTTTTGTTCTTAATCAAATTCTTAATCAAGTTCTTAATCAAGTCACTTCAATTTTTAATCAAGTTACTCTAAGTTCCTACTTAAGTCATTTTTAATCAAGTAACTGCTAAGTTCTTAACTTAAGTCACCCAAGATCGTAATTAAGTCATCCTCTAAGTACAACCAAGTTCTTATTCAAGTCAATTTATAATTATTAAGTTCTTAAAAGATTATTGCATTTGAAATGGATCAAAATGTTTTGTTGCGGTTCTGGCATGCTTTTTTGTTCGGCTTCTGCGTTTAGTGGCCGAGATTTTTTGGACTGCTTTGGTTTTTGCTGGCGTTGTGTATATATACCGACTTCCATAAAAAACGCGAAAACAAAACAAGCTGAAGGTTAGGGGCGAATTTTATTGGTCACAATTGTACAGAGTGGAAGCGAGAATTCAACGTGATTTGATTCATTATACCGGTAATGTGTGAAAATGTCATCAGCAATATGTCTGTGTGGAAAATCCAAGGTCACGTGACAAACCAGCTTGAAGTCCTAATACCGTGTGTGGCCACCATTTGCATGGACAACTGCTTGACACCTGCGGCTCATTGAGTGGACCAGGTGGTTGATGCGTCCCCTTGGCACACCAGCCCACACATGGACGATGGCCTGGTGAAGTTGAGCCGCTGTTGCTGGTCGTGGACGCAGGAGGTCCAACCGTCTGCCAAGTTCATCCAAAAAATGTTCTATTGGGTTTAAATCGGGACTGAGGGCTGGCCAGGGCAGCACATCGACGTTGTTATGCTAAAGAAATTGCTGGGTGGCCCTGGCTGTGTGTGGTCTTGCATTGTCCTGTTGGAATGTCCAGTTTGGGTGTTGCGCAAAAAAAGGAACGACATGGGGTCTGAGCACCTGGTGGATGTAGCGCGGTGCATTGACACCCTGTCCATGACCAGGACCAATGTTCTGAAAGATGACTGGTCCTATGGCGTGGTTAATGCCAATTGCACCCCATATCATAATGTTCGGGCCTCCCCAGGGTTCCGCTCTACCACACAGAGTCAGCATAGCGTTCACCAGGTCGACGCCATTTTCTGACACGACCGTCAGCCATGTCAATACAAAAACGGCTCTCATCTGAGAACAATATGCGTCCCCACTGCTGCCTGTGCCAGTTGATTCGGGCTTGTGCCCACTGCAGCCTGTCCTGCCGGTGTCTTGGTGTCAGTACCGGACCTCTGTGAGGACGCCTACATGCCAGCCCGTTCTCCTGAAGACGCCGCCGCACAGTGTTGAGGCCGATTCGTTGCTGGAGATTCCCAGGCACCTGTCGAGCAGTGTTAGCGGCTGTTTGCCGCCTGTCCCGCAGATGGGTTCGAACAAAATGGCGATCCTCTCTTGGTGTGGTGACCCGAGGACGGCCTGGCCGGGGACGATCATCAGTGGTACCAGTGACTCGCATGCGGTGCTGCCGACGATAGATGGTTGAGATGTGGACGTTAAAGATGTTGGCGACCTGCCTGGCATCCACACCAGCCTCCAGATGGCCTAGGGCACGATTGCGTTCCTCTGCTCGTAGTCTTGGCATCTCTGTAGCGCTCAGACGGCAAGTCGTTATCTGAACCTTGTAGTGCGGCTTTATAAAGGCTGCATGCCTGCGTACTTGTCGCTGGTTAACTTTGCCCTGCATGGTGTGCACGTGCCTCACATGCAGCAACCAGTTTGCCATTTTTGTTGACCCTCCAATGCCGGGAATGATGTGTTGCTCACAATTTTTTCACTGCACGTGAGTCTTGGACCCAAACAACTTGCCACAATGGTTCAATATTGTATATTCACCCCTTTTCACCCGAAAAATAGCCTTTCAATTTTTCGCATTTTTTATGGAAGTCAGTATATTTGTTCTGGTGTTTTTATAGCTGGCATTGAAACAACTGGCTGTGGCTCTGGCACTTTTTTATTTTGAATTATAGTCTGTGCTTGTAACTTTAATTTTGTTTGTTCCACTCTAATTTTTTTCCTGCTGCAACACGCCAGGATGAGGCGGCTTTTTACTGGTCACTTTCTCCACCTGGTTCAATGTTTTCTGATTCTGATTCTGATTTTCTGGCTCGGTCATTTTTAAGGGAAATAAAATCTATATGATTAAAAGTAATTAATCCCATGATTACTGGCGACAATGTTCCAAATCTGTAATATAAATCACATCCTAGAGACTCAAATGACTTTGTTAAAACTGGATCCTGTGTTAAATCATACATAAAATCTTGTTCAGAATCAATGGGCGCAATCAGCCTGCTAGTTTAGTGTACAAACTAAGAACCGTTTGACCAACGCTTTTTACCATTCTTGACCCCAGTTGCGCTTCATACCTGTTGTGATACTTTACAATGTCTTGTGGCGACATCTGTTACATCTGTTCTATGCTGAATTCATTTCCAAGGTACTGTTTTGTTTTTCCACATGCCGCCAAAGAATACAGCCTTTCCTTTTTGGGCATAATAGCTTGGTCATCAACTTGATCATTTGTAATCATAAGTTCAGGAATGTTTAGGAGATGTCGCTATTCATGGTTTCTTTTTTAATTAGATATTTTATTTTTAAAAATGAGCTCCGAAAAAACCGTTGCCAACCTTGTATACCATTCTGCTGTTTTTGGAGGCCTAAGTGTAGGATACACAATGCTTGGTAAAAGCTTGTTAAAAATAAAACCGGCAGATCTTGGCAAGCTAGACTTTGAAGACTCAGCAAAACTGATTGCTATTATTACAGCTTCGTTTGCTACGAAAGATTTTCTAGTTAAGCAAGGAATAATTCCAGACAGTATCAATATGTAAAATTGAAAAAATGTTTTTTTTTTTATAAAAATGGCTTCACTCGTAATGATAGGTGGCGCAGTGGTTAATGCGCTTGCTTTTAGCGGAAGTAATTACGCTTTTAGTAAACTACGGGATGATGGTGAGAGAAAAAGACAAAGCTATGGAGCAACTAGCCGCAGCACAAGACGCTTATGAAAAGCAGAGAATTGAGCAGTTAGATTTTATTAACGACAAACTGAAAAAACAGGGACATGCAGCTTACACATTTAAAGATGTTGATCAAGCAATAAAAGAATATTTTCTAGTGACAGGCAAACCAATCGAGACATTGCCCCCACCAAAATTCAGTGACTTATCAACCGTCGGAAAACAAAAGATGCAAGAAATATTGTTTATTGTCTTTGGTATGACCGTTGTGTATTTTGTTGCACAAAATATTGGCTGAATAAAAAATGAACAAAATCTATTATTCGCCAAAAGGATATTGGAAGGGAATAACGGCAGTTAAAAAGCTCAGCCAAGCAGCGGGAGTCAGTGAACAAACAGCAAAGGAATGGTTATCTAAACAAGCGATTTGGCAAATTTATTTACCTGCGCCTAAACGAATACAGAGACCACACTTTGCGAATGCAACGCCAAACGACACCCATCAAATGGACCTTCTATATTTACCCCATGATACGATTAGACGAAAAAGATTTAAGCATGCACTTAGTCATTGACATGGCTTCAAGATACAAAGATGCGGAACCATTAACACAAAAGAGTGCTTCTGCTGTTGCTGTCGCTATACAACTGATATATCAACGAGGCCCGTTAACTTATCCTCGCATGATTCAAGTCGATAATGGAAAAGAATTTAAAGGCCAAGTGAATCAATTATTGTTAAAACATAGAGTTACCATTAAAAGAGGCATTCCAGGAGTTCACAGATCACAGGCTTTTGGTTGAAAACTTTAACAAACAGTTATCTGAAAGACTTTTCTCCTACCAGTATCACAGAGAGCTGATTGACAATTCTCGCAACACAGAATGGGTTAGAAGACTGCCCTCAGTTCTGCGTGCAATGAATAATGAAGAATTTAAATTAACAGGTCTAAAACCAGTACAAGCAATCAAACGAAAAACAATAAATGTTGCTGAAGAGTCTTCATCCAGCAAACTATTGCCATTTGGTTTGAAAGTAAGGTACCTTTATTTACCAGGAGAATCAGAAGGGGACACTCGCATCAGGGCAACAGATCCAGTTTGGAGTGTTGATCCATATGAAATTTTAAAAAATTGTAAAATTGAATCCGCCCTGTGTATTATTTACGAGAAACTGACACAACAAAACGACCAGCTCCTCAAAGATCTTTTGTAAAGGAAGAACTGCAGATAATCCCGCCAGACACAGTTCCGCTTAACTGATTTACGTAAATATATTCGAAGCTCAGAAGGAAGAAACTAAAATGGAAGCACAGAAGGAAGCAAGAATGGCAAAGGAAGAGGCCTTGGAATTAATGGGAGAATTATTTCATTATAATCGCGTTATTAGAGAAGTATTTAAAACGAATTATCTTATGCTAGAACAGCCAGACAATTGCTTACAACCCAAAACTTTGATTTTCGGATATGGGAAAAATAATATCTTGAAATGATAAAAAAAAAATTCGAGCACATTTAGCAGTAATGAGTAATTTGGTTGAATTGAATGATGATATAGTTGCGCTCATGATAAAAGTTGGGGAAAAATATAAACTCCCCGCATGAAGATATGATTATACTGCTCTCCAGTGCCCCAATTGCATATGAATACTCTGGATTAACAAATACTCGTTTTGTGTTGGTGCTGTCAAGCGACTTCTTTGTTACAACAGTTGTGCTGATCTCGTGTAGATTAGATCGTAGTTTTACGTTGTCATGATGAAAAGTCTTTTTATTGAACAATGCTTCTTTGTAGTCGACCAAGGAAGAACCAACAACAGAAAGAAATACTGGGCACTCTGAATCACCAGAAGCTGGGATGGACCCCACGTTAGCCGAGGCACGAGGACGCTGGAAAGGACTAGCCCCATGACTACCGGCGGCTTTAGGGCAATCTTTCCTAATGTGGCCGGGACGACCACAAAGAAAACACAGTCGGGTGCTGAGGTCCCCGATGAACTGCCTGCCTTGCTCGACCCGCTAGCCGTCGTCGGCGCCCTATTGCCACTAATCCTGTGGGGGTCTTCCTGTCCGTATCTGGGCGATGCCCATAAGCTCTACGGGCTTTCAGCAAACACCTCAGCGGTATGAATCGCAGCCCGCGAAATCCTGTGGTGTGTCTCGCCTATACGGATCCTCAACTCTGGGACACGGTGTTGGTCAGCTGTTGAGAATCAGATCCTCAAGCTCCAGCTTAGCCAACTGACGCCAGTACCCTAGCGTTTTACGCAGCCTATCTCCAAACTGCATGAAGGTCTCGTCGTTATTCTTTTTCATGGACCTAAACTTCCTCCTGTACGTTTCTGGGGTAAGGTGGAAACGTTTACGCAGAGCCAATTGCATGTCTGCATAAGACACGCCTTCATTTAGAGTAAGCACACACTCCCTTGCAGCACCTGATAATCCAGAAAAAAGGTGCATGGCCTTTTGTTCCTCAGACAATTGGTATGAACTAGCAACCTTGTCAAATGCTCTAAGAACATATCAATGTCCTCACTAGGTCTGAACTCTGGAAGCTTTAATTTTGGGCCTCTAACTCTATCACTTGCCTGGTGATTAACCCCCTGATTTACAGATGTGGGAGTCCGCGAAAGAGTTCCATCTCTTCCCTACGCAGAGCTTCCTGTCTGGCAGCCTCCTCTCTGCGCTGATCTAACTCTTCCCGACGGAGGGCTTCCTGTCTGGCAGTCTCCTCTCTGCGCAGAGCTTCCTGTCTGGTAGCCTCTTCCCTACGCAGAGTTGCCTCTTTCCCTACGGAGGGCCTCCTGTCTGGCAGTCCTCCTCTCTGCGCAGAGCCTCCATCCTATCTAGCTCTTCCCTACGCAGGCTTCCTGCCTGGAAGCATCCTCTCGTCGCTGTCGCTCCAAAAACATCAGGACAGAGGCGATATCCTGAGCAGGATTCACCACTCCCGACACGGGAGGATGACCCGTTTGACCCGTCCCTTGGGTCTCGATTTTCCCATGGGGAAAGTCTCCCGGGGAGTGCTCCTTTCGAGGGGAAGCATGGAGAAGAGAGGGTTTCGATTCTGCGACTCAACAGAAGCCCACAGTTGCTTCACTATACTCTGACGCTTCCGAGCGGAAGTGCCAGTCGGGGTCTCAGCAGGAAGATCCCCTAGCAAAGAAGTAGTGAAAGTACGCGCTGGACTATCGGCTACAGCACCGGAATAAGTATAAGTCACTGTAGTCGAAGTACTGGTACTAATAGTAGGACTACATTTTGAAAACCCTTCTTTGACGCACGCGTCGCCATACCACTAGCACCGGACGTTGCCATGACAACTATATCCTACGGTTCTCAAATACAGGGGAAAGACAATTCCACTTGAAAGAAACAAATACCGCTCGGATATGTCACGTCTCTTGGTGACTGACTGAGAAACAGCAAATAAAAAAAAACGTCAACGTACAATGTCCAGGCTGCTCCCACTCTGGCAACACCGCGCTCCACAGCACGAGCAACAGTGCGGTGGGGCTCACCGACAAAAAAAAACTGACAGACGGAATCCGGAGAAGAAAAAAAAAAAAGTGACACTAACGTCTGATACACCCACCTGTACTCAACCACCCGGTAAAAAAAACTGGTTAACTACAAAACAGGAATGACAGACTGAGTGGCAACAGAAAGGAAAGTCTTACGGCCGTATCTGCGTGAGGCACCCGGCGGAAGGAGGAGGTCTGGTCGCGTCGATTCCCCTGGTCTCACCTCGACTCCCCAGTCACACCAGATGTTCCTTCAGGCCACCAGACTCCCTACACGCTAGAGTCGCCAGCCAACCACCCACAAACAAACATGACAAACTATAAACGTATACAAAACAGACAGAACTGGACAGGTACTCCGCGAAACGAGAGAGACAGTCAGAGCCCTTCACATCCCGGACGAGCCCCCACAAATGTCACGACCGACCCCTGGAGGTCTGCCCTGACAGGATCGGTCTAGATGGGAGTGAAGGGAGTGACTGACCTCACACGCCCCGCAAGAGACCACACAAGAAAGATTACAATACAACACCCCATTTATTCACACCAACACACCATAGTCACAAATAAGCATTCCAACACACACAACATGCACAATCACAATCAAGCATTTCAACACACACGACATACACACAATTAAGCATTTCAACACACACGACATACCCATAGTCACAAACAAGCATTTCAACGCACACAACATAACCATAATCATAAATAAGCATTTCCAGCACACATTCCCTTCCGTGCTTCATGTGGTTTCCCCCACACCCCTGCCTTTCCAAAGTCCACTGGGAGCACTGAGTCGCATTAGGTGCCCCAAACCGGGTCGGTTCTTGAACGGAGTGTCTTTCAATGCCGACACCATTGACACACACACACACACCCAAATTGCACGACACAGAGCTAACCACACTGGTCACATGGGCTGTATGAAAGTCCGAGGACAGTGGAGAACGCATCCGTGGGACAGGCGTTGTCGCTGACCGGACAGGGGTTAGGACCCTCCAGCAAAGTCCACGTGCTCCTCAACCAGTGCGCGGCCCCAACAGCGCAAGCTTCGGGTGAATCCCCCGGGAGGAGAGGAAACGGAAGGAACTGGAAGGAAAGAAGAAAGGGTACTGAACCCCGCAGTCAGTACGGTCTGAACTTGGCTGCTTAATCCTAACAGCCACTCGCATGATGGGCGAGGGGAGGTGTTTGCCGACTACATTAGTACCACCAGCTCAACACAGACCTGAGCATAACACAGTAAACAAACCAAATGAGGAATGTTCGCTAAAGGTCTCCTCACACGAAGCAGGTAAGAGATTACATTAACAGGCTAAACAAACGAACACCAATTATATCTTCATCCTTCCCTCACTCACGTTCAACATTTTCCTTTCTTAGGAACTGAACTAATACGGCAACCATTGCTTTATAACTGCCACCATATTTGCAAATAATTCAATGGCACGATTTATCCTCACATTTTATAATAACATTTCAAAAATAACAATTCTCCAACCACGCATCCAAACGACTAATCATGCATACGCACGCTCGCAAACATAAAACACTCGTTCCCCATGCACACACAAACAGACGGTGGCCGAAGAATAAGAGACCGGTGATTGTGACAGGGGAGGACGAGCGAGACCAAGCAAGTCTTAACCCTAAATCACCAGGTTCTCCCCCCCCATCCCCACCGACTACCGCATCACTAGATGCATAAAAAGGAGAAAGACTTTTGGATATAATTTTGACTGGCCAGGTTAAAGATTGAATTAACCAGAAAAAAAATGGTCTCAAACAATATTTCTTTATAATTTTGAAAACCAAAAGAAATTGCGCAAAGAGAAGAATTAGCCGGCTAACAAGAAAACCAAACAAACCACGAAACCGATGCTTACCAGCTACCCGTGGGTGACCCAAAAGTGGCGGGTCAAGCGACTCTCTGCCCTCTGTCCAGTCGGGAGGACCAGCAGAGCAGATGCGGAAAAGAGATGACGTGATGTCCCTCTCCTACAGGCCGACTGTAGGAATGAAGGTACCGACCGTACCTTCGACGAAGTGGTGAAGAACCAGAACCGGAGCAGGCGCTCCCAGAGACATCTTCCGCTCGAGTGAAGAGAAAACCTGCCTAAACGATGGCAGCCAACATGCCACGCTACGTCACAGTGAGAATACCTCAAGCCTAAGAGGAATGATGCACGTGCGGCAGGTAAAATGACAGGCGAGAGGCCGATAGACAGCCAGTTCAAGCGAAAGGTACCAGCCACTCGTGAACCTGCAGGATGAATTGCACGGGCAGTGGAATTAGAGAGAGAGAGAAAGTAAACCTAACCTGAGCTGAACGACATTAAGGTGCAAACGCACCACAAGCCACATTAAGGGACGGATACGTGACAACAACAACGACAATAATAAATGAATAATTCCACCACCCTAGATGGTCAATCGTCATAGGCCTCGTGACAAACTCGTGACACCTGTTCGTTTGGGAAAGGAAGACCGGTTTCATGCTGGTTTAGCCACAGCACCAAAGAAAAGAGGATGCCTGCTCCACACCAGAGAGGTGGCCGGGACAGATGAACGGGTGTGTGTCAACACCCTATCCTGAGGTTTGGCTTGGTTGGCTGGTCTAGTTTTGACTGAAATAAACGAAAAGTCAAACATCAACACGCGTACGGTTCTTGGGTGATGGACGGATGATTTCCCCCCCCCTCTACCCTTGACTGCTTACAAAATGGCGCTGCGAGCAGGATGAACGAGTGCCAACCTCAGGACGCGGGATCAGGCCTTGGATGTGAAGCCACAGCAAGGAAGGTTTTTATTTTTTCATTGAAATTTTGAATTTATGCCTATGGTGCGGTGGAGATGGAAGGCCAGATCATTGTTCTGCGAAGGAGCTGGCCCTGTAGCCGATTTCAGCATGATGGGAAGCTGTCATGGCACAGTGATTAAATGATGTATCTGATTATTGTGAATTGATATGTTTGTTTCTCTTTTCTTTTTTTGATGGAAGGACCACCCTGATATGACCCCGTTGATCAGCTGAAAGGATGAGTGCCTCATCGGACGGTGAAGGGCTCGTAGTTGAGTGGTGGGACGTGTTCCCTTACAGGTCGAGGGAAGGAGACCTCACCCTGCGTAGGATGTTTGCCAGTTGATTTGGACTGTAGTCACCGACTGTTCATAATTAGGATGATTTTTGTTGTGTTGGTGCGACTGCAGTAGATTGTAGGCAGAATTTTTTCCCCCGTGGGGATGCCGGGGTCTTTTGTACAAATAGTTCCCCCTCCTTCTGGACATTCTGTGCTAGTAATGTCCCCTTTTCCTATCGCTCTCAGTAACTCTGTCTCCTCCTTTGCTGTACTGTCGTCTACTGTCCTTTCTGTCTACCATATCTTTTATCTATCTTTTTCCACAACCTCTTCCCACAAATTTCTGCACTGAACGAAGTCAGAGTGAACTGACTGGGCTCTCGAGTATAGTGCGAGTATCCCAACAGGGTAAAACGAGTTCACACGCTACCAGATACTGGAACCTGAAGAAGATGTGTTCTCTATAAAGTCCAGTGTTCATGTATTCATGTGTGGAAACTGATGTGCGTAACTTTTGTCCCCAGTCGCTCACTATGAGTCATGACTACTATGAATTATGTTGTTTTTTTGTCAGTTTTCTTTTGACCAAAATAAGTTTTAATGATCCATGTTTTAATGTAGGAATATGAAGGTGTCTGGAAGTTAGCACCTTGGAAAATGGCTGGAAGACAAGCTAAAGCGATTGCAGATGGCTCTGACAAAGCCGGGGGGGGGGGGGGGGGGGGGCATTCCCAGGAAGCTGCCTTTGTACAAGACTGGCATAAACAGTCCACTGTGGATCTCCGGGTGGAGATAAAGTGGTGATATGGAACCAGGTACTGATTTGAAGGTTTAAAAACCTTTCTGGGAAAAGGGGTGAATTAAGTGTGGCTAGGCTGGCCCTTACACCATAAACCATGGGCTGGTTTGGATGGGCAAGAGGAGGAGACTAGGGTGGAAATCAGATTTCTTTTTCATCATTTTCCCCCAAACGCCCCAAGAAGTCTCTCCACAGGTCTGCAAGGCAGAACAAAGGTGTGAGAACGTTTCTAACATAAACGTAAGAGTCCGGGACTGATCGCTCGTTGCTAGTCTGGTAATGACTGCCATGGTTCATGAGTTTTTTTCTCGGTGAATTTTCTTTTTTGACGAAATGAGTTTTAATGATTTGTGGTTTTAATGTGTGAGGAAGATTTTTTTTTTGCACTGTGGTCGAAACAAATCGTGTTTTATCCTTGATAGAAGTCCCTTTGCTTATTGACATTCTGCTGGACATAATGTGGGCCATGTCGCGGCAGACTTTTTTTTGTTATTTGAAAGATGATGAATTTACACTATGGAGGAAAGCACTCGCTGCAGAGCGATGGCATGGTACATGTGCAAATAGGGTGAATTCATTAGCGCTATGTTCGCTGCTTTTGATGGCGCTATAACAGAGTAGTACGTGTGTTGTTTTGTCGTGTATAAAGTAGCAGGGAGTTTGTTTTTGGCTGGGCTATAAACATAGTGTTCACGTTTTCGGTTTGCGTTTTGTTTTGGTCGTTGTCAGACAATCAGTTTGCAAGGCAGCATCCTGAATTTACCCCATTTAGATTCCCGGGAACAAAATCTACCCCGTTCCTCATCACATTGAGTTCAATCACTTTCGTCCCTTGCAAACTGACGTGTCAGATAATGACCACAAGGATGGAACGAACGTAAATGGGTAATACTCCTGTTAGGGCATGGCAAGAGATGCTCCATGCCTCATGTTACTTACAGTTAAACAGTACTCAGAATGTGCGCCGTTTGCAAAAGGTATTTTTGTGGAACACTATTTCTCTTCACTTCAGCCAATTAGGCAGACACGTGTAATTTTTTTTCAGCTGATTGAAGTCTGCATGTGTGAGTAATTTGGTGACCGTCACTTGAATAATAAATGTATTTTTTTCAATCATGTACATTTTTTCTTTTTTTGTATTCTAATGCGTCCTTGTTGCCAACAATGGCATGAACTTTGTGTGTAACGTAGTTTGCCAGACTATGTGGTCTGTGATTTTAAGCGACTCAAGTCAGATGGGTTTTTTGTCTAGAATTGGGCATTAAGAGATCATGCACAACATGCTGACACAGTATGGCTGTGTGGACTTGTCTCAGTCAGAGTAGTGTTGCTGTTGGCTGGCGAAGCGTGCGCTCAACCTCCCCCACAAGAGGAGTGGAAGGCAGTCATGCCAACCCAGTGGTTGGGACATGTGGAGTGTCTGAGAGTGGCTCACAGAAAAGCAGGGGAGCAACTCCACATCCATGCTTCCAGAGGAAGGCCAGGCAAGACCAGGGCAAATCCCACCCCAGACCTCCAACCGGGAAATCTTGTCCTGATCACAAAGCATAGGCCAGGGCGGAATAAGATCCAGGATATCTGGGGGAGCGGATTTTCTTTGTGGTTCAGGTGCCTGGACCCGGAGGTGGGCCATTCACCATTGCCCCACTGGATGGTGTTGGCACTACGGTGAAGGTGAACAGGCATGAAATTTGTCAGTTTCTCCCCTCTGTTGTGGAGCCTCTTGGAAAGATGGATCCTGAGAGTCGCTCTGAGCCACCTCCAGCAGTGACCACACATCTAGAGTGGCACACTGTCCCATGGCCCCACTGACAAAGGGAGCCAGGGAACCTCCCTGAAACCCCCCTATCCCACCTGCTGCCCCACAGTCCCCTGATCAGCATCCACTGACAGACAGGAGCGGTACGACTGTTCGCAGATCTGCCCGCTCCAACAAGGGGGTTCCCCCACGCTGGAAGTGGAAGTAAGAATGTAGCATGTTAGGATAGGCATGCACCTCCTCCATCTTTTGGAATCTGTTTCTTTTTTTGGTTCTTTTTGTTGGCATGGGCATGTGAATATATTCAGCCAAAGTGGACACTTTTTTTTTTGTTGGGAAAGGTTTCTTGTTGGGTTGTTTGATAATGCTTCCAACTTGGCTGAAAAGGCAGTTCATTTGCGTGTATTGCTGCAGATGTTTGTGGAACATTGAATTTTGTTTTTGAAGGTTTTGTGAAGAAATGTTGGTTGCATCTATGTATTCAATGTGGACATTTAATGGGTATGAAGCACTACCTTTTAAAAAGAAGTTGTCTTGCATCCCGGTATGTAAGAATGAAGATTGACAGATGCCGAGTCAAGACAGTATAGGCAATAAATGGCCATACTGCCCTGAATGCTTGTTGGGAAAGATGCATTTTCAAGATTTACTTTAAAAAGGAAGATCTGAAAAATGACAGACTTGAGGGCTACAAGTGAAACATGGACTCTTGTTGGGAAAAGGTGAAATCGATGTCCTACTGAATGCGATGCTCAGTTTAGGAAGCGACAGAAAAGCGCGAGATTGGCACTTTTAAGTCCCAGGGAGGTGTTTTGGTGTTGTAAGCCCAAGCCCGATTGGTTTTGTAAACTGCTGTCCCTCCGTTCTCTTGGTCTGTACGACTGCAATTTGTTTTTTGTTGTACTATATTGATCTTTTGATGAACCATTTGGCATGTTTGATTTTGCTATGTGTGCTGATATGTTTTTGTTTTGAATTCTAACGGAATCCACCTTGTCTGTTTAAGCGCTGTCACATGGTTGGTTGTAATTTTTGCTTGACAATTTACCCATTGAGGGTTATATTGTCGCCAAGGATTTTTTTAATGTATTTTTGTGTGCAAACGGCATGCTATACTATAGGCAAAGTTATGGGGACCATAACTGTCAGCAGGGGAGATTTGTGGCTGGACAGAAGTTTACTTCTGCAAATGTTTAATCTTCATGCTCTTGAAGAGCATGTTTTGTTTTATTGTGGCCATTTTTATTTTTTTGTAGGTAATTGAGCTGATAAGGGTAGTGCAAGTGCATAGGGATTTCAGTGAATTCTGAGCCTTTTGTAGTGGAGTGATTAAGGGTAGTGCAAGTGCATAGGGATTTCAGTGAATTCTGAGCCCTTTGTCAGAAGAGTTATCCGCCTTGGTGCCAAATTAGCTGGTTCCAGAATTTTCTGTAGAATGCCAGTGGACTAGTAGGAATACAATAGTTGGTTTGTGGATTATAATCAGTCTACTTGGCATAATCTCTGTTTAGGAATGTGCACAAATTACCAGACATTAACGGATCTTTATTCATGGCAAGGACAAAGCATTAATTAATACGGTTATTTACTGAAGCTCAGGGCCTATATTCTGCTGCGTATTAGCTGTTGGTGTAAACTGGGGGCAATAAGACCAGCCTCCCGCCAGAATGCGATCTTTTCCCCACTGTTTGTCACAGCCAACAGAGGGTTTGCCTGTTCGTTTGGAAAGGAAGACCGGTTTCATGGTGGTTTAGCCACAGCACCAAAGAAAAGAGGATGCCTGTTCCACACCAGAGAGGTGGCCGGGACAGATGAACGGGTGTGTGTCAACACCCTGTCCTGAGGTTGGCTTGGTTGGCTGGGTTGGTTGGTCTAGTTTTGACTGAAATAAACGAAAAGTCAAACAACACGCGTACGGTCTTGGGTGATGGACGGATGATCCCCCCCCCCCCCCCCCTCTACCCTTCACTGCTTACAAAAGTCTTAGTCAGAATCAATATCAACGGTCTTTTTGTGCTTGGACTAAACGCCCTTTGGTGTTGTTAATGTGAGCTGTTTAGAACAGAGTTTAATGTCTCGTTTACTTTTTTTAAACATTCCTTTTTTATCTGATCGGTGTCTGGTTGTTGAGAAAAAGTTACCTTTGCCTTTTTTTGAAGATCAAACTTTTGTCTTTTGTAGTCCTCAAAATCAGCCTGTAAACGACTAAATTCTTCATCCGTGATGTTCGAGTCAACTAGTGCTTTATTTATTATCAGTTTGAAGGAAATAAGTTTAGCTGTTATTAGTTGAACTATAGCTGTGTGCTTTTGGAGTTTAGTTTTTATTTTTTTGCCGGCAGCACTTACAGCTAATGAACAAAGGCCAAGAGTTAAAGACAAAACCACCTAGAGGTAAAGCTGCCGGTGCACCTACGCCCGTTGTTAAGAGACCTACACTTGTTCCTGCCGATACAGCACTAATAGTCGATGCTCCAGTATTAACATATGTTGTAACAGCATTAAAGGCAGAAGAATACCTTCGTTTGGTTTTGCTGTATTTTGAAAGGTCTTGCTCTAGTTTTTGTTGCATTTGTGTAATGTTTGTTAATCTGAAGGTTTTTATGTCAGGGCTTTCTACTATCTCTTCTTTTGGCAACTCTGTCGCTGCAATTACTTTTGGATAAACCTGAACAGACATGCTTTTTTAAAAATAAAAAATAATTTAGTATTGTATATCTTTTAATCTGTTATCTTGAATATTCAGCTGCGCATCATATATTAAATACAAATATACATTAACTGGTTTATCACTCTTTTTCTTTATCAATTTGAATGGTTATTCCTTCTTTAACAGTTTTCTCACTTCCATGCAACTGATTATCCTCTGTCGATCTTAGGTCAATCCATAAACCATATTTTGTTGTTTAATAATAATCAAGTCTAACATCATGAAGGTGTAGATCTTTAGACACAAGGTCTACGGTTGGACTTCTAGACCTCCCACCTCCGAACAATTTTCTTATTTCGTCAAAATGCTGATAAGGTTTAAGCCCACTACCGTAGACTTGGTTAGGACAAACCCTCAATTGAACATTGTACTTTCGTTATTTTAGGATTAATAAACTTTTCACTTTGTCTTTTGAATGGTTCATCTTCACACAGCAATAAAATACCTTCAAGTGATCTTGCTGTGGCACTAAAACTAAAATTCCATATAGTGTCTGCTCTGCTTTTAATATATTTAGAATGATGAATCACTATCGTATTGCCTTGGCTTAAGGCTGTGTCAGGCTAATTGACATAGGCTAGAACACCAAGGCTACATCAAAATGTTTATGCTCTGCATAGTTATGCGGGGATTGTCTTCAGTTGTGACAAGCTCCTAGCATAACATTATCAGTCTCTAAAATCCCCTGAAGTCGGAGTGTGGCTGCCCATGTGGCGGGGTAATCAAAAACGGTCACACACGTAATGTTCTCAGCCCAGCTGATGCATTTGTACCATAGTGTTCAAGTACTTCGGCTGTTTGGATGATCCCTGGAGTCCTTTAGCCAGGGTACGACAACAACAACAACAACAACTCTATCGTAATATATTGCTAATTTTGACTCATATTGTTGCTCGATCAGCCTTGCTAAGTTAGGGTTGCTAACAATGTCAAACTCTAACGAGATGTCAGAAATGCTGTACTTTGCTTCGGTGTCTGATGATCTGATAACACGTTTGTATTCATTAAAAGTTAGTTCATATGACAATCTGTCTTTTGATGCTCCTTGAAAGTATGGTGCATGCGCTTTTAACAACTCAAAATCTAAGGGTATGGAAAAGCGATTTCCAAACGCATAACTTACAGCTTCAGCCCCGTTACCGTCTTTAGCATCTTCGGCGCCTATTCTGTGTTTCAGTGCATCATTATTTTCGATTCCTTGAAACACAAGATCAGCCCTTTCATTCGCAGTTAGCCATAGATCAGAATAGATTAAAAATATGTCTGCATTGTGTAAAGAAATATTTCCTGCCCTTCAAGTTTTATAGAAATTTTCTTAACGATTGCCCGCCCCAGATTCTGAACTACTGTCCTGTTTGGGTCTGTTTCTGATGCGAGTTCTATTTTGAAAGTAAGTCGTGCAGAGCCCGGTACAATCACTTCATCTGCTCCTAGGTCTGGAAATTTGACAGTAAGAATTTGATCTGAATTAATTGTAGATGGATTATTTGGAACAATAATATTCTGTTTATTTCCCTTCACACCAAAGTTTCGGTCTTCTATGCGGGTCAAGAATTGAGCCATATGCTTGTGACATTTTTTTTATAAAACAAAATAAAAAGTTTATTATTTAAAAACATGGCAGGCATTGAAGATGAAGATGTTTTTGATCCTGTAGACGACATGAGTGAAATGACCCCTTTGACATACATTGCACTCATTGCGACGTGAATTAACAGAAAGTAAGGTCAGATCATTATACCAAAGTGTAGGTCAAGAACCTCCCGAAGTTTTAGACCCTAATGATTTTGAACTAAAAGATAACCATTTGTTTGTAAGAAACGACCAAGGACAACTTGTTCAGCTTACAACTAAAAAAGACTCAAAGTTTTTAGCCATGTGTACAATTAAGGCTCAGTGTGAGCGATCAAAATCGCCTTGGCATTACTAAACCAAAATTAGATAGGGATGCAGTTGCTAAACTTCAAAACACACTACAAGAACTCCCAACAGATAACCAAATGCAAAACATGGAACTTAAAGATTTAAGTCAAACAGCAGACGAAATAATAGAAGCAGAAACCAGTTTTTTCAGAAGAAACAGCATTAAAAATTATACACGATCCACCGCTACCCATGCGAGAAACAGTGGCCCTTGATCATGCTTTAAGAAGCATCAGGTGAATTGACAAACAATTTAGCAAAACTGGGTGAACTAGATGAGCATATAAAAAGAGAAAAAGAAAAACTCGTTGAGGCTGATGACTCCAACTTAGGGCATAATATTAAAGAAAGAATTACACAAAGACTGCATGATCTTGAACTAGAGAGATCAGCAAGACTAGAACTGTTGTCTACGAACCGAGAACAATTACGAACTCAAGTGAACAGAATGAGAGAAACTATCCAAAGATAGAAGCAAAACTTGACAGACTGATCAGACTTTTTGAGTCTGTTGACACGAGGCTTTGCAGGCTGGAATCAGGATGCGCAGGAGAGACCCTTGATAAAAAGATCGAAGAAGTTGTGAGTAAAAAAGTGACAGAGTTGTGGGATGAAAAAGTAGAGAGAGAAAAAAGAGAACTGAATCTGATTATAAGCAATTTGAAGGAAAGTGACAAGACTGACAAAGCAGAAAAACAAATGGATGACATTGAAGAAGTGAAGAACATTGTGAAGAAAATCTGTCCGGACTTAAAGGGGGAAACCAATTGAGGAAACTGTCCGATTGGGAAAAGTAAACATAGGTTCACAACCCAGATTACTGCGAATAAAGGTTCAAACAAAAGATATCAAAAGAGAAATCTTGACAAACGCTCGCCAGCTTAACAGAGGAGTACAAGATCAGGCCAAAAGAATTTACATGAATCCTGATTACACCCCTGCAGAACGATTGAAAAACAAAGAAGTGCGTCAGGAACTGAAAAAAAGAATCAGTGATGGAGAGACAGACATAGGGATCAGAAACGGTAAAATCGTTCAGGTCAGTGGTCAAACAGGTCGAACCTGGATGGTCAAAACAGAGATTGACAATCCTCTAAAGAAAAACAGAATGTACATAGTTTTACAAATACTTCTAAAGATGATGACTGTTTTTGAACGCGCTGTTTTGTACAGTAATGTGGATGGTTTTTTGAATAAAAAAGATGAGCTATTAGCATTGGTGGAGGACACTAACCCAAGCATTGTAGCAATAACAGAGGCGATAGCCAAAAATCAAACAAATATTAACCTTGCGGAATATTCTTTACCAGGGTATGATACATTTTTCAACCCAAACCCAAAGAGAGCTGTAGTGCTATTTGTAAAAGAGTCTTTAAATTCACAAATGTGTACTGAAATGAATGAAAACGATTTTGAAGAAAGTGTCTGGATTCAGTTTGTTACAGGGAAGGACAGAAAGTCATATTTGGTTGCATCTATAAGAGTCCCAGTGGTACGCTAGAAAATGAAAATAAGCTGATTAAACTATTGAAAAGGGAAATTTTAAAAACTTTTGACTGTGTGTGCATAACTGGGGATTTTAACTTTCCAAACATAGATTGGAAAGGGAGATGGGCTGGTGAGAGAGAACAGGAATTTATTGAAAGTCTTCGAGATGCATTATTGACGCAAGTAGTGACACAACCAACCAGAAGAAGAGAAGGACAGAAAGCAAATATTCTTGATCTGGTGATCATTAATGATGAAGACCTTATTTCAGAGGTGGAGCACTTGACCCCTCTTGAAAAAGTGACCATGAAGTTTTATATTTTAAATTATACTTGGCTGATAAACTAGAAACTAAGACAGAAGACATAAAATTTGATATGAAAAAATGGTAATTTTTCCCAGATGAAGGTTGATCTTAACAAAACAGATTGGTCTGAACTGACAGAATTGAATGTTGACACAGGCTGGGGAAGGATAAAAGAGAAAATTCATGAAGCTATGGAAAAAAAACATTCCTAAGTGTAAAATAAATGAAAACAAAAAATTGAAACCAAAATGGATGGATAGAAATCATTGAAAATTATTAAAAAGAAATACAACCTGTATCAGAGATTTTTGAGAACAAAAAGAGGCAGAGATTACCAAGCATATATAAAAGTAAGAAATGTGTGTGGTCGACAAATCAGAAAAAGTAAAAAGGCATTCGAGCAAAAGTTAGCAAGAGAATTCAAAACTAATCCAAAAGCTTTTTGGAAATATGTGCAGTCAAAGACAAAGGCAAGAGTAGGAATCAGTCCTTTGAAATCACAAGATGGAAATATAGAGACAAAGGATGTGGTTAAAGCTGAGATTCTAAACACTTTTTTTTGCTAGTGTTTTTACAACGAGAGGATAAAAGGGACATACCAGATGTAATACCAAAATGTAAAACAAATGGTAAAGCTGTCTTTGATGTAATTATTACCCCGGAACTGGTTAAAAAGAAAACTTGATAATCTAAATCCGAATAAAGCGCAAGGACCTGATGCTATTCCATCTCGTGTTTTAAAAGAACTAAGCACAGAACTAGCAGAGCCTCTAGTATCCTTTTTAACAAATCTATAGAGCAAGGAACTCTACCTCGAGACTGGAAAACGGCAACAGTAATACCTATCTTCAAAAAGGGAACAAGAACTGACCCTGGAAACTACAGACCTGTAAGCTTGACAAGTGTGACTTGTAAGGTACTGGAGTCAATCGTAAGAGATGTTATTGTTGATCATATGATGAAAAATGAGTTGTATGCCAAATGTCAGCATGGTTTTCGTCAAAGTAGATCTTGTATTACACAGTTGCTTGAGGTAATGGAAGACTTTACTAAGTTAATTGATAGTGGAGATAGCATTGACGTTTTGTACCTGGACTTTCGTAAAGCTTTCGATTCAGTCCCACATGCCAGACTACTTAGTAAACTCAAATCGTATGGTATACTGGGAAAAGTTTTAGATTGGATTGAAGACTTCTTGAGAGATAGAGTTCAGAATGTTAGAGTTGGATCTTCTGTTTCTAGTAATGCTAATGTCATTAGTGGAATCCCCCAAGGCAGCATACTGGGACCTATATTATTTACTATATTTAAAATGACTTACCAGACGGGTTAAAAAGCACATGCAAGATTTTTGCTGATGATACTAAGTTGTATAGTTCACCATCCAAACACCTTACAATGCAAAATGACATTGAGCTGCTCATAAATTGGTCTAACTCATGGAATTTGTACTTCAATGCATCCAAATGCAAAGTATTACATATCGGCAAAAGAAACCCTAAATTAAATTACAGTATGAAAGTTGGGGATCAAGAAGTTCAAATAACGTGCTGTGAAGAGGAAAAAGACTTGGGAGTAACATTTGATGAAGACTTACTCTTTGACAGACATATTGCACAGACCGTCAAGAAAGCCGTGCAGATGATAGGTATTATTAAGAGAACTTTTACATACTTGGACAGAGATACCTTTCTTAGACTATACAAGGCAATGGTGAGATCGATTCTTGAATATGGCAATGTGATATGGTCTCCAAGACTAAAAAAGGCAGTCAATAGAAATAGAAAAGGTGCAGAGAAGAGCAACTAAGTTAATACCGGACATTGCTGATTATCCATATGAAGACAGATTAAGGTACCTAAGGTTACCACCCCTCAAAGCTAGAAGGATAAGAGGAGATCTGATCCAAACTTATAAAATTTTCAATAATCTAGATGATATTGATCAAGCATGTTTTTTTGAACCTGCACTAACCAACATAACCCGTAACAGTTGTGACAAAGTACAAATACAGCAAGTTAATACTAATATAAGGAAACATTTCTTCAGCCAGAGGATAGCACCAATATGGAATAAACTAACTCCGAACATCAACGTGCACCGGATATTAACTCTTTTAAAATCTTATCGATAAGCATGAAATAATAACAGACATCATGTTCGACTTTGATGGTCGAAAATAAAAACTGGGCTCGCTGTCGACCTGACCAATGACAGAGCATATCAAGAAGGGGCATATAAAGCCGTGAGGCTATGATGAAACAATCATCGCCCCTAAATCTGAACCTGAACCTGAAGAATTTTATATGAAGACACGACGCTAGCAGAACGAATACGAACACTGTTTAGAGAGCGAGGTGTCACATTAGCAAGCGTTATAACAGCCTTAGGATTTGCAATAAGTACACTGGTGTTGGCTATTACAGGCGGCGGTCAAAGTTCAGTGCCTCCAACGCCATCTCCTCCACCTGATGATCATGGGTAAAAAAACAACTTGATCATCTTGCGGGTTTATTAAAAAAAAAAATTAGCCAGTAAAGCCATAGACTCTTTACCCGGCATATTAGGGAGTGTCATTAGCTGGCTTTGTCTACTGCAAGCAAAGTAGTTGGCTTTATGGCCGAGCACTTATGGACATTAGTTGTCTCAATAGTTGGGTTACTTTTTAGTAAGATAAAGACCAAGTAATCCTAGGCCAGTTAATCCAAAAACAAGTGCTGACTTTTCATATTCATGGTCATTATTTCTTTTTGTCTTCAACGGCCTTGGGGATTGGATGACTTATTCTTGGGAGGGGGGGGGGGGGGGGTCGACTTTGTTTATTGTTTGTAATATTACTGGCTCAGAATTTATGTCGTTTTTTCCGACCTTCTGTTCATTGCCTGCCACAAGGATTTCATTGTTGTAGTTTATTATTGTTCCTATCTGGAGTCCGAGGTCAGAAGGCAGCATGTATAAACCAAAACCAACAGCAAAGTCTACTTTCGCTCTTGCGCATTGTAAAACATTTTGTACCTTTTAATACTTGAAGGCAAATCAACTGCAGAATTAATGGCGTCCTCTAAATTTGCCAAGTACTGTTTTTGTGCATCAAAGCCAGTAGAAGGATCAGTTATGTTCGATCTCGCTTGTGCTTGCGAGCCTAGCAAACACCAAACATAAGTACGAATGGAGTCGTTTATTCGTTCTATTCCCGAAACATGCCAACATCACACCTGTCTTCAAGAAGGCAAAAAGATATGCAGTCAACTACCATCCCATCTCCCTCACCTGCATAGCCTGCAATCTGATGGAACATATCACCAGCCACATCATGTCCCATTTTGAGAACAATGAGATTCTCTGTCCAAAGCAGCATGGCTTTGGCCTCGGACGGTCATGTCAGACTCAACTCCTAGGGTATGTGGACGGAGCAACCAGAGAGATCGAGAAGGGAAACCAGGAGGACACTATCGTCCTTGACTTCTCAAAGGCCTTCGACAAAGTTAGCCATACCCTACTTATCCACAAACTACGTAGTTACGACATCGTAGGCCGCACCAAATCCTGGATCCAGGACTTCCTTGCAGACAGACAGCAGGCTGTGGTGGTGGAGGGAACAAGATCCGTCTTCCTACCTGTAGAATCCGCGCTCCCTCAAGGCTCGGTCCTAGGGCCGAGTCTTCTTCTCTACATAAACGACCTTCCTGATGGCATCAAGTCGAAAGTCCGCCTATTTGCCAACGATACCATGTGCAGCAAGACCATCATGAAGAACAAAGACGAGCGAGTGCTGCAAGAAGACCTACACTCCCTTACCACCTGGGAGAAGTGGTCGATGGAGTTCCATCCACAGAAGTGCTCAACGCTGAGAGTTTCTCGGAAGTGGAACAAGATTGCCCCTGTGTATGAGCTACATGGACAGAATCTTGAAAACGTCAACACCACTGAATACCTTGGTGTCAACATCCAGGACAAAATGCAGTGTGAATCTCACATTGACTCCATCACAAAGAAAGCCAGCAAGACCCCAGACTTCGTCCGGCACAACTTCAAGATCGGCAACAAGAAAACAAAGGAAACTGCGTACAAAGCCCTTGTTCACCCGCTTCTTGAGTACGCAGCCACCGTCTGGGATCCCTACACTGCAAACAAGATTGAGGCCCTCGAGAAGATCCAACGAAGAGCAGCAAGATGGGTCTCCAATCGCCACCGCCAATCATCATGCGTCAACTCCATCCTTGACTCTCTTAACTGGCCTTCCCTGCAACAATGTTGTAAGAAAGCCCACTTGGAGACGTTTTATAAATTCCATCACGGACTCATCTCCATCAACTCCACGTACCTGCCCAAACCATCTGACTGCAGGCCGAGTTCTAGGATCAACAATGACCTGAGCTACAACATTCCCACCTGCATGACATGGTACAGGCAGATGACGTTCTTTCCGAGGACCATACCAGAATGGAACAAGTTGCCTCAGGAGGTTGTGACAGCTGAATCACTGGACTGCTTCAAGTCCAGGCTGGCCTCCCATCTTTAGAACCTGAAATACCCCCCCCCCTCCCCCGTTCCCCACCAAACCCAACCCTCCCCCCTTACACTCCTGACCACTATTCCCTACAATCCCCCCTCCGCCCTGCCATCCTTCAGTCACTTTTCTACTCCTGTCCCCCCACTCCCACTTATTCACCTTCACCCCCCCCCCCCTTTTTTTTTCTTTTTTTTTCAAAATCCTCACAACAGCGCAATATTCGACAATCTCCCCAAATATGACAAAATCATCAGCAAAATGATGTTGGTCATGCAAAGGAAGAAGAAGAAGAAAGGGCGCACAACGACACAAGATACTATTATTGTCACAAACCAACCTGGCACCCACAGCAGTGTCGCCACAAACAGTCGATGCACTTGGCCGCATCTGTCCCTAGACAGTCCTCACACCGTTCAGAGACCACTCATGGGAGATCGCGGAGGTCTTCCAGGGACTTGCACACAACAGGACACACGTCGACACGACGGAAAACGAAGCCGCTCACAGAGGTAGTTCGTGATGTCCTTCCGGGGACTCCCACACAACAGAACACAAGTCGTCGTCCCGATGAACTCTGAAGTCCTCCGACACGCTAGCTCGTTGCTGACCTCACGGGCAGCCTCTCCATACCCCCACGGGGCAGAGACGGCGGCTTGGCTCGTGCAGCACCCTACAACCCGGTTGGCAGTGCACACACGATGTCTACTGACCCTCGGTTAGCCTCTCCATACCCCCAAGGGTTAGAGACAGTGGCTGGGGACAGGCTGCACCCCACACCCGGGTGGCAGTCAGTTCCAGGTCGGACACAGGGTCTTCACTGATACCTGGGGAACTGATATCTAGCCTACTTCCAAGATATTTATCGTTCTTGTTTGCAGCTAACAGTCACTCTTCACATAATACATTTCACTGGAACATGAGAAAAAATACCCATAATAGAGTCTACAAAGTTTCAATACAGTGGGTGCATTACAATAGAAAATTTCTTTGACTTAACACCATGATTGTTTACATTGAAGGAAAGGATTTCCACGTGGAACCCTTTTTCAAAGTACCAAGAATACAATTACATACAAAGGAACGAATTCCGTTTGTCCCATTTTATCCAGAAAAGAATGTTTTTATCTTATCACATCATCACTAGACGTGTCCAATTACATTTAAAGGAACGATTGCCTTTCGTCCCTTTTTATCCACAAAAAAAAAAAAAGTTCATCATCATCATCACTAGACGTGTCCAATTACATATCAAGGAACGACTTCCGTTCGTCCCTTTTTATCTTTCCACAACAAGAATCAGAATACATTTTCCGATGAGGGAAAAAAGGTCAGACTGACCTGAATGTGGTAGCTGGTCCTGAAGGTGAGATTGGATTTCCCAACGTTTCGAGCCCCAGGCCCTTCTTCACAGGGAGAAAAGTAAGGAATGAAGAAGAGAATAGAGCAAAACTGAGACAGAAGTAAAACTAAAAACAGTGAGAAGTAATCAAGAGGAAACAGGCAAAGAAGAAAAAGGTGAGCATTATTTACAGGAGAAAGGGACGGTTGAACAGTTGCTGAAAAAAAGGAGAGGGGGAGGGAGAGGGGGGTTGGTAGTGGTATAAGAGAGGGGAAAAGGAGGGTTGTGGTTTACCTAAAGATGAAAAAGTGTAACAGTATGTGTGTGTGTGTGATATAGGAGGAGAGAAAGATAGAGGGAGGGAGAGAGAGAGGAAGGAAGAGAGATAGGGAGGAAGAGGAAGAGAGAGAAAAAGAGGGGAGGGGAGAGAGGGGGGAGAGAGGGAGTTGGGGAAGGGGAAAGAAAGAAAGACAGACAGAGAGAGAGTGTGTATGTGTGCCTGAAGGTGGGCTACAGGGGGACCGAAGCAGTGAGAAGAGAAAGAGGGCCCAGGGCCACTACGGGTCGATCACTCTGGTGTTGATGCCTGCAGGCTGGATGGTGCCCAAGCGGCTGATCACGTGGGATTCCATGTGCTTGCGGTATGCTCTGTCACCTGGGTTCTGCCATACAGCTGCCACCTTTGCATGCGTGTAGCTGTGCAGTGGGCTGTTGAAATGTTGGCCTATCGGGTCACTGTAGTTGAGCCGCATTGAGCGAAGATGCTCAGAATCGCTCATTCAGTGTCCGGCAGGTCTCACCCATGTAAAGCTTGTGGCACAGAGTGCAGGTCAAAATATTCTGTCTCGGTTTTGCTCTCCTCTTCTTCATTCCTTACCGTTCTCCCTATGAAGAAAGGCCTAGGGCCCGAAACGTTGGGAAATCAAATCTCACCTTCAGGACCAGCCACCACATTCATGTCAGTTTGACCCTTTTTCCTCCTATTTCAAGCCCTGCAGTCAAGATTTCCTCTTCATTTTCCGATGATTTACGCACAATAATTTTCATTGCTCACTTCCAGAGCTCACCAACACTCACATCATTATGATACTTTAGGGGAAAAGATAAACACTCCTTTTCTCAATAATACAGTGATTTAATGCTGAACAATTAAGTAGTGGGGGAAAACAAGTGCAGGC
>CM031605.1:5519131-5571631 GCA_018398815.1 Conus ventricosus | reverse complement strand
ATTTACACAATTCAACAACGAACGTCGTCCCAGATGCATTTAACACATACTTTTCTGTCATTATTATTACTCAAACATCATAGAAAGAAAGAGAATCTTATGAATGTACATGTACGACTTTCCTTACATGAATTTACACACAAGAACTCGGATCAGTCACTCCATACTCCCCTCCCTTACTTCACATGAAGGGGAATGCTCACAGCGTATTGGGGATGAAAAGCCCTTAGGAGCTGCTAACACACCCGTCTTTCTCTTTCGATAACCTATCCCTAATCAACCAAATCAAAACTGCGCAAAACCAAACGAAAGGCTTTTGACTCTGCACCGCATAGAAGCTTTTGACAAAATGAAAGGGTATGGGATCACAGGGAAAAGTAAATCCTTTGTGGATACAAAAACTTTTTACCTACCGAACTCAGTGGATTCGTATTGGGAAGGAAAGTCATCTGTAGCTGAGGTATTCAATGGGATCCCCCAAGGAAGCATCCTCGGCCCGGTACTCTTTACAATTTTCTAAAAGATCCCAAAATTGTATCTAATCAAATTGCACAATATTTGCTGATGATACTAAAATATACAATAGTTACAAAATAGTACTAAAACAAAATGTCCTGCATAAACTACAAACCAACGGACACTGGAACTTATATTTTAATGTTGAAAAGTGCAAGTCCCCGCACTTAGGAAATAAAAAACCTAAAAAGGTATAGTCAATGAAATTGGATAACAAATCACAAAATATTCACACAGTACCAAAGAAGAGGACCTGGGACTTGTTTTTGATGACCAATTATCGTTTGACCCATACTAGAGGGAGCTGTGAACAAAGCAAACAAGATGGTTGGAATAACAAGAGAACATTTAAATACTTAACCAAAGAAACATTTTTGAAATTGTACAAGGCCTTGGTGAGGCCCCACCTGGAGTATGGAAATACGATTTGGTCTCCATTCTTAATGCGACAGTCCCTAGTGCTGGAAGGAGTCCAAAGACGTGCTACAAAGTTGATTAAAGAATGTTCGAAGATGGACTATAAAGAAAGGCTAAAATATTTAAGACTACATTCAGTGAAAGTGTGAAGAATAAGAGGGCATTAATTGAAATGTATTTATAAGATTTTTCATAGTATAGAAGAAGTAGATAAGGACAAACTATTTAAGTTCTCTGTGTATAACAAAACAAAAATTCAGAGGATAAACTTTTCAAACAACATTGTTCAACAAACCGCAGACTTTACTCCTTCAGTCAGAGAATTATTGAAAATTTGAACTCGTTGCCATATGAAGTAAAGCATGCACAAAATGTGAACTACTTCAAAGGTCTTATTGACACTCACAGGAAATTTGATGAAAAATTTTATGATTACGATGAAAAATAAATGTGCAATTCAAAATATACCAGTCAAAACTACGATATGAAAGGATGTACAGCCTCGACTGAAGTCAGCCCCTACCACTACTACTACTAATATTACTGATATAAAATTAGCCTTTGTGCTTGCGGTATAAGGGGAAAATGGGAACAGTGGAGTTATCTTCTCCTTTCTCCATTGATAAAGGAAGAAAACGTCATGCGTTCCCTCAAAATTGTGAAAGCAAGGGAAATGACTCGCAAGTTTAAGGTCATCTTGGCGGCAAGTGTAAAGTGCGCCAGATTGATCGTCGGTGATTTACAGTGCCTCGCGAGCGGTAAACTGTTGCAGCCATGGATGAACTGCGCTTTTTTGCTGTTTCTTCTGTTAGAAAACCACCCGTTGAGCTTAGCAGGTATTTGACTGCCACAGAAGATTTCAAACGAAATGTTAAATGTGGCGTGGAAACTTAAAATTCAAATGAAATAAATAACATCGAATGCCTTGCCACTGGAAGCGTAGCTGATTTGTCAACTGGTACGTTTCTCATGTCATATGCACAGGAAGGTGATGACTCCAAGAGATCCGCGGATCCGATGTAGCAGCCAAAGATTGTTAACTTAGGCCATAGGTTGCGCTGAGTTTGATACAAAACTGCTTTTGCCCCTAACCAATCAATTAAGGGTGGGTGGGGGGGGGGGGGGGGGGGGGGGGGGGGGGGCCAGATACGATTACTACTAGAAATTAGGAAACTGCTGCCGTATGTGCAGTTGATGTGTAGTGATTGATGTGATGCTTTTAAGCTCATAGCATGACACTGAAAGCCAAGTGGCAAGTACAGGCACCTAAGCTGCCTCACAACCTACCAATGCTAAAAATAAAAATAGCTTATCGAATTCCTCCATTACAGAAGTTTGCAGGTGGGCCACCCTAGACAATATGATAGCCAAGGATTGTATAGCTGACCTGTAGATTGCTCCTCTGCCTGTAGTGTAGTAAGTGGTTCATGTTTTCAAATGTGTCATAGGTCGTGCATTGGACTGACGGGTGGTGCATCTCTGATGATTTTAAGTTGGGAAATTCTTCAAGCTGATGGATATCAGCCCATCATGGACTTTGAAAAAGGCAGTCAACTTTGCACTTCTTGTCATTCGGTTTGGCCACATCAGTATACACAGCATCTCTGTACTGAATGTTTATCAAAATCAGTGCGAGAACAAGTGAGCTACAAGATGCTTCACCTTTTCAAGGCTGTTGATATCATCCATCTGGTATGGATTCCACACTACACTAGCATGCTTCAGGACAGTGTACAAGAGGCTTAGTGTTTTTAAATCATGTAGAAATGGGGGTATAGTATAATCTGAAGCAAAGAAACATCTGAGAAAAATGCTAGCTAGTGTATGAACAGGTATTCTATTTAGTCTAGGACCATGAGAGTGCATTGTCTTTGAGAGCTTCCACATCTGAAAGTAAAATTGACTGTGTGGCAAAGCAAGCAAAACTTTGCCACATCCCTGTTATTGGATGGAATGGTAAGAACAGTTAGCTACCCTCCCCCCACCCACCCCCATACATACAAAAGCCTTTTTTATTTCTCTTTATTTCACTGACTGTGTTTAGTTGTTCAGAACTAGCTGATTTTGTGACTTCTTCCCAGCTTTGAAAATTATAATCTGAAGTCCCATTTTACACTATGTACATACTGAATATTGTTTATGCTTGATTCTCATGGTGCTAGAACTGTATCCTGAGTACAATTGCAACACACACGATCATATGTTGTACTGAATATTAATTAGTTTTACATGGTACAAGCACAAAGTTCTATAAACTATAAGAGAGTGTAATAGTTAATTAAAAGTTCAATGAAAAAAAAATCTGGCTTCACAACTTTACTAACCCTTTAGCACACTAGTTGCTACAGATATGTGTGTATATTTGTGTTTCAGGAAGAAGGACAAGCAGACATTCACAAGTCGCCTGACATTGCCCATTCCTCCACAGTTGTTGATCTTCAGCCAGGGCCAGTGGACTCCAGGAGATAAAGATGTCACTGTGGACATACACCTGGATGCTGAAAAAATTGGAGAAATGGATAAAGACACAAAGTATTTTTTTTTCTTTCACCGGTACTTTGTACGAATTGTTATGTCTGAGACATGTATTGTATTGCATAGAATAACACTAGTCACCAGTTAGAAATGGTTTTGTAAATCTTGGCACTCATAGCTTAATTTTGGGACAGTACAGCTGACATTTCCGCAAACTGTCATCCTGCGAAAGAAATTGGTGGTAGAAAGGGAAACAATCCATTTAATTCACTAACATGCATGGTTCACCAATTTTTTTGTTTTTCAAAGAATCTGTAATGTTAGTTCACAATTTCTTTTACGGCCATATTAACTACACAATTTCTGAGGGCAGAAACACAAAGTTTGTGGGGGAAAGAGATGGGGCATAGCAGTTTGGGGTCAGACTGCGAAACCCAACAAAACTTGCACTCAGAGAAGTGGATGAAGCTGCTATACCCCAGTGACATTTCTTGTTTTGGTGTAGCGTTTTGTTTATTCATTTGCCTGTTGTGTGTCTCTCTGCTCTGGAAACCCAATTGGGAGCAGGTAACCACACTTGATGTATATATCTGTGTTTGCACCAGAAATGTCATTGTGTTGTCAAGGGATCAGGGAGAATTCTGTTGTCTCCCCCACTGGTCTCTGGCTGGTTCTGTTCCAAAGTTTTTTTTATTTGTTTGTGTGTGTGTGGTGTTGTTTTTTCAAATTTGGTACCGAGTGTCTGTTGCTGGCAGGTGTAATGAGGATCTAGCTTGCATTCCGGCCTTTTTGGTGAATCTCCAAGTCGCTGAACCATATTGCAGAACAGGCTTAGCATGTAAACTTACTGTTATGACAAAATTAACTTTTTTGCAACATATTAAATTTCCTTCACATTCTGTATCTTTGGACATATTAGGCTTTGACAAATTCAAATATTATTTTACTTTCTGCATAACTGAACTCCATGTTTGAATGTTAACATTAGACTGTTTTAACTCCCATACATGTTACCATTACTTTAGACTCTGTTTTTATTCAAACTGTATCAAAGCCTTTATCTGTTTTTAAGTTGAATATGTTATGAGGAAAGCTTTTTTATTTTTAGCTCTGATACAATGGAAGACTGTAATTTGCATAGGTTTGGAGTGATACTGTTTTGAGTATGTCAGGTGTTCGTCACTTGAACATAGCTTGGGTACAGGTGCATGGCGCTGTTCAGTAGCGCCTGAGCAGTGCTTAGTCACTGGGTTGAAGGAGTGCATTCCATGTGTTGGACCTCTTTCTGCAAAACATGTTGTTGTAGGATATTGGGACTTACACTCAAAATGTCAGAACCAGATACAAAACTTTACAGCAGTCGCTGAAACCTTGTTCAAAGATGCATCTGATATGATTTTCGTTTTCCAGACAGAGATGAATTGTTGTTCTGATGGAAGATATCATGGAGGGAAGACTGTATAGCAAATCTTGCATGTTTTGTCAAATGTTTACTGAAGTTTGGTGTTGGCGTTGTTTTAATGGCTAGGGAAGGAAGTCGTTTTGACACGGTGACAACCCTGATGATGGTCCCTTGTACTTGGCTAGACTGTAAACAACTTGAATTGACCCACTCCACCTCCTTCCTCCACCGTCACCACCCACCTCCCCACTGTCACTGAGTCAGTGACCCACTCCACCTCCTTCCTCCACCGTCACCACCCACCTCCTTCCTCCACCGTCACCTCCCACCTCCCCACTGTCACTGAGTCAGTGACCCACTCCACCTCCTTCCTCCACCGTCACCACCCACCTCCTTCCTCCACCGTCACCACCCCCTCCCACTGCCACTGAGTCAGTGACCCACTCCACCTCCTTCCTCCACCGTCACCACCCACCTCCTTCCTCCACCGTCACCACCCACCTCCCCACTGTCACTGAGTCAGTGACCCACTCCACCTCCTTCCTCCACCGTCACCACCCACCTCCCCACTGTGACTGAGTCAGTGACCCACTCCACCTCCTTCCTCCACCGTCACCACCCACCTCCTTCCTCCACCGTCACCACCCACCTCCTTCCTCCACCGTCACCACCCACCTCCCCACTGTGACTGAGTCAGTGACCCACTCCACCTCCTTCCTCCACCGTCACCACCCACCTCCTTCCTCCACCGTCACCACCCACCTCCCCACTGTCACTGAGTCAGTGACCCACTCCACCTCCTTCCTCCACCGTCACCACCCACCTCCCCACTGTGACTGAGTCAGTGACCCACTCCACCTCCTTCCTCCACCGTCACCACCCACCTCCTTCCTCCACCGTCACCACCCACCTCCCCACTGTGACTGAGTCAGTGACCCACTCCACCTCCTTCCTCCACCGTCACCACCCACCTCCCCACTGTCACTCTGAGTCATGTTTATGTCTGTCACAGACACTTAGATGTACACAGTCTTGGTGATCACAGAGCAATGTGTGCTAATCTCAGCATAAACTAAACAAAGCAGTCTTGCAGGAATGTGAGTCTGCTCGGCTGTTTGTCTTCTGGGCCCATCTTATGACCATTGCCCTCCAAGGTAGTTCAGTGGTTCAATCCGAATTGAGTAAAATTAATTATGCTTAATTTGGAGAGTGTTCATGCTGGAAAAGTTTGATTTTGACCTAGATTGGATAACGAAGATGATAAGCAGTCAATTCCAGGCCAGCGCAAGCCAAATTTGCCACAAAAATCGCCATCTGTAAAGATAATAACACTGAATAGGTTGGCATTTATGTGTGGTATTTTACAAAAAAAACTATTTTTTCATGTTTATCACTTGCAGCAATGTGAAGGTCAACACTTGCAAGTGACCGACATATTTCTGTACAGATGTTTTGCCTGGGAGACTACAAGCCTGAAGGAGCGTCCTGCTGGTGACCAAATCATGCTGGAGATCAAAGTGGTTGGAGCGGAGGTGCCTGCAGAGCAGAGTCAGGCACCCAAGAAAAAGAAAGGAGCCGTGGTGAAGAAAACGGGTAAAACATCCTCACCACAGGAACAGAAAGAGGTGCAGGAAAAAGACCCAAAACCTCTTGCTGACATTTCGAAAAACATCAACACAGATTCAGAGAAAACAGACGTAGACTGGGTCAGCCTCAAGACAGAAAAATCGAAGAGTGCGAAAGTGACGCCGAAAGAGAATGGTTCTGCATCTGGAAAAGATAAGCTAGAGAAGAAGAAAAAGAAAATCATTCCAGCAGCAACAGCGGACAAGAAGTCGACCCCTCCTACCACACACGCGAAGAAGACACGGCAAACTCAGCTCAACTTTTCAGGTGCCAAGAAAGTTACAGCCACTGATGAGACCCAGGAAAAAGAGGATGGCGGATGTGAAACGAGCCAGAACCAAAACGCTGCAGAGCCGCAGAATGTTGGCAGGAAAGATGAGGCAGGAGAAACAACACCACATGAAGCAGAGAACAAACAGGACATGTCACTGAAGCAAATGACAGAAACCGTTCTGACTGACGAGGGTCTGTGTGAAGCTCAGGTACTCAACGAGAGCACACCGCAGGTTATTGCACAATTTTTCCTTTTTATCTGTATGGTAACTTTTTGTTTGGTATGCTTCTTTGTTTTTGGACTTGTATTTAACAAGTGAGTCTATGTAATTATGCAGTTTTGATGGTTTGAATGTGTGCACACAGTCTATGTAATTATGCAGTTTTGATGGTTTGAATGTGTGCACACAGTCTATGTAATTATGCAGTTTTGATGGTTTGAATGTGTGCACACAGTCTATGTAATTATGCAGTTTTGATGGTTTGAATGTGTGCACACAGTCTATGTAATTATGCAGTTTTGATGGTTTGAATGTGTGCACACAGTCTATGTAATTATGCAGTTTTGATGGTTTGAATGTGTGCACACTTGTCTTCTCATATTCAGTGGAAGATGGCAAGAATGCCTACCTTGCACCAATTATGAGAAGATGAGTGATTGCTTGTTCTTCGTTTTCATTTTGTCTTGAATGTTGTTTGTCTTGCCTGAAGAAGACCTAAGTGGTCGAAACGCGTCGTGTTTTGTCTTGTAAGTTGTTTGTCCTTGTTTTTGGCGGACTCACTATAAGAATTATTCTTAAAATTCATGACACATGAGTCAAAAAGGCAAATGGCCTTGTCATTTTTTAACTGCATTTTTGGTCTTCCATTCAATTTGCTTGTTACTTTTCTCCATTAAGACAGAAAATGTAACAAATTTCATGGAGGGTGGGGTGTATGATCAAAGTGGATTCTGTAAAGTGAACATCAGTTTTCAGATCCTACAGTTCAGTTCAGTTCAGTGGTTTATTTAATGTCTTTTCATTGCCAGATGATCTTAGACGCTGTTTCAGGTCCTGACTGATGCATCTTATTTCTGACAATTGTGTTCATACTTGAAGCGAAGCTTGTTTGACATTATTTAGAAATCTTATATTAAAGATAAATTCCAATATAAACAAAAACAGATGTCATGTTTATCTGTGTAAAAGGTGAATTGATAGGTTGGTAAGATTAGACCTATTCACCTGTATTTCTTTTGTAGATCATTTGATTTAAGGGGGGAAAACATTCTACTCCCCCCAAAAAAGTGCATTTATTAAAAGTTTACTTTGCAATCATTGACATGACAAATGGTTTCACTTCCCTATTTTTCTTTTCTTTTTTTTTCCTAACGCTATGCAAGACTGATTTCTGAATATTGCAAAACGACGATCCAGAATTTGCCTCTTGAAAGTTTAAAAAGTCATTCATCACAATATATAAAGTTTACACTTCTCATGGTTTGCTTTACCAGAAAATAACTCGTATTTCAGTGGTTCAGATGACAGAATACAAAAATATTGACTTACTGTACAGCATTGTGATTTAATTTCTGTTTGACCAATTGTCAGTAGTTAGAAAGTGGCCTGTTTGTGGCACTTAATGTTTACACTGATTGCTGTGATCAGGTTACTTATGGCTAAAAGTTCCCGAGTAATTTTCGGCTTCCTGGGGACGAGTTGATTAAAGTCTGTTCTACCAACAATTTCTGCTTGTCCTCCCTTAGTATAAAGACAGTAAAACATCACAGTGCGGTGAAAAGTCAACAAACATAATTCAGCAATGACATACTCTTCCCACTTGTGATTAAGGCCTAGGAGAGTATTACATGTAAAACATTTTTTTTTTCATTTACCAGGTTGTATTTCCCAATGTCTTTAAAAGTAAGGATAGGCAGTATTAATCCCATCTACCCAACAAAGGGAGTGGAGTTTTGTGTGTATGACTTTTTTATCCCGCCATTAAGGCAGTCATACTCCATCTTCGGGGAAATACTTCATTCTAATCTTAAATGAAAATACTGTGAAATCTGTCAGATTTCATGGTGCGCAAAGTTCATTTCTTCATTGCAAATTTGAACTTGTCATACCTCAGAATATGCACTGTGCATTCTACTCTTAACAGAAAATGTGAGACCTGTCAGACTTCCTAGTATACACAGTTCATTCTAATCTTAATTGAAAATGTGAAGCCTGCATACTTCACAATACATACAATTCTAAGCTCAATTGAAAGTGAATTCTGTCATACCTCATCATATACACAGTTCATTCAAATCTTAATTGAAAGCATGAAACTATCATACCTCACAATACGCACGGTTCATTCTAGTCTTAACACGAAAGTCTGAAACTTAAACCTCACCTTGTACACAGTTCATTCTAATTTCACTTGAAAGTTTGAAACTTTCATACGTCATAATATACTCAGTTTATACTGATCTTGCTTAGTTTGAAACTGTCATAGCTCACATTTCATTTTCTAACCTTACTTCAAAGTTTGAAACTTTCATACGTCATAATATACTCAGTTTATACTAATGTTGCATAATTTGAAACTGTCATAGCTCAGTTCATTCTAACCTTACTTCAAAGTTTGAAATTGTCATTCCTCACAGTACGCTTAATCTTGCTTGAAAATATGAAACTGTCACATCTGTCAGTGCACACAGTTCATTCTAATCTTGCTGAGATGGCCCCTCCGGGGGTTGCGACCTTGTCGTGGTCGGAGGGCTTGCGCGGTCCAGTGATCCCTTAGGCTTTGCTGACGGGGGCATCAATACTTGGAGATAGGCTGCTTTTTTTTAAACTGCTTCTAGGTCCGAGAAGCCAAGATGCTGTCTGGCCTAAGCGTAACGTGGTAAGGAGTTGATGCCCCTGGTAGGGCTTCCCATGTCAGATAGGCTAAGGGTGAGGATCCTGACTAAGAGTAACCCGCCTTTCTCCTTTTCTTGTTTTCTGCCTTTATTTGGCCCTTTTCTATCTTCGTCTCCCCTTCAAGTCTTCTTTTGCACACTCCTTTTCTCTCTGTGGTCTCCTTAAGATCCGCCGTGTTTGCCGTGCGGTGCGACCTGTGTCGGAGGGGAATGAGATCCTGGTGATTGAGAGGGCCAGCGCTCTCAACACATCACTTTGGCTCGGACCTCTCCTAGACAGGGAGTACACTTTGGCCCGGGTGTACTAATCGGCTCCCCTTCTTGGGGCTGGGTCAAGACAGACAGTCCCCCTGCTGGCCAAGTAAACCCTGCAGTGCTCAGCTCTCTGTTCCCGGGAGTTGAGCGTGATCAGGGGGGATAGGGTTGGTAGTTTCTGTTTGTCGTATATCTCTCCCGAAGCCTGGAAGGGGTCAAGACATTGGTTTCTTGGCCCTGGTCCCTTAGTTGGACTCCAAGGTGGGTGGGTAAGGGAGGGATGAAACACAATAAACTAAATATGGCTTTTTAAAAAAATATCCCCCCCAAAAAAGAAGAGGAAGGCAGCATCCCCTATTTCAGGGGATTTCGATTCTGACAGCGACTCGGATATGGAGGTACGACAGAAGACAGGTTTCTGGGCTTCCTGGCTCGTTATGGAAGGAACGGAGCAAGAAAGACCCCTTTCAGCTCTGAGCCCTTTTGCTATCCAAAAGGGCTTTCAAGGTATAGCAGGTGACCCTCGGTCCATCAAGAGGTTGAGAAATGGCTCGTTTCTAATTCAATGTAAATCACAAAAGCAATCTGAACAGCTGCTGAAGGCAACAAAACTAGTGGACAGGGAGATCTGGGTAACTCCCCACAAACAGTTAAATTCATCGAAAGGCGTGATTCGCTGCCGGGATTTATCAGGTGTCTCAGAGGCAGAGATCAAAACGGAGCTGGCATCCCAGGGTGTGACGGAGGTGCGCAGGGTGACGATAAAGAAGGGTGCGGAAAGAGTGGCCACCAACACCCTCTTTCTGACATTCTGCAACCCTGTGCTGCCTCCGGTCATCAAAGTCGGCTACCTGAATGTCCGGGTTCAGTTATATGTTCCGTCCCCGTTGAGGTGCTTCAAGTGCCAGAGGTTTGGCCATGTCAGGGACCGCTGTTCTGGGCAGGAGGTGTGCGGTGTTTGCTGCAAGGCAACCCATGATGGGCCGTGTCAAGATCCGGCACATTGTGCTAACTGCGGTGGCGACCATCCCTCCTCTTCAAGAAACTGTCCTCTTTGGATTCAGGAATCCGCCATTCAAAGAATAAAAACTGAAAAGAAAATTTCCTTTTTTGAGACCCGCAAGCAGGTTGTGGGCAGTCAGACGCCGACAGCCTCTTCCTATGCTTCGGCTGTAAAGAAAGTTCCCACAGTTCTCACTCGATCAGTCTGCTGTCAGACTGATGAATTTACGTTTTCGAAGACACTGCAAGGAAGAACTGTCAACTCTGGTGGAAGCAGGTCCACCACCTTCCAACCCAAAGTGACTGCCCCTGGTGGAGGCAAAAAATCCGCCACCCCTCAGACTGCCCAGCAGTCTACAACATCTGCTGCTGGGCAGATTAAAAAACCAGCAATCCCCCTCGAACTCCTCTGTCCAGTGCCCGTGCGGGCAAGGGAGTTCAACCCAGTGTGGAGATGGTGGAGATGAGGAAGAAACCTCCACCATCTCCCAAACCCAGACCTTCTTCACCTGTTGGCAAGTCTGCCAGCAGGTCTGAAGACCACAGTCCAGTGAAACTAACCAACAAATTTACACCCTTAGACGCAGATGTTGATGAGGAGATGACCTGATTTCTCTCCTTTTCGCCCTCTGCACCATGGATAGTACAATATTCCATTGGAACATCCGTGGACTAAATTCCAACTTCGAGGAGCTGCAGCTTCTGTGTCAATCTATAAAACCTTCCGTCGTGGCTCTTCAGGAAACTCAAATTCAAAGCCAGAAGACCTTTACTCTTTCTAGATTTAATATTCTTTCAAAACCTGCACAACCATCCACGTTGGGACTGTCGGGCGGTGTTGCCCTTCTCCTACACAAAACTTTGTTGTATAGTCCTGTCGCTCTGTCTACCTCCCTTCAGGCTGTAGCTGCGAGAGTCACTGTCCACAAGACTGTGACAATCTGTTCCCTTTTATCTCCCACCTTCTGTCCCGGTTTGTCGTCAGGACCTTGTCAGTCTGATAGGAGAACTTCCTCGACCTTTTTTGCTGTTGGGTGACTTAAACGGTCACAATCCTCTTTGGGGTAGTGTCAGTACGTCATCCAGAGGTCTGCTAATTGAGGATGTCCTTTCGGATTTAGATTTGTGTTGTCTGAACGACGGATCTGCAACTTACCTCCACTCTTCCACAGGTTCACTTTCGTGTTTAGATTTGTCGGTTTGTGACCCCTCGCTGGTCCTGGACTATGAGTGGTCTGTCCATGACGATCTGCACGGAAGTGACCATTTCCCTGTCCTCATACAACCTGTAATACCTGAACACGTCTCTGTCTCTCAACACCTAAATTATATGAAAGCAAACTGGGATCTATTTGCAGCCACTGTTTCTACGGAATTCCAGGACACTGATTTTCTTCAGAGTCCGGACCCAGCAGAATCACTGACTAACACTATGATCAAGTGTGCTAAAGCTTGTATTCCAGTGTCTTCCGATAAACTTCAAATGCCAAAAACACCCTGGTTTGATTCAAACTGCCAACAAATTTCCAAAGTTCGAAAACGGGCTCAGCGTCAGGTGTACCAACGACCTTCGGGTCCCAACGCTCGAGCCAATCAGAAACTCCGTGCCAAATCGAGACACACTTTTAAAATCAGTAAACGTCGGTCCTGGAGAAGTTTCTGCTCCAGGCTGACATCGAAAACTTCCAAGAAAAAAGTGTGGAACATCATTAAGAAAATCAAAGGGAAGAACACCTGTCCCACTGTGAACCATCTCAAGTTTTCGGACTCTTTAATAACAGACAAAAAAGCAGTTGCTAATCTGCTTGCTTCAACCATTGAAAAGAATTCCTCCTCTTCTAACAAATCAGCCACTTTTGTCAAAAACAAAGCCCTAAAAGAAAAATCACCCTGCAACTTTTCGTCCGACAACATGGAAGACTACAATCTTCCTTTCACGTTAAACGAGCTGAAATCTGCCTTACTCTCTTGCAGTGATTCCTCTCCAGGTATAGATGAAATTCATTATCAACTATTGAAACATCTTCCGCAAGAAGGTCTGAACATCCTGCTACAGGTATACAACCATGTGTGGACTACAGGTTTCTTTCCACCCTCTTGGCGGAAAGCCCTCATTATTCCCATCCCCAAACCTGGAAAAGATCTTTCTAATCCATCAAACTACCGTCCCATAGCTTTGACCAGCTGTGTCTGCAAATTGATGGAGAAAATGGTCAATGCTAGGCTCATGTGGAAACTCGAAACCGATGGCCTTTTGGCGAAAGAACAGTGTGGTTTCCGCAAACATCGGATACCGTTGACCATTTGATTCGTCTGGAATCTACACTTCGGAACGCCTTTTTGAACAGACAGCATGCAGTGGCAATTTTCTTTGACTTGGAGAAGGCCTACGATACCACCTGGAAGTCGGGGATACTTCATGATCTCCATGATCTGGGTTTTCGAGGTCATCTTCCGCTTTTCATTCAAAATTTTTTGGCGGAACGACAGTTTCAGGTCCGGGTTGGCACTACTCTCTCTGATGTCCACGAGCAGGAGTTGGGTGTTCCACAGGGGAGCATACTGTCTCCTGCCCTCTTTAGTATTAAAATCAACAACATTGTTCAATCAGTTCAGCAGGGTTCAGACTGCTCATTGTTTGTGGATGATTTTGCTGTCTACGCAACTGGAAGCCTGTACCCGAGTGTCCAGCGCAGGCTCCAGCTTTGCGTAGATAAAATCCATCGGTGGGCAGATGAAAACGGTTTCACCTTTTCTCCAACAAAGACGCAGTGTATTCACTTCCATAATTTCCGTCAGTTTTTTCCAGATCCTGAACTTCAAGTAGGGAAATCTCCCATTCCAGCTGTTAAAGAGGCCAAATTTCTGGGAGTCATTTTTGACCAAAAACTTAACTTTCTCAGCCATATTAAAAACCTCAAAACTGCTTGCCAGAAGGCACTGAATATTCTGCGGGTCGTAGCACACACCGACTGGGGCGCTGATAAGAAAACTTTGTTGCACCTCTACAGAGCCCTGGTCCGTTCCAAACTGGACTACGGTTGTGCTGTGTACGGCTCCGCAAGATCATCTTACCTCAAACTCTTGGACCCTATCCACCATCAAGGGCTTCGTCTCTGTCTTGGAGCGTTCCGCACCACCCCTGTGTACAGCCTGTACGCAGAGGCGGGTGAACCTTCACTGTCCAACCGCAGGCTGAAACTGTCTTTGAATTATTATATCCGACTGTTCTCAGAACCGCAGAATCCTGCCTATGACTGTGTCTTTGACCCTCCGTTCCAAAGTAAGTTTGAAAACAACCCGAAATGTATTCCGCCGTTTGGTCTTTGTATGCGGCCTCACGTGCGGAATGCAGGTCTAGACCTAGGAGTTGTGTCCGATTTTTCCAAGTTTCCGGATCAACCTCCGTGGACCTTTTTCACACCAGAGATTTGTTTCGACCTCGCAGCTTTTCGCAAAGAGTCAACCAGCTCTCTGGCGTACAAGGCTTTGTATGCTGAGCTCTGTTCCAAATTCCCATCCTATCAAAAAGTTTTCACTGACGGTCTGAGGATGGAGTGGCCTGTGCAGCCTACTGCCCTGGGGCTCCTTCTCAGATACTGTTGGAACATATACATTCAGATGCTTCTGTCTATTCCGCTGAACTTACTGCTCTGGTACTGGCTTTGAAGATAATCTCCCATTCTTCGAAGAGGGACTTTCTGGTTCTGTCGGATCCGCTGTCAGCTTTGGAGGCCATAGCTGGCCGCAACCTTCAGCATCCAGAACTTTTATTTTTTTGGAACTTTTTAGCAAGTTGAAGGCGGACGGTTACAACATTACTCTTGCTTGGGTTCCTGGTCATGTTGGCATCGGCGGGAACGAAATGGTTGATCGTTTAGCCAAGAACGCCACAAGAGAGAAACTGTCCAACGTTTATATCCCCTGCTCAGATGTGAAACCCAAAATTAACGATTATGTGAGAGAGCTCTGGCAGGAGGATTGGAACACACAGACGAATAACAAACTCTTTCAGATCCGTCCAAACCTTAAGGACTTCCTCCCATCTACGTCGGGTGGTCGTAAAGAGGAAACGGTTCTGTGCCGGCTGCACACCGGCCATTCGTATTTCACCCATTCTTATCTTTTAAAGAGTGAAGAAGCTCCGTGGTGCATTCCATGTCATGCGCCACTCACAATGAAACATGTTCTTTTAGAGTGTTGGGACTTGCACGATGTGAGACACAAACATTTTACAGCGGAGTCCATGAAGATCCTGTTCAGGGATGTCCCGCCTGATGTGATCCTTGAGTTTTTGAGAGAGATTAACATTTTTCATCTGATTTAAGATTTTACGGAAGAAAGATTTTTAATGCAATTTCTGGTGCGTTTGTAGACGATGTCATTTAATGAGATGTGTGAAAGTTGTTTTTTTTTTTATTTTATTTTATTTTTTTATGACTGGTGAGTTGATTTTAACGTGGTGACAGCCCTGATGTGGCCCTTTGCGGTCGGCTGGGCTATAAGCAACATTATCTTATCTTATCTTGCTGAGATGGCAGTATTTTAAAGTGAAACATTCACTGTGGGTGAAAGCACTGTGGACAGAAATGTGTCTAAATGTCAGTGAATTTTCTCCATGATGCTCTTTGAGAAATACTGACATTTAGGGTACCTAGGTTGGCAGTATAGTGAGCATTCGGCCTTGTACTTCATACAGTTGCGTCTAATGATATGCATCACTGTCGTTTACTGGTCATTCGTAGACAACCAGAAAGAACTGCAATAATCATTTGACAGGATTCGTCATCGATGCTTCAGAGTAACTATGTTCATGGCATACACTGAAGGATTATTAAAATGATTGACTCCAGCTTCGACCAAGGCGGCCATAGAAACCATGATTCCTTATGCAGAATCCCCACCTGCTGCTATTGTAATTGTTAAAAGTAGATTTCATGTTTTTGATCGTTTTGGTTGTAGAAAATGTCATTTTGATTTCTTTCACAAGCAAGTAAAGGCAGTTTTATTAAGTGGCTTTCGTGGATTTTTTTTCAATAACTTTCAGTCAGATTCTTTGTACTGATTGAAATATGATTGATAGCTGGTTGAAAGTTCATGTTTAAACCAGTGGAATTCTTGAGACTTTCTGTGCATTTTTGTTTTGGTTTGCTTTGTTTTGTTTGTAAGGTATAATCCTGGATTCCGACTATGATGACAATAAAAGCAAGCGATTTTAGTACATCCTCCTGCATATAAAGCATGGAGAAATGATAAATGTTTGTTCTCAAACATCTCGTGATGTGCTAGCTTGAGATTGTTAATCAGGAGAAGCCATATAATGAGCATGGTATGGTCAGTTTGAGTGTTCAGAAACATTTTCGTCATATTTTGTGGCACAGATGGCAGACATCCCTTCACCGTTGCCCCGTAAACAGGCAAGGAAGAAGAGACGGCGGAATGACGCTGAGAATTCCCTGAAGGCCCCACACCAAAGAAACGGGGCACACGCATGCGAGCTCTGATCGGTGATGGGACCCCCAAGAGTTCCCGCTCCAAGACTGTTCTTAGCCTCAGTCCTTTCAAAGAGAACGTCATGATGCCAGTGGAAAGCGACCAAACAGCGGAGCACAGTGAGGGAAAGCTGACGCGCTGTGTGGACCTTTCCGCTAGAGGTATTGCACTTTTGTTCAGGTGCCATAAAAGGATGTGAAAACTATGGGATAATGCATAATTGTGTTTTTTCTTTTACTTTACTGTTTTTGTTTAGTTATTTATTTGTAAAGCGTTTGCTTTTCATTTACAGTGATATATTAAAGCATGAAGGAATAGAATTCATACGCAGTGCGTTCTCTTGGCTGGGTTTTGTAAGCTTTGTTTTGGTTGGCTAACTTTGATTGATCTGGCTGCCTTATGTTTTGTTTGTCTGCGAAGCTTTGAACCCTGCCTGCAGAAATCTGTTTTCCTCAAACTGCTCTCATGTCCCTGCCCTTACTAGTGCAAGGTTACTTCAGATCCAGTTTGGTTTTAGGTCCCAGCCGATGAAAGTCTGTTCGATTTATTACGAAATGTGCCACTTCGTCTTACAAGATGCAATGCTGCTCTTTTCTTTTTCTTTTCAAATTAGCTGCATGACATTGTATAGTACTGTTGGTGTTTGTTTTTCTGTGTGACATTCTGTTGATTTTCAAATACCAAACTGATGATGCTTGTGGCCTTCCATCAGCTTCTACAGTGTGCTCATAAAAGGTACAGACTATCAAACACAGCTTGTTGGCATTGCTTCGTAAACAAGCGGCCTGAGTTTGAGGAATGCCAGATGAACCAGGCAAATGCATTTGTGTTTCACAGATGGCAGAACTGTAAAGAAAGGGAGCAAAAATATATCGGTGTTTGCATGAATTTTCAGTACACCAGAATCAAACTGAACGTGCTCAGAAGTTTGAAAGTGCAATCGGTTTTAAAACGAAACAAGTATATAACTTATGTTTCATAATTCTTGGGGAATCAATATAAATTGCTTGTATAATCAGTCTATAGTGGAAACTGTTTATGAAATGAATATATATGTCTCCGTTCATCGACAGCCCCTCGGCCCAGTGCTCGCTGGGGTCATTCCATGATGCTAAGCCGACCTCGATGTGCTGTGCTGATTGGGGGTCAAGGAGATCGACAGCAGCTGAGCAAGGACTCCATCTGGACTTTGAATACAGGTTAGTAAAATGGACCTGTTTACAGAATCTGTCAGGACACAGGTCAGTAAAATGGACCTGTTTACAGAATCTGTCAGGACACAGGTCAGTAAAATGGACCTGTTGACAGAATCTGTCTCAACACTGAATACAGGTCAGTGAGATGTACCTGTTTACAGAATCTCTCTGGACACTGACTGAATACAGATCAGTGTGATGTACCTGTTTACAGAATCTGTCAGGACACAGGTCAGTAAAATGGACCTGTTTACAAAATCTGTCAGGACACTGAATATAGGTTGGTAAAAGTAAATGGGCCTATTTACAGAATCTGTCCAGATACTGAATATAGGTTGGTAAAATTAACCTATTTACAGAATCTGGACACTGCAGATGGGTAAAATGGGCCTGGGTAGGGAACCTACACAATGATAGATGTAAATTATAATCTGACATTTATTTGTGTACATGTCGGTAACACTTCCTGAGAAGAATAAACATTTGCAAATAAGAGAAAGTATAGCAAATGTGTGTGTGTGTTTTTCTTACGACAGTACATTGCACACTATGCCTGTGGCGGGAAGAAGACCAGGTTCCATAGCTGGTGTTTGGGCAGGTGTGATGGGTGATCAGTTGACTTTCAGTCGGAAATTGTTTCCTCCCAGCTCCACATGTAGCCGACTTGTGAATGGCTTGACCCCCATGATGTGTAAACGCAAACCGAAGATCAGATGGGCAGAATGAGATTAACCTGATGACTTCACTGTTCATCGCTGGCACTTGCGCTTACCTCCGGTCAGAAATTCATAAATGGTTGGAGCATTGGCATGGACTCCCATCTTTTGGGTCGCCGAATGCGTTACCATGTAAACCTGAAGTCATTTCAAACACAACTCTGCAGTCTGCATGGCTTTCTGCACTGCCTTCACCGATTCAGGGCAACTGACCTGCTAAATCCTCCCCAGTCGGGTTAAAAGGGCTATCCTCTCTAAGTGTCCTCCATTGTTACAATCAGTATGTGTGGGGTGAAGATGGGGACAAGTTTTAAACGTTTTTCTGCTTGAATTGAGGCAAATTTCAAGTGGCAGCTACATGCTTTGGGAAACCGGTATGGGAATGAAATGAAGGATCATTTTTGAAGAGATCCATAGTTAAAAAAAGATTTAAGATCCCGTAAACCTGGACGATGTTCAGTACGTTCATGGAAGCAGACGTGTAGCGTAATTCTATGTTTAGATTGTTGTGGGATTATGTTGTACTGTTCCCTCCCTGTCAATCAGTTTTTCTGTATTGTCATGTAAAACGCCATGCCTGTACAATGGTAATCACCTGCCTGTACAATGGTAATCACCTGTGTGCCACATTTGTTCTTAGACACTCGCAAGTGGCAGGGTGAGGAGGTGCAGTCGGAGGGCCAGAAGCCAGAGAATCGTATGGGTCATACGGCCACCTACGACCCCACAGTGCGCTGCATATACATCTTTGGTGGGTCCAAGAACTCGCGCTGGTTCCATGACATCCATGTCTATGACCTGGATGAAAACAAATGGACGCTGAGTAAGGTAATAACTTGACTAACATCTCTTCATGTGGATTATGTCGTATGTGTGAGTTAAACTGCCTTTGTTAAAGAGCGTTCTCTGTTATATGTTCATGGAGATGTTTGGCGCTCAGGACTCCCGTAGTTCAAGAACTTGGTGTGTTTTTATCATTAGCGTTGTTATGATTTGTAGTATCCACTGAAAAAAAGAATTCTGTTAATATGATGACGGTGCAAGGACAGCCATTCCTGTGGAATTTTAAAGTGAGGGTCAGAATGACACGTTGTCCCCCAAACCATGGCTCAGATCTGAAAACTGGAGGTCAGCCATCCCTGTGGAATTTTAAAGTGAGGGTCAGAATGACACGTTGTCCCCCAAACCATGACTCAGATCTGAAAACTGGAGGTCAAATGTAAAAGACACACTTTAGCGTTTGTTTTTACACTTAATCAGTTAATGGCTTGTGTATTATAATGTGCACTTGATGATTTTCTTTAGTTGACTTGGGTGTACTTCATGTTATGATTCAGTAATGGATGACACCTGAAGAAAACCTTCAAATGATATGGCTTGCTGTGATGCATCTGAAACGAACTAGTGTCTGTCCTTTCACATCGTGTAGTGTACTGACAACTGCCTGTTGTGTACTGACAACTGCCTGTGGTGTACTGACAACTGCCTGTGGTGTACTGACAACTGCCTGTTGTGTACTGACAACTGCCTGTTGTCATCAAACGGTGTTACAAATTAAGAATGCTCACGTTATGTCAAGTGAAGTAGCTCTACTTGCCACATGAACATGATTAGTGTTCACACAGTGAAAGAATCAACATCCCTAACACACACATGCACACACGCACACGCACGCACGCACGCACACACACACATACACACACACGCACACACACACACACACACGCAGCACAGATTGTAAGATCTTTGTTATCTTGATCTGGCTGGTCTCACTAAAGTCATTATCATGAGGTCAGTCAATGATTCTGTTGTGCTGTGTTTGAAATCAGGGGGTGCCTGTTCTCAAACAAGGGAGGGGAGGAGGGGGCCATGTGTTTGGAGACGGAGGCCTACATAATAACAGTTTTAACTTAAGGTCTGGCATATGGACAGCTGAACTTGCAGTGACACTGTGTGTGCTAGGTGCAGGGAAAAGCACCGACACGGGCCTATCACACTGCCAACCTACATCGGCACGAATTGTGGATTTTCGGGGGTGTGTACCCTCGCCCTGACCCCAATCCTGACGGCTGCAGCAATGAAATCCACATCTTCAGTCCCATCATGCAGACCTGGTACACTCCGATTGTGCAAGGAGAGAAACCCGCCGCCCGATCAGGGTAATTTGTGGGCAGCGTTGGTCCAGCGGTAGTAGGGTTGGACTGGACAGGGTTTTTTTAATAAAATGGTGGTTAAAATGCAGTGCAGTGAAGCCACCCAAGGAAATTTTTACTTTCTGTCGATATTACATTTTCCTCCCACAGAGACTTTTTTGAATGACCTAATGCTGAGTGATTTCTGTGAGTTGTTACTGAAAGGTTCCACTTTACTGCATTTTTGACTCGAGATAATGCTTTTAGTTCTTGAGTGTCCATCACCCTCCGCAAGTTCTGTGCTGCTAACTTCCTCTTTCCTTTCATTCTCCTTGACTCAGCCTTTTAATATATGTATATAGGACAAATATAATGTAATGTGATGTGATATGATATAACATAGATAGACAGATTGTTGGTTTTTTACTGTTGTCTGCTGTTTTTCTGCCTTTGTGGACCATTCTCCTGTCTTTGTTCTGAAAACTTCTATAACCTTTATTTGTTGTATCAGTTTATGTTAACCAGTTGTGTCATCTGGCAGTTAGACCGTCAAAATAGTACTCACTGTCCAGAGCAGACAGTTACTGTCTATTCTCCAGTGCCTATATCCCCTGTTGGCTTTTTGAAAATATTTATTTATTTACTTATTTTGTGGCATTGATATGTTTTTCGTTGTTGTTGTTGTCGAACCCTGGCTAAAAGACTCCAGGGATCATCCGAAGCACTTGAACACTATCGTACAAATGCATCAGCTGGGGATGAGAACATTACGTGTGTGACCGTTTTTGATTACCCCGCCATGTGGGCAGCCACACTCCGACTTCGGGGAATATTGTTTTTCGTAAAAACTTTATTTTTCACTTTCTTTTGTCTGGGATTGTAAAACTAAGGGTGTAATGAATGGGTTCCAATTTTTAGAAAGTTAAAACTAGAATGCAGCTGCGATCTTGGCTGTTGGTTACAGTTTATTCAAAGTAATGTCAGCGCATGCAGTCTAGTCTTTATACACAACTCTACATAGATCTGCATAGACTTGCATCCAGAGAAGGCTCATGGGAAAGACAGATAAAATGCCTGTCCTACGCATTTACCCAGCATGAATTAGCTGGATGGTGTTGGCTATCAGTTTTTGCAGTGAATTTTGCTGTTAGCTAAGAGTAGGTTTGTATCGGTGTTCTAATGCTTCACTTGATTTTGGTTTGTCAGGCATTCAGCCACGCTGATCAAGGACCGCTTGGTGATGTTTGGAGGTTGGGACGCTCCCTTCTGCTACAACGATCTCTTCATTCTGGATATGAGTGAGTCTGAACGAACAGGAGTTATCTGATCCTGGACTGAACATAAGGCAGATATAGAATATTATGAACTCGGGTTGGAGTGGGGGAATAAAGTGAAAAGTAGACCTGTTTACCCTTGCGATTTTGCCGTAATTTTTACGGGAAAAAAAAATCAAAATTATGTCCCTCCCCCCCCCAAAAAAAAATACGGGAACAAAAAAAGAAATAAAATTTGTTAAACGCGAAGTTTCGTCTGCTACCGTTTTGGTCGAAAGCAGTAAGAAGACATTTCCCAGTGTCCCTTGCGTCTTTTTACCTTGTCAAAGATGGCGACGAAGCGGTCTTACAGGCCAACGGCTGGCTCTTCCAAATCTTCAAAAGTTACGAAAGTATTGTGATTATGAAGATTGTGGGTTTTTGGGTTTTTTTTTTTCAGATTACAGGTTTTTGTCCGAGATATTACAGGTACACAAATTTGGGGTGAACAGGTCTGGGAAAGAAGCTGGTGTGCTGGCAAAAGTCTGTTGGCAGTTGACATGTCATGTCCTCTGGAGCCTGCTGGCTGTTGGTCAGCCAAGGATTGTTGATCGGTGGATTTGTATGGTGTCACATTGTGTCTCTTGAGCTGAATTATTCTCTGGTGAATTGTAAATCACAAAGATTTTTTTGGCATGAGAGTTGGGTTTTTTTTTTAATCTTTATATCAGATGAATAAACCACAAGTTTTTTTTTTTTACACACATATCTATTTTGTGCATTGAGAACACGCAGTTTACAATCATGTCTGAATGTTAGAAGCCTAAGATTTAGTATGGATGTTGGTGATTTCTTGCTTCGATAACAGTCCATTATTCTTGATATCCATATTGTGATGATTAAAAAATTTGTCATGCATTTATGTTTAACTAAAAAAAAAAGAAGTGATTTTCTTTTCAGTTTGAAAAAAAAAAGCCTCAATCATTGGTTTTCAGAAAACGGTTTGACGGGTCAAGACCTGATGTGAAGGGAACACCACCAAAACCTAAAAGGGTAGGACAGTTGGCAGCCTTGACCCACTCACAAGCCACCTCCCCCCCCCCCCCCCCCCCCCCCCCCCCCCCAAAAAAAAAAAAAAAAAAGGGGACAGGATGGGTGGGGATGAACGTATCATCCTGTCATGTTCAAAGTTTGATATCTTTTTCAAAGAATGAAAAACTGAAACGTGTGGGTTGGATGCTAACAGATTGTGAAGTTGTTCTTTGTGGATGTTTTTCTGGCCCAGTTACCTGTGTGTGCATCAGGTACGATTTCTGACTGTTACCTTGTGTGTGCATCAGGTATGTTTTCTGACTGTTACCCTATGTGTGCATCAGTGTAGTTTCTGACTGTTACCCAAAGTGTGCATCAGGTGTGTTTTCTGGGTCTGTTACCTTGGGGGTACAATGGGTATGTATTCTGACTGTTCCCTGTGTGTGCATCGGGTGTTTTCTGACCCTGTTACTCTGTGTGTGCCCGGCTGTTTCTTACTGTTACCCTGTGTGTGCATCGGCTGTTTTTTGACTGTTACCCTGTGTGTGCAATCGGCTGTTTTCTGACTTTACCCCTGGTGTGCATCGGGTGTTTTCTGACTGTTACCCTTGTTTTGCATCGGCTGTTTTCTGACTGTTACCCTGGTGTGCATCAGTTATGTTTTTGGCCCATTTACCCAGTGTAAAATTTCTGGCCCTAAATTTCCATTTCTGTGCATCAGGTATGTCTCTGCCGTAAGCTTTTATGTGTATCAGTATGTTTTCTGATCCTGTTACTCTGTGTGTGCATCAGTATGTTTTCTGACTGTTAAAACTGTGTGTGCATCAGTAATGTTTTCTGATCCTGTTACTCTGTGTGTGCATCTAAATGTTTTCTGATCCTGTCACTTTTGGGCATCAGTATATTTTCTAAACTGTTACTCGTGTGTGCATCATATGTTTTCTGCCCCCTTTTTACTCTGTGTGTGCATCAGTATGTTTTTCTGACTCTGTTACTCGTGTGTGAAATCATATGTTTTCTGAATCCTATCACTCTGTGTGTGCATCAGAAAATGTTTTCGACTGTTACTCTGTTGTGCATCAGAAAGTTTTCTGACCCTGTTACTTTTGTGTGCATCAGTATGTTTTCTGATCCTGTTACTCTGTGTGCATCAGTATTTTTCCCTGACCCTTTTTGCTCTGTGTGTGCATCAGAAATTTTTTCCCTGACTGTTACTCTGTGGTGCATCATATGTTTTCTGATCCTGTCCCCTCGTGTGCATCAGAAATTTTTTCTGACTGGTTACTCTGTGTGTGCATCATATGTTTTCTGATCCTGTACTCTGTGTGTGCATCAGTATGTTTTCTGACCCGTTACTCTGTGTGTGCATCAGTATTTTTTTCTGATCCTGTCACTCTGTGTGCATCAGTAAGTTTCTGGACCCTGTTACTCTGTGTTCATCAAATGATTTCTGACCCTGTTACTCTGTGTGGCATCAAAATGTTTTTCTGACCATGTTACCTGTGTGTGCATCAGTATTTTTTTCTGACCCTGTTACTCCTGGTGTGCATCAGAATGATTCTGACCCTGTTACTCTGTGTGTGCATCAGTATGTTTTCCTGACCATGTTACTCTGTGTGTGCATCATATGTTTTCTGACCCTGTTACTCTGTGCATCAGTTTTGTTTTCTGATCCTGTCACTCTGTGTGCATCAGTATGTTTTCTGACCCTGTTACCTGTGTGTGCATCAGTATTTTTTTCTGACTGTTACTCTGTGTGTGCACAGTATTTTTCTGATCCTGTTACTCTGTGTGTGCATCAGTATGTTTTCTGATCCTGCCCACTCGTGGGCATCAGTATGTTTTCTGACCCGTTAACTCGTGTGGCATCAGTATGTTTTCTGATTTTTTACTCTGTGTGAAACAGTATTTTCTGACTGTTACTCTGTGTGTGCATCAGTATGTTTTCTGACCCTGTTACTCTGTGTGTGCATCAGTATGTTTTTCTGATCCTGTTACTCTGTGTGTGCATCAGTATGTTTTCTGACCCTGTTACTCTTGTGTGCATCAGTAATGTTTCTGACCCTGTTACTATGTTTTCTGGCCCTTGTTTTGTGTATGTGCATGCGGGGCTTTCTTACCCGTTAACTTGACCCCCGAGTTATATTTTCTTTATTGTGGTCTGTTATCCTGTACATAAATGTATACTTTTTGTCTGTATACAAATTTTACCCATGGGGAAATCTGCCTGTGAAGTTGTATTCTCTTTTCTGTCCTGTGTCTCCCTTTTCAGAAAGAAGAGTCATGATGAAAAAAACATATTATTTCCGGGTAGCTTGAACTGCAGGGTTCTGTCCCTTTTTCATTTTTCCATTCTTTGTCTTTTATTTTATCCCCCCCAATTTTCAAAAAATCAGGGCAAAGATCGCTGACAATTGTTTTCCCTAAAAACACGTGTTGCTGTGCTTATATTTTGAATAATGGGTTCCTAGATCTTAAGCAGCTGCGTTGCTGTGTGTGTAGCTGGCATGCCTCCTGTGCCCTGACCAACGAGCGCATCATGATCCACGGAGGTATGATGGCAACGAGGCTCTGGACGACACCTTCATCTTTGACCTCAGTAAGAACGCTTCCCCCACTCCCCCGTTTGTTTCGATTATTGAACACAGCCTTTCTTAATTCCACTAACAATTCACACAACTAGATCAAGACTATGATGAAACCCAAGTTGTTTTTTTCGGGGTTCGACAGTAAAATCCTTTGTTCATGCAACTGGTTGTGTTGCTGCAATGATCTATAGATTGTGTCTTTAATTGGATGATCTTTCTCAAAAGGAAAAAAGCATTCTCACTCAGATGCCAAAAATATAGTGGTCTCTGGTGTTCAATTAAATAGATTGGTAATGTCTGCTGAGCTGTGAACTTTGAATAGCGTGACAAATTTCCTCACTTTGCCTCATTTCACTTACTTCTTTCCAAAGGACTGAACCTTGAAGATGATGGCCATACTGAGAGAAGTGTTCACTTCTTATTCAAGAGCACAAGTTAAAGTCAAATGTTAGCACACGCATTGAGGACAGTTCAACAACTACAGATTAAGCACCATTACTGGAGATCTCTTATGTGTTGCTTCATTTGCGCGAACCTGAATGTTCCCAGATAATGGCGAGAGATCCTTTTTCATGACTATTTTTTGTTGTTGTTTTGTTTCTTAAAAAAGTCACCTGACCCTCAGAGAATAACTTAAATGGTCGTCAGACTCTCATTTTCTTAAAAAAAAGTCACCTGACCCTCAGAATAAAATGTTAAATGGTCGTCAGACTCTCATTATCTTAAAAAAAGTCACCTGACCCTCAGAATAAAATTTTAAATGGTCGTCAGACTCATCTTAAAAAAGTCACCTGAAAATTTTAAATGGTTGTCAGACTCTCATTATCTTAAAAAAGTCACCTGACCCTCAGAATAAAATTTTAAATGGTCGTCAGACTCTCATTATCTTAAAAAAGTCACCTGATCCTCAGAATAAAATTTTAAATGGTTGTCAGACTCATCTTAAAAAAGTCACCTGATCCTCAGAATAAAATTTTAAATGGTTGTCAGACTCTCATTTATCTGCTTCTAAAGAGTCTTGAGTCGGTTCAGTGCATCTTAAAAGTTGGAACAGTGTGTTGTAACTAGCGAACAAAGGCTTTCCTTTCTTTGTTGGAAGTGTGTTGTAACTAGCGAACAAAGGCTTTCCTTTCTTTGTTGGAATAGTGTGTTGTAACTAGCGAACAAAGGCTTTCCTTTCTTTGTTGGAAGTGTGTTGTAACTAGCGAACAAAGGCTTTCCTTTCTTTGTTGGAAGTGTGTTGTAACTAGCGAACAAAGGCTTTCCTTTCTTTGTTGGAAGTGTGTTGTAACTAGCGAACAAAGGCTTTCCTTTCTTTGTTGGAAGTGTGTTGTAACTAGCGAACAAAGGCTTTCCTTTCTTTGTTGGAATAGTGTGTTGTAACTAGCGAACAAAGGCTTTCCTTTCTTTGTTGGAAGTGTGTTGTAACTAGCGAACAAAGGCTTTCCTTTCTTTGTTGGAAGTGTGTTGTAACTAGCGAACAAAGGCTTTCCTTTCTTTGTTGGAAGTGTGTTGTAACTAGCGAACAAAGGCTTTCCTTTCTTTGTTGGAATAGTGTGTTGTAACTAGCAAACAAAGGCTTTCCTTTCTTTGTTGGAAGTGTGTTGTAACTAGCGAACAAAGGCTTTCCTTTCTTTGTTGGAATAGTGTGTTGTAACTAGCAAACAAAGGCTTTCCTTTCTGTAATGATAATGTATATGCTTGGGAATATGTAGTTATGTGTTTGAAAATGTGCCGTTTGTATTGGTAAAATTTCTGTAAGAGATGTCTTTTTCTTATAACAATATGTGGCTTGTGTGTATGTGTGTGTGTGTGTGCGCGTACGCTTCAGAAAGAGATCGACAAAGAGCGTTCCATAATCACTGTGGAGTGTCATGTGAGGTTTGCAATAAGGAAAACATCCATTTCATTGGAAATGATGAAATATTACTTATTAAGTTTATTTGTATTTGTATTCTCAAAAACACATTGATTAGAATCGTGAGAAGCAATTCACATTGGGCTACCTGTGTGAAGACAAAAACAGCTTCTCTTTGATTTTACACTGGCTGGGAAAACCAGCCAAACGATTTGTGACTTGTCACAGCAAACTTCAATCTGGTTATGCGCTATGCAGAATTTCATTAAATAGTCAAGTGAATGCTAGTTTTGAAGGGTTGTCCGATATTTGAAGCATACTTTTAAAGGATGCTTTGTGCTTTTTGTTCAGTAAAAGAGAGATTGTTGGGGGATACATATAACTCGGTGATTCTGGATTGCAACTAGAAGATTGTGCAAATAGAATATGTGAATAGAATTAGGATCATTGAGATTGCATAACTAAATAATCTAGGATTGTGGCATCACTGACCCAAACTTAGTAGTAATGTGATTGTGAAAAAAATTAAGTGTACAAAATTGGTGCATGCTTTTTTGATGGAGGTATTGTGATGTGTTTCTGCTTTACTTTCACTACAAAGTCGCAGACTTTCTCTTGAAGTATCATAGGCACCTATCTGATGAAATGGAATGCAGCACAATCCCTCTTTCCCTTTCCCCTTCAGATGGCATGTCGTGGAGTCGCCTGGTGGTGCCCAGTGCCCCCAAGGCCCGGGCAGGGCACACAGCAGTGTGTGTGCCCTACAGCCACGAAAACCAGGAGGAAGATGAGGTGCTGGTGTTTGGGGGCGGTGACAACGACGGAGAGTTTTTCAGCGACCTCATCTCTGTCGCCATTCCCTTCAGGCCTGTGGTGGAGCTGCAGTGAATGAGGCACACAAAGAGACACAAGTAACGTCTTGTCTTACATGGCTTGGGTGGGAGACTGGCACATCGCACTTGAAGTAAACAACCGCCACTGTGGTGTCTGTCCAAAATGGCTTTGTGTACGATTCTGACACAGCTTTGTATAAAACGCATGTCTGAGATGACTGTAAGACATGTACAAAGCAAGATATTGATGTGTTGATTTTTAACTTCAATTATGTGTGTTCTTGAGTAATCTGTGCCATGGAACTGGTTCATAGTTGAGAGAAAGGATTAAACTTTTTACTGAAAACTGTGAAGTGGTAGTTGTGTTTTAAACCTTTCTTGCTATGCAAATGGATGAATGAACAATCATTTTCACAGATGGTTGGCATCTGAGAAACGATGACACAGGAGCTGATTTTAAGAATAATTCTTAGAGAGTTCATCAAAAATAAGGATGAACAAGTTTCAAGGCAAAACAATTCATCTTGCCTGAAGAAGACCTAAGAGGTCGAAACGTAGTGTGTTTGTTCTTGTAACTTGTTCGTCCTTGTGTTTGGCAGACTCGCCAAGAATGACTCTTAAAATTTGTTTCAATTTCCGCCCGCTGTCAGTCGCCTCGCTTTGCAATGAACACAGGAACTGGTGCTGTGTTGATTCTCAGCTCTTATGTTGTGATTAAGCTAGGCAGCTGATGTGGAAACAACCACAGTAGGAATTCACTGCTATGGTTATTTTACATATCTGTATATCTGTTGATTATGATCACATGGTTACATATTCTTATTCAGTGAAAATAAAATTTCTCAGTATCAAATAGTGTGGTGGGAACGAGAGGGGGTTTCTGTGCTATAAGCAGCAGCGAAACTTCCTTTCTTCCCTCTATGATTCTGATTTAATGACAAACATTACATTTTACTTGAATAGTAGTGTTTTTATGATTGTTTGGTTCCAATTTTTAATCGGTATTTATCTTTGTTGTTAAACTAGAGGATTAATTGGCTTGCTTTGTAAATTTTTAACTTCGATCTTTTCTGTGTTCAAATAAACATGTTCTTGCAGAAAAAGCAACACCGATTTCTGTATATCTTGCAGCCTCCTGAATATTTCATCGTGCTGAATGTATGAAATATTAGTCCCAAATATTTCAGTGTATCCATTGTTTTGGCTCACAATGTCTCTGTGTGGGTCAGCCTGTTAAAGCTTTTAACCTCTGCCATGTATACTGGGTGTCCCACAACACAGAGGCAAGAACATCATTGTATGGGGAAATTGAGTCGGAACCAATGTTAACTTCGAGGGAAAAATCCCCCTGAACTGAAACGGCCCGAGATTCAAACCCACAACCCCAGAGTCACCAAGATTACGAGTCCCGCGCTCTACCACTGAGCTATTCCGATCCCCACTTCTGGTATGAATTCGGATCAAACAGCAGATCCAGAATATGTTCGGCAAGATTACAACAAAACTGCAGGCATAATGAACACTGGAGTCACTGTAATGAACTGAAAACTATCTCATGTCATCGTGATGCAAATGTTGGCATTTTCCATCCTGATACAAACGTGCATGGGAAATAACTCTTTCGGACCATAATGATCATTACTCCCCCTGATGAAAAAATTTTTCCCCTCAAGATCCATTCAAACTTGGCCAAAAAAATCTTCACTTTCCTGAGCGCCGCTAGTTCACACCTATAGTAATAATATAAATGCCAGAGCTATATTGCGGTGGTGTTGGAAGAGAGTGACTGACACGGTATGAAGACTTGAGAGGGGCAACTTTTGAACTATTGACATTGCTCTAGTTTTTGCTGCAAAGACTTGAGAGTGGGGCTGCCGCTTTTGAACTGACATTGTTCTAGTTTTTGTTGTGCAATCATTTGTGTGACATCTTAAGTGACACACATTACGTGACTTGATCAAAACTGGGACGGTATTGGATTACATAGAGAACTTAAGAACCATCTTGACAAAGAACATGGTGACTGAACAATACTGAGAACTTTAATTACAGTCAACAAATTACACATGTCGGCTGCAGTGGTTAGTATTATACTCTTGGGGGAAACAGAAAATGTGTACTTTTGTCAGCCGTCTATTTTGATAGCCATGAGCAAAGTCAGTGAGACCAATGGAATTGTAACTGGACACTTTTCTGGCTCAAAATCTAGTTTATTTGCTAGCGCTACAGAATAAAATTAAGTTCTTTTAGAAATTAATAGGTGAACAAAGAATTAGGACTGCAAAGCAGTTATTCACAAAATGGATCTGTATGTCCATTTTTGTATTTAATTAGACAACATTATTTCTGTTTGGAATATGTGACGTGTGAAGTAGATTTTCTCTTGCCTGCACAAAGATCCTTGTTATTTCTTAACGCTGGATTTTTCATGAGTTCATGCATACACTTAACACAGACACAAAACGTCTTGTATTCTTTGACCAAGAGTTTAATTTATTAAGGACAAATATTTAGTCAACTATTTGCAAAAGCAAATACCAAAAAAGTCAAAATAAGTTGTAAATTAAATTTAGGATATGGTTTTTAAAAAAAAATTACCACGTGCAATAGAGAAGATAGGGTTATTTTTACTAGAGTAAGAAATGGACAGAAAGGTCATACACACTACAAAGATCAGCTAGCTGTATAAAGAGAAATCACAACATTGACAAATGTCAATATGTAACAGCCATTGCTACATGGGATATATATATATATATATATATATACACAGGACAACAAAACAAGTATATATCGGTTTTAGGTAAGCTTGATAACTAAAAGTTGGACAGGACAACCAAAATCATATGGTAAATTAACAGCGTATAGATGCCATTTCAACATGACAGTTCAGTTTAATTCCATCCAGATCAGTTAATTCCCATCAAATCTAATGTAAAATACTTGCACAGGACCTACAAAATGCCCATCTGCATTTGAAACAAAAATGCCTACCTATGTTTGAGGGAGGGGGGGGAAGCTGCTGTATATATGTCCCCTGCCCTTCTATTTGACCATCATAATCATACGCTCTCACATTGCTTTTTGAACAAGCATCAAAGCTTAATACAACAGATGTCTTTGCTTTTACATCAAGCTAGCCAGAACAAAGCATCTGAAAAAATGGAGGGGATGGGGGGTGGGGGTTAAACTTCATTAACTGAACTCAGAAAGTATACAAATGCAGTGACCTCTACTTATTTTCCTCTGTGAGGCTAGGTCATGTTCGCGAAGAGTATCTACATTTGACAAAGCCAATGCACTAACGATAGGGAAATGGACATTCAGTCACACTATGCAAAAAAGGCAAGTTAAAAGGCAAATATCAACAGGTCCAGCAGCGCATTAAAATAATATTGAACCTTCTATAAATGCAAATATCAATATCTACAGGTGGCCGTACAAGCTCGTCATCAGGTGCTTCATAATTCAGATGACGAAGATAAGAAATCCCCGATAAAAAGATGTGAAAGTATCCCCAGTTGAAGAGATATGTCAGCGACAATAGATATTGCATGTAATGAAAACTTTACTGAATCACGCTCTAAGCTTGAAAGCAAACATTCCAAGGGGGCACTTAAAAAGGCTCCTTTCACAGACTGATGCAGAAAGACATGCCAAAAAGAAGAAAGAAAAAAATCACATCGCTTCCATACGGAAAAAAGATGATCACATCCACTCAGGCAGTGTTAGCACTTTGCAAAAAAATCAGTATTATTTCCACAGGCTACGGTTATGACAAGAAAAAAAAAAAAAACATTGAACAAAAGAGAGAGAGATTTTTATCACATCTTAAATATGCTACATGAACGCTGTGGAAGCCACAAGTCCTGCTAAGCACAGTTTTGTAGGCCTAAAGTACCTGCTGACCCTACACAAACTTCTGAGGATGGAAAACTATTGCTGACAACACTGAAGCACAAGAAGCCAGGTCGCTCAAGTAGGTCTGCTACACAGCATCTGTTCATACTCTGTTGAAAACAGTATTTTAATAGGAATTTTTCTTTTTTTGTGTGTGTGTTTCTTTTGTTCTTTTTCATTTCCTCACTATTGTTGATTCCTTTAAACAGTTGTGTATAAAACTCCTAAACTCAGTAAATCACTGCTCTGGATTATCAACACCCACAAACCAGTTCATCACAGAAGACAACATTAGCAAGGCGGTATACCTTATTCACAGTTTTCTCATTCTAAGAACCTGCTGCTGTTCTAAAGATGCCTCTACACTACCACCAAATGGACAGAAAGAAACCCAGCTGTTAGTAGAGAGTGGAAGGTGTCTGTACACAGTTCAGCCTCCAAGACCAGTAGCATCCTCCTCCCGCTGCTACGGCTTGCTCCTGTCACTATTGCTGGGAGGTAGGTTGGTGCAAATCATGTGGTTGCTGTGTTTCGGACTCCAATAATCTGCTGCTCTTCTCACAACGCCCCCATCCTCATCCAAGGCATCCAGTCCCGTGACCCCCTGGGGCGGGGTTTAGGAGTACATCGTTGTCTGGATGAACTGGAAAAAAAAAGCAGCATGGAAGCGAGATGTAATGTGGGTAATTTTTTATTTGTTAAATCAAAGTCGGGGGAAACTCCACTTTTCTCGCCTGAAGCCCAGACCCCTGAATCTATGGCCCTGTTGGAGTTGTCAGACCTGAATCTATGGCCCTGTTGGAGTTGTCAGACCTGAATCTATGGCCCTGTTGGAGTTGTCAGACCTGAATCTATGGCCCTGTTGGAGTTGTCAGACCTGAATCTATGGCCCTGTTGGAGTTGTCAGACCTGAATCTATGGCCCTGTTGGAGTCGTCAGACCTGAATCTATGGCCCTGTTGGAGTCATCAGACCTGAATCTATGGCCCTGTTGTCGGATGGTAAACCGTTGCACAACTCATAAAGTCCTATCTCCAATCAACTGATTTACAAACACACTAGACTTCCATTAAAATTTGCCAGAGTTGAACCACTTTATACATGAAGAACAGAGCGACAGAAGAAGTTTACAAAATGACAAAGGTTTTCAGAGTTTGACAAAACAGCAAGGAAGAAAGTGTTGATTTAACAAAACGGCTTTACCTTCTTATTTTCTTTATGCAGTCTGTACATACACATCATTTCCCCTCTATCTCAGGAGAGGCACCACTGGCTATGCTACTGGAGACAACATAGGCAATCATGGATAAAACGTCAATGATAGCAGAGTAAGAACAAATCAATGCCTTACGCTTTCAATATCGTAGGGTGCAAAGCCTTGGTTTTCAGGGTCAAGGCCTCGGAAAGAAGCTGGAAAAAAAAAAAAACATAACACATTTTCAAGAAATTTTTCTTGTGTTTGTTCAGTGTGACAAAAGACAGTGGTATGGGACACAATCTTAAGTTGATTTGTTTCTTAACTCTTTGTCTTCCATGTGCATTACATACATAATATGTTTTGTTGATGATGATGCTGGTGTTTAAGTTGTTGCTGTATTTGTGTGTGCATTATTTTCATTTCTCAGTCATATCCTGTTCCTCCATTGCTCCCTCCAGATAAACTCTAAAAGAAAAGCCATGATATTCCCTAAAAGTCCTGGTTAACAGTTTAACTTCACAATTCATTAATTTCAAACAACAGCCACAATAAGTATGATGGGAAGGGGGGTGGGAGCGGGGAGATAAACGCTTACTCATACAAACGTAGAGACAATGCAACATACACACTCATACAAACATAAAGATAATGTGACAAACACACTTACTCATACAGAGACAATGCAACATACACACTTACTTGTACAAACATTGAGACAATGCAACATACGCACTTACTCATACAAACATAGAGACAATGCAACATACACACTTACTCATACAAACATTCACACCATGCGGCAAAACTTTGTTTCTGTCATGACTGGTTAACTTCAAACCCGCACAGCGGCACTTCTCGTCAGGCATCAAAGCAATATGGGGCTGGTTATTTACAGAGGTTTGATGTCCAAAGGCAATACAGCAAACAGATTAGCATCCTTAAATAGGGTAGACAGAGACCTGTGTTATCAGATGGGCAGAGATTATATTAAAAAAAAAAATGGCGAGAAAAAATATTTATCAGGCAAGATGGCTGCTGGAGAAACAGGAAATGTACAAATTATCTGCATGCACATATGACTGCCCGCAGTGCACCAGGCAGTTATCACCAGAACTGTCTGGTGATAAAGCCTTTACTGTGTTCATGCACAGCTCGAATAGCTAACTGCCTTAAAACCATTAGTATTCGTGTGTAACAGAACAGTATGTACAATATAATAACATTTTGCTATTAGATGTCCGTGGGATTTGAACCCTTCATTAGTATTCGTGTGTAACAGAATAGTATGTACAATATAATAACATTTTGGTGTTAGATGTTCGTGGGATTTGAACCCTTCATTAGCATTCGTATGTAACAGAATAGTATGTACAATATAATAACATTTTGCTATTAGATGTCCGTGGGATTTGAACTCTTCATTAGTATTCGTGTGTAACAGAATAGTATGTACAATATAACATTTTGCTATTAGATGTCCGTGGGATTTGAACTCTTCATTAGTATTCGTGTGTAACAGAATAGTATGTACAATATAATAACATTTTGCAATTAGATGTTCGTGGGATTTGAACTCTTCATTAGTATTCGTGTGTAACAGAACAGTATGTACAATATAATAACATTTTGGTGTTAGATGTTCGTGGGATTTGAACTCTTCATTAGTATTCGTGTGTAACAGAATAGTATGTACAATATAATAACATTTTGCTATTAGATGTTCGTGGGATTTGAACTCTTCATTAGTATTCGTGTGTAACAGAATAGTATGTACAATATAATAACATTTTGGTGTTAGATGTTCGTGGGATTTGAACCCTTCATTAGCATTTGTATGTAACAGAATAGTATGTACAATATAATAACATTTTGCTATTAGATGTCCGTGGGATTTGAACTCTTCATTAGTATTCGTGTGTAACAGAATAGTATGTACAATATAACATTTTGCCATTAGATGTCCGTGGGATTTGAACTCTTCATTAGTATTCGTGTGTAACAGAATAGTATGTACAATATAATAACATTTTGCTATTAGATGTTCGTGGGATTTGAACTCTTCATTAGTATTCGTGTGTAACAGAACAGTATGTACAATATAATAACATTTTGGTGTTAGATGTTCGTGGGATTTGAACTCTTCATTAGTATTCGTGTGTAACAGAATAGTATGTACAATATAATAACATTTTGGTGTTAGATGTTCGTGGGATTTGAACTCTCAACATCTGATTGCACAGTCGGTGCTGTGCCACTGAGCCTGTCATATATGAGACAGCCTGGGCAGGAAACTGAAGAGGACTGAAAGTCTGCCCCAGTTGATGGCAGACTACCCAGAGATGCCAACTGTACAGATTTCATACATTCTGTTACTACTGGTCTAGTTTGTTCCCATGTTACACGAATATCAAAGTTAGTCTGACAATTTCATTTTTGGCTTCGTAGGGTCGTCTCCCAACTTTCTTGTCGGTTTCGTGACAGACATGGTGTACTAAGCAGGGGCTGTGATAGCGACTCACACCACTAGTCACAGGTAAAGAAGCTACGTCAAAGCTAATCACTTGCACATTTACACTAAACCTGCAGTGAGTGGACCAATCAACTTTTCCCCAAACAAGAAATGATGTGGTTGTATTCGCCCAGTTAGAATCTTCTCTGTCGCAATGTATAATACAATGAAGCAGACGCTAGATATATCTCTATTCATTTAAAGTGAATTAAGTACTTGTACAGTTTTTTCTTCATAACTTACCTGTCGAAACCAATGACTTATTTCCATCTGGCAAAGTACTTTGCCGTAATCAGGATTCTCATAAAAATTTTAAATGGAGCACGTGGAGCTATCTCTACTCAACCTCAGATCAGAAGTGATCACCTTTAGTGGACTCACAACACTGCAAATCTAAGGGGAATCACTTGAGCTGAGCTGACCTGAGACTGGGTAGGGATAGCTCCCCCTCTCCATCAGAAATTTTCATGAGAATCCTGATGTAAGGTAAAGTTCCTTGCCAAGTGGAGATAAGGCATAGGTTTGGACAGGTATGTGTTTAATAAAACTGGAGTAAGGCATAGGTTTGGACAGGTACGTGTTTAACAAAACTAAGTATTAAAATTCCTTTTCCACAGGAAGAAAGAAAGTAAATTTTGGCTGGACACCTTAGTTACATACATGCATGTGCACCTATCTACACTGGAATTTTACGGCACGGCCAGAAGTCTGTTCTTCATTAAAACATAATCCATGATGACACTTCCACTTACACAGCATGGTCTTGAGACGCACAGCGCAGACAATGAAGTCCCCAAAGTCGATCTTCCCCTCCCGGTTACTGAAGCGCATCACCAGAGACTGCAGGGTGCGGTTACTCAACCGGAAACCTGGCAACACACACACACACACACACACACCACACACACACACACAAACACACACAGAGTGATGTTAAGTACTTGTTGAAGGGAGCCTTCTGCTCCAATACTGAGGCGTCGCTGTGTGTGGACTGGTTCCTATATATGAGACCAAAGTGTGCAGGATTCGCAGCTGGATGGATAAATTAATGAACTACAAAGAGTTATAACACGAAAAAACAACAACATAAAAACAGAAAAAAAGAGTTATAACAAGGTTATGTCCTAATCGATGCCTGACCTACGCATTGGCCCAATACTCTGATCAGACCATGGGCATGTGTGTGTGAGTGTGTGGTGGCCAGTGTGTAGGCTAGTATATACGACATGTGTGCATGTATGCCTGTGTGTGTGCCTGTGCCTGTGTGTGTGTGTGTGTGTGATCTGTTGGCTTGTGCATTCATGCTCCTGCATGCACACATGTGTATTCATATAAGTGTGCCTGGATTTGTGGGCATATGCATATATATGAGCATGAGTACAAGTCTGAGAGAGAGAGTGTGTGTGTGCGTGTGCGCACATGTATGATTATTTGTGGGGAATGGCTGTTCATCCGATGACAGATCTGGTCAGTCTGGTGGGGAAAGCACTACCCTCTACATACAACGATTCTCTGTTCAATCTCCACTTCCACCGGTCATCGTAAGAGAAGATTTCTCTTTGGAGTCAGCAACCATGCCTTCCAATCCCTAATGAGACAGAGAACCTGTGAGCAAATGTGTGCATTTAAAAAAAAAGAAGAAAAACTTGTGTGCATGATTAGTCTTATTCCCCCCTTCATTGAAGAGCAGAGCATCATGTGCCTTTGGAGGGGATGACACAGACAATGGGTTGTTAACAGGCAATCACGTGTTACACAGCACTCATCAGTTTCAAATTGTATCCTATTGTGTCAAAAATGTGCACAATCACCCTGCTCTCTGTCTTTAAGAGAGTAATATTATTTACACCTCTTTAAAGATGCTGCAAAAATGTTCTTAACAAATTCTGACAGCACTGATAGACTGACTATACTCACATACGTGAATGAACAAACCCTCCAGTTCTGCAGATAGTGCCTGAAGGTGTGTTAAAGTGATACAGTAAAGGAAGCTTCTAGCAATAATTGACATGTATTTGTACCGGGTGTCCTCTGCTTTTCTGCGAGTGTTCATTCGACTGAAACAATCGGTACAACATTAATTTCATCTACTCTCTAATTCTTATCACCGTCTCGTCAAACGCTTTCTTGCTCCTTTGACACAAACCCAAAGAAATAATCGAGGCGATATTACAGGCATTGTATAAATGCGCATGTGAATGATGATCCATCCGAACTCAGGTTCATGCTCGTTCATTCTTGAAGAAGCATCTCCCTCAAATCCTATGTCAGTTTCTTCATCATGGTTTTGATTGCATGCCACCCTTGTTGCTCTCTCTCTCTTTCTCTCTCACATGGCCATTAGTTACTTTAGGAATTGTCTAATAAAGCTGAGGCTTGGTGTGTTACCAATCAATGGATCGATTTTCAAAAGAGCTTTCAGCAACAATGCTAATTTTATGTGCAAAATGTGTAAGGTCTTAGAAGATGAGGACCATGTGTTGTATAAATGTGTTCTGTAAATAAGGAAAAAATATCTGAACTTTGGTGTCAAACCATATGCAGTCTTGTTGAGAAATGGGTCTATTTTCAATATTAGGAAGCTTGGTGTATTTCTGTTTAATGCCATGAAGTTAAGGCAAACCTTTTTTTTTTTTTTTTTTTGCTGTCCCAACCTCTGCACCACCTCAGAGGCAGTGCACCCACGTCGCTCATTCCGACACCCCGTCCACAGCCACAACCCGGTCGGCCCTGCCGCAGCCCCTGCACCGGCAATCCACAGGGAGCAGTCAATATCAAGTCGTCAAGAGGCAACCCACCGGAGGAGACACTGCACTGCTGCCGAGTCACTTCGGTGATGTTCAGTGGTGCCTGTTCTGATCTAACATACGCAGGACACCACCTACTAAGCTCCCTACCGACGACAATAATTGCTTAGTCGCGGAGCCGGCGTGAGTGAGCTCTCCTTTCAGAGGGCGCCACCACGTCCGTCCAACGACAGCGCCCATGGACTCGCCAATACCGGTGACCCCGACAGAACCAAACCAAGGCCACAGACGTGGAGAGGACATCGAAATTGAGGTCACCATGAGAGCAGGACATGAAGGGCCACAGAATTTGAAACTTTTTTTTTATGCTGATCGATGAGAATGATGATGATTAACTCAATGCAGACGTAACTTTCTGCCACAACCATGACACGCTGAGTTGCACTATTTTCGGTATTTTTACAAAAAATATACAGACAGAACCAAACCGAATACAACAATAAATATTATGTTTTTGAAAACTTCAAATCATGTTCTTTTAGAAAAAAAAATACTGCAGTCCTGTGCTTAGTACACACTTCACTTGCAACTGGTTTGAAAAGTGTATGCAAATAGCTATCAGCAAAAACTTTTTCTCCACATAAGTATGGATGAAAAATCCATATGATCATAACTGTAGTCAACACAATGTGTAGCAAACATATAAAAACAATGTTTCTTTCACACACACAGCTGTGTGCATGGTCTAAACCTCAAACAGAGAGCTGCTGTCACTATATTTGAAGAAAAAATGCAAAAATTTCATCATCATTTGGTATGTGCAACTCACCATCGTCGCTCATATCCTCTCTGTCCGATTCGGAAAACAGTTCGGAAAAGTTAGACAAGTTCGGAAAACAGTTCCAGTTCTTCATTTGATCGTTCTTCCATTATTCTTTCAATTACTTCTTGAAATAAGATGTTTCTGTTCGCTACCACTCGCTGATGCTTCGGTGCCGACACCATGATGAACACAGGCGGCTAGAATTATCTCCAGCTATCCCATAATATGAGCGAAAAAGTAGAATCAAACGCGAGATATACCCCATGGGAGAGTACCACCTAATAGAGGAGATCCTCAGCTTTCTGTAGATACCACGATTGTTTCCCTTAGACCGCACAGCTGCATGTGAAAATTCAAGTAAATCGTCGATCACCTGGCGGGCGACGCGTCTGTGCGAAGCACTCAACCCGTCGTCCGCCAGGTGATCGACGAGGCGGCAATGAGTTAAGATGATGCTACGGATTTCCATTTCGGTCTGAGACTACATGACAGGGCTGTACTCCACGCTTCCTTTCATAATATATCCCGGCGTCAACCAGGCCCGAGAGATACAGGCACCTGCAGTGTTGGTCAGCAAATTTGAGCAACACTCTCAGAAACGCATCCATTAAGTGGACGAAACTCGACTGTGTGGTCCCAGTCTTCCCAACTGAGTCCGCAGCAAACTCAACTCTGGGTAGGAGCCGGTCGGGGCAGAAAAACCCACATGACTGATGGGATTCAAACCCACGACCTCCCAGCTGGGAGTCCGCGACGCTAACCACTTCGCCACGGCGGCTGGTAGTTAAGGCAAACCTTTGTTGACAGTTTCACGCTAGAAAGCTGATTGGTTGTAATGTATGTCTTTTACTTACGTGTTAACTTGACCTCATTTCTAGGGGCTGGGGGCCTAAAGAAATAAAGACTGTTCATTGTTCTCTCTCTAAGAGGACAGGGAAGAGAACAGAGTGCATGTCACTTACCGACACTGTTCAAAGCGGCCCTCAGATTCAAAGGGAAGAGAACAGAGTGCATGTCACTTACCGACACTGTTCAAAGCGGCCCTCAGTTCAAAGGAGTTCAAGTTGCCACTGCTGTCATGGTCATACTCCTTGAACACTCCCTGTAATGTACAGTTTCCACAGGTCAGTGTACATGTACAGACACACACACACACACACACACACACACACACACACACACACACACACTTACACACAACACTCTCTCTCTCTCTCACACACACACACTTACACACACACACTCTCTCTCTCTCTCACACACACACACAAGCTTTCGCTCACACACACATGCAAGAAAAACATTTTCGCAATCACCAAGTAGATATGTTTTATTACTGATATGATATATGAAGTTATCTACAGTATACATGAAGATATCTATAACGTATAAATGAAATTAACTATACTGTATACATGAAGTTACCTGCACTATATCCATGAGCTTACCAAGACTGTACACATGGCAGTTATCTATACTGTTTCCATGAAGTTGCTTAATTAAACTGTGCAATAAACTTTACCTAAACTGTATCTGTGAAGTTACTTACACAGTGTACATAAAGTTACTTACACAGTGTACATACAGTTATCTATACTGTATACATGAATTTATACCAATACTGTTCACAAGAATCTAACAATACTGTATACATGAAGTTACTGTCTACACTGAGGTATCTATACAGCATCAATGAAGTTACCTATACTGTATCCATAAAGTTATCTATATTGTATCCATAAAGTTATCTATACTGTATCCATAAAGTTATCTATATTGTATCCATGAAGCTGCCTGTATTCTACAGATGTGAATTTATCTATTATGTATACGTGCCAATACCTGTATTGTATGAAGCTATCTATACTGTATGCATGAAGTTATCTAGACTGTACATATATGAAGTTGCCGATACTGTGATGTGATTGTAAAGTGATCAATATTGTCTACATTAAGTAATCTATACTGAATACATGAAGTAATCTTTACTGTCTACATTAAGTAATCTGAACTGTATTGAAGAAGTTATCCATACTGTATTCATATTGTTATTTACACCGTGTACATAAAGTTATCTGTACTACACATAAAGTTATGTACACTGTTTATATTAAATTGTCTATAGTATATCTATACAGTTATCTATACTGTGTACATGAAGTTATCTACACATGAAAGTACCTACTCTACATACACACCATTACCTATATTGTACACATGGTTATCTATACTGTACACATGGTTATCTATACTGTACACATGGTTATCTATACTGTACACATGGTTATCTATACTGTACACATGAAATCATCCATACTGCACTCACCTTCCACCTGCGCAGGTCCTCCCACAGGTCTTTGAATTCATCGTAGCCCAGCTTGCCCGACAGGTCCCCCTGAACACTCCGTCAAGGGACATAATTCTGACACACACACACTGTGACTGTCATTTAGAAAAGGTCCACATGAAAGGATGTTGTTGTTGTTATTGTTGTCGTACCCTGGCTAAAAGACTCCAGGGATCATCCGAACAGCCAAAGTACTTGAACACTATGGTAAAAATGCATCAGTTGTAGATGAGAACATTACGTGTGTGACCATTTTTTATTACTCCGCCACGTGGGCAGCCACACTCCAACTTCAGGGGAAGATGAAAGGATAATTCCCCCCACACCCCACCTTCCTTATCTCCTATCACCAAAACCAATCTCCCTCCTGCACCAAACCTGACTCTTTGGTCAGACAGCCAAACAAACCTTGGCTTCCTGACAGATGCGAAGTGCCGGTCTGTAGTAGGTGTAGTTAGACAACCAGAAGTAAACTTACAAACATTGAAAGGTGTTTCGGGGGCCGGAATAGCTCAGTCACAGTGGTAGAGCACCAGACTCATAATCTTGGGGTTGCGGGTTTGAATCTCTGCCGGGCTGTTTCGGTACAGGGGGATTTTTCTCTTGGAGTTAACATTGGATCCGACTCCATTTCCCATACAGTCCTTCGAATGAGACTGTAAACCGAGGTCCCATGTGTGAATGCACGCATAACATCTTGCACACACGTAAAATCCCATCACCAACTTTCGGAAGAGAAGGCCAGTTTGACCGTTGGTATGGATGACACGTTACACATAGCATGCACCTTCCCCGAAGTTGGAGTATGGCTGCCTTAATGGCGGGATAAAAACGGTCATACATACAAAACTCCACTCCCTATACAGGGGGTGTCCACAGGAGTATCAGCCTGCGTACGCAAAGAAGAAGAAGAAGAAGAAGAAGAAAGGTGTTTTGGGGGGGTCTGACAGTTGGCCTAGAGGATAAGACATCAGACTATTGCTCCAGAGTCTAGGGTTCCATTTCCTTTGGATTTGCATGATGTGAGACATAAACATTTTACAGCAGATTCCATGAAAACCTTGTTCAGAGATGATCCACCTGATGCGATCTTTGCATTTTTGTAAGAGATTAACATTTTTCATCTGATCTGAGATTTTACAGTGGAAAGATTTTTAACAACATTTTGAGTGTGTGTTTAGGTGTATTTCAAAGGGTTGTGTGAATGAATGACTGGTGAGTTGACTTCACTGCAGTGACAGCCCTGATGTGGCCCTTTGCGGTCGGTTGGGTTATAAGCAACATTACCTTACCTTACCTTACCTTACCTTACCTTACCTTTGAGACAGCCCAGGCGGGCGGAGCTGTTGAATATTCTCTTCTTAGTTAACATCTGTGAAGACTCCACCCCCCCTCCCCGCTTGAGTCAGTCCAATGAGATTAGACTCCAAGGTCACAAGCATGAATACATACATTAAAAATTTTTCTGGTTGTGTTGTTGTTTTTAGCACACACGTTAAATCCCCATTCCACTGTCGGCAGAAGAGCAAGCCCTTGTGTGCCAGAGAGATGGATAACAAGAAAATAACTCACAAGCACTCTGGTGTCATGTTTAGACAACATTCCTGAAGGGAAAATGAGGCTATCTTACGGGAGGAATTGAAACATGATCACATTCACAAAACTCTCACCTATGAAAATCTGTGGAATTCTAGAAAAGGAACAAAGAGACAGATGGAAAGAGACATCAGGTGTTTTGTTTGTTTGTTTGAGGAGTGAAGACAAGTGCAGAGGTCTGTTACTAATTAGGTTCGGGCTTTTGTAACATCACGTTAAATACATGTACAGGTTCACAGATCAGTTTTCATTCTCCACCTTCATTTCTCTCTCTACCTCTACATACATCCTCTCTGAATCTTCCATTTTCTTCCCTCCCTCTTTCTCTCTCTCTCTCTCTTTCTCTCACAGCTTCCTTTTCACCCCTTCCCACTCCCACCACCTCCCTCTCACCACTGACCCTCTCCTCCCTTCTCACTGGCAATGTTCCAAAGTTCTGTTTGTGTTTCTTTGTATCTAAATAACTGAACATCTATTAGCTCAAAATCATCAGCTCTTTGTTCTGTGAGCTTTCTTCGTTAGCTTAAGAAATAATTTTTTTTTAAATCGCACAAGGCATGCGTGTTATGTGGCTTCAAATTTTGTTTCTCTTTCCTTGCAGCTGGACTGGATCTGGGCCTGGTCCTGCTCCTCTCTGCCTCAGCTCTTCCCCAGTGTGTGACTGCCTCCAAGGATACATCATGCATGGCCACCATGCTGCGCGTGGCATCCACAGTGAAGCCAGGGAAGGCAAACTCTGCAACAGCATCAGGCACATATTGAAACATCTTCATGGAGGCAAATTTACATCATGCAGACAAGAACCATTTACGAATCACATCTATACAGGCAAAAACCATTTCAGAATCACATCTATACAGACAAAAACCATCTAAAAATCACATCTATACAGGCAAAAAAAAAAAAATTTAAAAGTCACATCTATAAAGATAAGAACCATTTAAAAAAATCAATCTCAATTGATCAGAAACATGTGAAAGGGAAACAAAGTTACGAAACCATCTTTTAACCACTTAGTCATGCATAAACCAGCTAAATGACACACAAAAATGTAAAATTCTACATACTCTTCTTTTAAAGAAGACTTTAAAGTGTCTGACTTTCATAACCTAAATCTTCATCTTTGTCATGCAGTCTGAGCACGATGAGAAATGGATGTATAGCATGCACACTTACTGACTTCCAGCGTGGTCTGAGCAGCAGTTTATCAATCACTTTACATTCACTTCACATCATTATAACTATACATCAAGGTTAATTCAAACATCAACTTCAACAGATCAAGGTGAAATCAAACATCAACTTCAACAGATCAAGGTCAAATCAAACATCAGCTTCAACAGATCAACCCTATACGCTACACTTACATAAAAGGGAAAATTCAAACATCATCTGGAATGCATCAACCATACTTACGACACTTAGGTCCATGCAAATGGGAACATATGTCTTAAAATGATCACTTTCTAACATTCATACGACAGACATGTGTATGGTGCCCACAGTGATGCCCCACAGTTTTGATTCTTCATGCAACACCTATCCTCTGCATGTAATGCCTATTCTTTGGATTTTTTTCCCCAGTGAAACATTAGTCTTTGAGTTCACTGACAATTTATATAATTTTCTTCCATCTAAATCATAAACTGCTTGCTGACATTGACACAGTAGATGAACACCACATACAAATGAAGGAAACAACATCTAACAAAAAGTTTACGACTCAACAGAGATACCTCTATACTCATTATGTCCAAGGTTGTCAGCACTGAAAATGAATAGAAAAAAAGAAATCCTCTGTAATGGTATTCTCCCCTTAAATGTCAACTGACACATCATTAACTGAATAATACTGCACACAAGAAATGATCTCTATTCCAGGAGAGAAGAGAGCAGAGGCATGAGACTGGGCTGATACTTACACATGAGATGAAACTGATGATTTATTCATTCAGTGTGCTCGTATTACTCTGCTTTATTGGTTCATCTTTTCATTCATTCTTAAATAAACCTTGCCTGTGGGAGACACACACACACACACACACACACACACACACACACAACACACACACACACACACACACACACACACACACACACACACACTCATACACACACACACACACACTCATACACACACACACACACACACACACACACACACACACACACACACACACACACACACACACACACAACCTCTCTGCTTCTGTGCATCTAACTACCTGTATAGCAATCCTTTTATCTGTCAATCGATCCAATCATCCTTCCATCCATCCATCTATCTCTCCATTCATCCATACGTCCATTGACCAACACTACTATCCAACTATCAACGCTTCTATCTATCTACCCTATTTATCTCTCCATTCATCCACTGGTCTGTCTAAATATTTATCTATCCATCCATCCATCGGTCTACCTATCTATTTGTCCATTATTCCAGTCATCCATCCATCTATCTCTCCCTTCATCCATCTGTCCATAAGATAAGATAAGATAAGATAATGTTGCTTATAGCCCAGCCGACCGCAAAGGGCCACATCAGGGCTGTCACCACGTTAAAATCAACTCACCAGTCATTTAAAAAAAAAAAAAAAAAAAAAAAAAAAAAAAACCAACTTTCACACATCTCGTTAAATGACATCGTCTACAAACGCACCAGAAACTTTGTTAAAAATCTTTCTGCCGTAAAATCTTAAATCAGATGAAAAATGTTAATCTCTCTCAAAAACTCAAGGATCACGTCAGGATCCTGAACAGGATTTTCATGGACTCCGCTGTAAAATGTTTGTGTCTCACATCGTGCAAGTCCCAACACTCTAAAAGAACATGTTTCATTGTGAGTGGCGCATGACATGGAATACACCATGGAGCTTCTTCACTCTTTAAAAGGTAAGAATGGGTAAAATACGAATGGCCGGTGTGCAGCCGGCACAAAACCGTTTCCTCTTTACGACCTCCCGACGTAGATGGGAGGAAGTCCTTAAGGTTTGGACGGATCTGAAAAAGTTTGTTATTCCAGCAACACAACTTTGTACCTTATCTTTTCGTTCTTTCTTTTGATTTATCTCTCTCTGCATGTATCTGTTAGTCCCTCTGTCTGTCAACTAATGCTACTGTGGATCTCTTTGTATTGTGATTGATCTTCTGCATGTCCCTTTGTCTGTCAACTAATGTTACTGTGGTTCTGTTTGTATTGTGATTGATCTTCTGCATGTCCTTTTGTCTGTCAGCTAATGTTACTGTGGATCTGTTTGTATTGTGATTGATCTTCTGCATGTCCTTTTGTCTGTCAGCTAATGTTACTGTGGATCTCTTTGTATTGTGATTGATCTTCTGCATGTCCCTTTGTCAACTAATGCCACTGTGGATCTCTTTGTATTGTGATTGATCTTCTGCATGTCCCTTTGTCTGTCAACTAATGCCACTGTGGATCTCTTTGTATTGTGATTGATCTTCTGCATGTCCCTTTGTCAACTAATGCCACTGTGGATCTCTTTGTATTGTGATTGATCTTCTGCATGTCCCTTTGTCAACTAATGCCACTGTGGATCTCTTTGTATTGTGATTGATCTTCTGCATGTCCTTTTGTCTGTCAACTAATGCCACTGTGGATTTCTTTGTATTGTGATTGATCTTCTGCATGTCCCTTTGTCTGTCAACTAATGTTACTGTGGATCTCTTTGTATTGTGATTGATCTTCTGCACCAGTCCCTACTCCTGCAGGACAGATCTACTGGGCGCTGTTTACTTTCACAAAGGACAAAGTCAAACAAAAGTCATACCACACAAAATGACTCTGTCTATCTTCATTAAGTAGCAACAGGTGTCAAATAATATTATTTAGTATGTTTTACTACCATACTAAAAAAGAAATTTCCGGAAAGAAACTGATTAACACAGCTCTAGTATAAAAAAAAGTTACCAACACCCCCCCCCCCCCCAACACCCCCCCCCCCCCCACACACACACACACACACACACACACACACACACACACACACACACACTATGAGTATTACTATTAAGCTCGTAATAAGCTCCAGCGCTGATTTAAAGCATCTGCTACACCCCAACTATTCAGAGAAGATTCGGAATAGCCTGCATTAAATGATTTTTAAAAATCATTTCTCATCATGTTAACTACAAAAAAAAGGCATAAATATTTTCATGGAAAAGTACGACAAAAAAAAAAATTCTATAAAAATGTGCCGTTTGAAGAGTAAACAAAAATACAGAGATGCCATGTGATCATTTAAAATACATCATACATATCATTTTGCTTAATTGCAGACTGTTCTAAGCAAGGAAACAGAAAACTTGAAAGACTCCAGCTTGTCACCACCAGCCCTCCACCCCCAACTTGCAATGCTAAAACTAGTGGATACTATCATCATCTCAGTGGCTTTATCTTTGTTTATTTTCAAACACAGCTGACCATAACTACTTCAACTGTGACACGATTCAATGGCAAGTTGTTAGTCATTCTCCCCTTTGCCACACAATCTTTGGTGTCTGTTGGGTGCACTGGTTCCATGCAGCACCACTACACCCAACCACACATGTGCTCTTCCTGTTACAATGCCAGTGCCAGCAGTAACACAAGAAGCTGTACATTTCAGGATGCTAACAGACCCCCCTTGGCTGGAGACCCTGCCTGTTGGCAGGCCACTTTGGTGGTTTTCAAAACACTGAGAGGGGTCTGAACATCTCGACATCCCCTCGTCACAGAACCTAGTGACAGCAACAATGGTGATATCAAGTGTCACACACCAGGTAAAGACCTGATGCTCAGAAGATATATCCACCGCAAAGACAGGGCACCGCAAAAAGCGGAGCTGGAAAAGGAAAGGAACTCTGTGACTTTTCTAAGAACGCAACAGGGACCATGCTCTGACAACCTGATTCAGTGTGATGTTGCAAAACAAGACTGTGCTCTGCTTTCTAACTGTCACATCCTGGCATCCACATCATAGAGATTGTCAGGAGACGCATTGTGCTCTGCTTTCTAACCGTCACATCCTGGCATCCACATCACAGAGATTGTCAGGAGACGCATTGTGCTCTGCTTTCTAACTGTCACATCCTGGCATCCACATCACAGAGATTGTCAGGAGACGCATTGTGCTCTGCTTTCTAACTGTCACATCCTGGCATCCACATCACAGAGATTGTCAGGAGACGCATTGAGCTCTGCTTTCTAACTGTCCCATCCTGGCATCCACACCACAGAGATTGTCAGGAGACGCGTGACATCAGTCGATAAACCTGAGCAGCGCGCAAAGCCACATCAATCAAGACTTTAGTGTGGTCCCAGTCTTGCCATCTGAGCTCGTACCATGCTAGGTAGGAGAAGTTGGAGACAGAGTCTTACCATAATGAAGAGGATTCAGGACAGGTTCAAACCCACAGCCTTCTGGTCCTGAGACTCTGACACTGACCATGTTCCACAGTGGCTGATGTTAGGAATACCTTCCATTCTCCCCACCACCATCTGTTCTCTTCCAATCATATCCACCGTTACTTGTCAACATACCTGCCCACCTTTGCCCTTTATTCCTACAGCCTTATACTCACCACTCTGACCATGTTCTGACAAAGAAAGAGAGTCAATGCAGTATTACTACTGTCCACTGTCAGACATGACCAGGGAATACGGCCATGTGACCTTTGAACAATTTGTATACGCAGTATACAAGCAAGAAAGAATACACCCAGATTTACATGTCTTATTTGTCTCCCTTTATACCCTATGTCTACAATGATCAGCTCACATGCAATATGTATACACTAAGGGTATACATTATACACTTGTATGTGAATAAGAATAGTTGTAGACTGCACAAGCTATCATATCCAGTGGCATTACCCTTACACAATGTATCAAATCTGCAGATAAAAAAGAGGGCGCTTCAAAAGGCAAGCTGTAACATAAATATAATGATCTTGTCTTGCATTCTCTAATCCATCAAACTCATGTGTCACCGCCAGCTAAATTCATTCATCGTTTTCATGAATGCTTAGTCTTATGCCATGAAAGTGGCATGTTTTTTTCCAGGACTGCCGGGTGTTCTCACTAGTGCAGTTGCTTTTTCTTTCCGCTAGGGGCTCTGTTCATCAGATAACGGCATCAGATGAAGCCCCTACAAGTCTTCAAAACCTAAAACAACTTCACAACTGATAAGCGATCAAAAAGTTTCCTCCTGTTATTAGGAAAGTCCTGGAGCTGTGAGCTAGCTGGCACTGTTGTTGGCTGGTCTACAGGCACTGGTGAGACATGGTGTAACAATACAGTGACTCCTTCAGACACCCTGTTTATGTACAGTTAGGCACCTGTGCTCCCGCCATGCTTCTTTATGGACTCTGACCGTTAACAGTGCAGTAAGCAGAAAATACATATTCCGAATACATGTCAACAGTATTATTCATATCCTTGATACATCACAGGAGAGTTACAAATATTAATACATGTCTACATCTATAATATATTTAGAGAGAGAAAAGGTGACTGAGGAAAGAACATTCACTTAGTTCATCTTCGTCTTATCAACATTGTCTAAATCAATCAAGGCACCAAGGCGTATCCAACATCGTAACTAATCAGCAAAAAACAAAGTAACGAACCGAAGTAACAGCACACAGTACAAACAAAACCAAACCAAGACACACCTGCCAGTTTACTGTTAAAACTGTAAAGGTGTAGAAAAGTCCAAGCGAAAGAAAAAAGACAGTGCAGAAGAAGAAGAATGTGTGTGCACCGGACAAAGACAAGGCAACAGATCTCACTGGCATCACAGGAACTAGGACAACATCTGCATTCAACAGGACTCCCCTTGTGACTTTCTACAGAACATCTACACCTCCACCACCTCTGGATAGATCTGTGGTGCATTCTGTAAATGTTAATAGACCCCGTCAACTGGTGCAACACGAACACAATGACTGCCAAGATTGCCCAGCCACAGCGGGCACATGAGCAGAGCTCCCAGCATGCACTTCAGTGTGACTGTCCCTAACCCACTAACTGCTGATGGCTTGAGTGGAGTTACACACTACTACTGTGAACATGCATTTCAGTGTGACTGTCCCTAACCCACTACCTGCTGATGGCTTGAGTAGAGTTACACACTACTACTGTGAACATGCACTTCAGTGTGACTGTCCCTAACCCACTAACTGCTGATGGCTTGAGTAGAGTTACACACTACTACTGTGAACAGACCTGTGTTAACGTCAGGCAGCAGACAATGAGCTGGTGCTTTCACTGTGTTGTTGGAACTAACGAGGAGAATTTCACTGGGATTGCATACTTCCTTTCTAGCATCTTGTTCCATAAGCTTACTTCCCTTTCTGATGTTACATTGCAGCAGCCTACTTCCTCTTCGACATTTAATTGCACTGGCCCACTTATTCTTTTAATATTTCACAGCATTTTGACCGATTTCACTGCATCAATTATGCACAAGTGCACAACTTGGGGAGCCCTGTTCAAAAGTCAGAGAGGACAATGACAGAAAGACGGGGACACTTACGTAGCGAAACAATCAAAGGCATACCTCCACAGAGAGAATCTACCATGACATACACAGTCAACTGCAAGAACTTCAACAGGTTAAACTTCACTGACAAGATCATCAGGTCTGATACCTTCAATAAAATGTCTTTCAAGCCACGACACTCAGCGCAATGATAGTAAAGGAAAGAAAGAACAGCGAAAAAGAAAAGAAACCATAACCGAAACACAGAAACAACCATTTTGAGGATCAATACGGAAAACATTTGAGACCACACACACACACAGAGAAATAAATATATAAACAAAGCAAATGGAACATGAATAACCCTAATGACAGAGACAACAATTTGACCTTTCACCGTATTAAAACCATGACTTTTAACACTGGTCCAGAAAAAGATTAGTTAATCAAACATGAAGCAGAAAAAAATTCAATGAAATCTGCCGGTTTTAATCAAACAACCCTTTAAATAAGCTGTGTAAAAGAAAAAAAAATGACTCCACCTCCATTAGCTCAATTCATTTATGAACATTTTCTGCAATTCTTTTTCAATTATCAATGCAAATTGTAAAACACAAGAGCATGCATAAACTATCAACAATAAATTCCTTCACCACTTTAAAAAAATCCATAAAAGAGAACTACAAATCAGCAATTCAAAATATTCAAGATTTAATTTTTTTAAAAGACGTAAAATTCCATGCAGTGCAAAACAGGGCCTAGTCTGGCTAGGAATAATTAGCAAAGTACATAACACAGGTCTATCAGTCCAAAGTAGAAGCAGTAATTATTGGGGTCACAACAACCATGAGCGGGGTGAAGGTAATCAAGTCATATGACTTAGAACTACAAGCACTGTGCGAGTTCAGTGAGCTGAGCTAAGGGTTCTTACCAAAACAGTCATCTGGTAAATACAGCCAAACAGGATATCAGTATACATGGACAGACAAATCCTCATAGGGCTTATAGCCACACAAACAAACAATGGCTTATAGCCACACAAACAAACAATGGCTTATAGCCACACAGGATATTGGTTCATCGTCACGCATATTGTCAACTGGTAAATACAGCCAAACAGGATATCAGTACATGGACAGACATATTGCCGTATTGTAAATATGGAAAAAGAAGTTAACAACACAAAGACAAACATATCGTAACATGGTGAATATGGTAAGAGAAGTTAACAACACAAAGACAAACATATCGTAACATGGTGAATATGGTAAGAGAAGTTAACAACACAAAGACAAACATATCGTAACATGGTGAATATGGTAAGAGAAGTTAACAACACAAAGACAAACATATCGTAACATGGTGAATATGGTAAGAGAAGTTAACAACACAAAGACAAACATATCATAACATGGTGAATATGGTAAGAGAAGTTAACAACACAAAGACAAACATATCGTAACATGGTGAATATGGTAAGAGAAGTTAACAACACAAAGACAAACAAATCGTCACATGGTAAAAATAGTAAGGGAAGATGTCAACACAAACATATCGTCACATGACAAATAAAACAAAACAAATTATCAGTACAAGGACAAAAATATTGTCATATGGTGAATACAACCATAAAGTCATCAATACTGGGACAAACATTATCATCCACAAGGTTAAAATAACCAGATAAGTTATCAATACTGGGACAAACATATGGTCACACAGTAAACCTAACCAAACACGTTGTCAATACTGGGACAAACATCATCACACAGTACACATAACCAAAGTAGTAACAAATACAGGGACAAACATATTGTCACCAAACACGTGGTCTATAAAGAGACAAACATATCATCACACAATAAACATGACATACAACTTAAAAGACACATCATGACATGGCAAATCTTGCCAAACAAATTGTCAACATATACATA
>CM031605.1:5461631-5514131 GCA_018398815.1 Conus ventricosus | reverse complement strand
TGTGTCCAGGAATTCAATCACCAATAACTGTATAAAGACAGATAAAGGGAAACTTATGGATGTGTGTCTGCACAAGCATGTGTGTGTGTGTGTGTGTGTGTGTGTGTGTGTGTGTGTGTGTGTGTGTGTGTGGTGCGTGTGTGTGCTCATGCAAGTGTGTGTGTATGATTGTTTCAAAATTCATGCTTAATAAAGATTTGTTCTTTCAATACTTCAGACAATCCCTTTTATCATATACCACTCCCCCTCTCCCTTCTTCCTCCCCACTCCCAAATTGGATATATTCATCGATCTGCAATCCTACTAATTCCACCAAAGTCATGCATAACTGCATTCCACTCGGCTCCTACCTTTCTGGAAAACAGCATTCAGGATCTCCTGCAGCTCGTAGGCATCAATCTCCATGTCCTCTCCGGCAATTCTCCTGAAGTTCTCCTTCAGGCTGGACTCCTGTTCCTGCTCCTGCTCCGTAGGCTCCGGCCTCTCCTGCAAACGAACACCCAGCCATGAAGCACTTAGAGACATGATGCTCCAAACCCTAGTCCTTAGCCACTGGGTAGTGGCAAGTTCTTTAAGAGGACAGGGGTGGATGTGTCAGGGTTCTGGTCAAGGGCCCATGAACCCCCTGTCCGTACACTTAGTGAAGCATCAAACTGTTGGCTAGTGATGTCATCAGCAGAGGCTTCAAGGTGGGATTCAAGGAACACTGCTCACTGCCAGGAAACAACGTGCTGATGGGGGCTCTGCCTCACTGGCTGTCGACTGTTTTTACTGTGAGGTGAGGTGGGCATGAGATGCATTTCAATCATTGGCTTGCTGTCAGTCAAGCCTGCGCAGGTAGCCAGGAGTAGCCAATGACCTTGGAGTGTTGATTCCGCCATGCGTGCGTGGGTGCAGGAGAGGAGAGTGGGAGAAAGAGATGATGTTCATGCAAAAGTGATATAATATATATATATAGATTAGTACTACTGGATACTCATCGAGTAAGCAGTACTGTGTCATTACATAGTAGTGTGAACAACTTCCTCAGAAGTTTCACCTTTCCTGGTCTTTGACAACAGGATGTGTGAATGAGGCTGTTCTGTTCTGCCTGCATCTTTCGCCGCTCACAGCTTTGAATCGTTCAGGAGTGAATGGGAGAAAGAGAAAGGGAAATATCGTCCTGTATAACTGTACTTGGGTGTGTGTTTGTGCATGCATGCATGTGAGTTTGTATGAGAGAGAGAGAGAGAGAGAGAGAGAGAGAGAGAGAGAGAGAGAGAGGAGAGAGAGAGAGAGAGAAAGAGAGAGAGTGAGTGTGAGCATGCATGTACCAGTGTGCGAGTTAAATATCAGGCCAATCAATCAAAACCAAGCCCCACCACGTAAGGAAAGGCAACTCTTTTAAGCAGATATAAATACTTAATCATGTGAACATATCTCATCTTCATCAAAGGATGGCAGATAATATCACATACAATCTTTATCTACATATCCCCCCTCCCCCTATCTCAATCACTTCTTGTACACTTCAAAAGTGACCAAACTGATATACATGTTAAAAACAGAATCAAATACTAGTAAAGTGCATATAATAATAATTCAGTGAAACAGAAAACACCAATTAACACTGCAAATTTCAAATTATGATAATATCCTGCTCATCTAGAATCCTGCTACTGCATTATAAAGAAATTGCAAACTTAAGATAACTCAATTAAGGTGCAGTTTCTGGCTGACTGAAAACTTCTGATAATTTTGATGAAAAAGTACAAATGACCACAGTTCAAATGATTAGAATACAGATGTGTTATGGACAAACAAAAAAACTTACCAATGTGTTACTTATCAATTTTCTTCGTAAAACATATCATGCATCAAGATCACTGTTCAAATTGCTTTTTTATATCTTTTGATTTTTATAATAACTATACAAATGTGACCATTCAGAAAGTAAAAATCACTATCAGTCATAACATGTTTCACAAATGACCAGATTCTCATTAAGTTCCAGACACAGACTGTTAAACTGCACTTGCAAAAAGGCCCCCACCCCTATCCAAATCCTTCTCAAGTCAGATTCTTCAAATGATATTTGAAAGAAAAACAAATAAACACACAAAAGCAAATAAAATAGATCCACCAATAAAATAGATCCACCTTCATGCAACAATGCCCACCAGAGCTGGGTCTCAATTATCAACTGAAAATGAACCTAGCAAAAAAAAAAAAAAGATAACTTGAAAAATAAAAGAAAATAAAAACAGGAAAAAAAGAAAAAGAAAACTGCCACGCTTTTACCTAGAAGCAACCTCTGGGGTGTTGCCTTAACAATCACCTGACATGCAAATCCACTCAAATAACATGCATGTAAACAAACCAGTTAACAACAACAAATCCTTAGAGAAAATGCATATGTTACAATTGTAACTCATCAAAACAATTCAGCAAATCAAAAAGGAAAGGGTCTCTGGTTGAATTCAGTCTGTTCTCTTCTTTTGTTCTGAATCTATCTATTCACTTATCTAATCCATCCATTTAATCATTCCTTTATTCCCTTACTCATGTGTGCATTTTTGATAATAAACTGATCATCTAGTTCACTGCCAGACTGCCATGGAGAAGTGAGGTCACCACTGGGAATCGCAAGAGGCTATCCTTGTTAGGGACAGATCAAGTGCTAATGGCAAGCAGAAGGCCGAGGCTGGAGTCCAGGGGCCACCTAACTCTAACGGAGGCCAGGGGCAGTTCCCCAGTCAGAGGGTCTGAAAGTACAATAAATGTATATACAGGCACTGGAAGCCTCTCCTGGAGATTGAGAGGACATCTGTTCATCAAATGTGCATCTCAAAAAATTTTTACTCCATTTTTGAATACCTGTGTTACAACAACAACAAAAACAAAACAAAACAAAAAACAAAACAAAACAAAACAAAAAAAAAGGATCCAGGAACCCCTCCTGAATCTGTAAGTGCTTAATGGGACTGGGCGGACATCTAGTCATCAGACTGTAACATTGTGATGGGATGGGGCAGACATCTAGTCATCAGACTGTGACATTGTGATGGGATGGGGCAGACATCTAGTCATCAGACTGTGACATTGTGATGGAATGGGGCAGACAGATCAGGTCATCAGACTGTAACATTGTGATGGGATGGGGCAGACATCTAGTCATCAGACTGTAATATTGTGATGGGATGGGGCAGACAGATCAGGTCATCAGACTGTAACATTGTGATGGGGCAGACAGATCAGGTCATCAGACTGTAACATTGTGATGGGATGGGGCAGACATCTAGTCATCAGACTGTAATATTGTGATGGGATGGGGCAGACAGATCAGGTCATCAGACTGTAACATTGTGATGGGATGGGGCAGACAGATCAGGTCATCAGACTGTAACATTATGATAGGGCAGACAGATCAGGTCATCAGACTGTAACATTGTGATGGGATGGGGCAGACAGATCAGGTCATCAGACTGTAACATTGTGATGGGGCAGACATCTAGTCATCAGACTGTAACATTGTGATGTGATGGGGCAGACAGATCAGGTCATCAGACTGTAACATTGTGATGGGATGGGGCAGACATCTAGTCATCAGACTGTAACATTGTGATGTGATGGGGCTGACAGATCAGGTCATCAGACTGTAACATTGTGATGGGGCAGACAGATCAGGTCATCAGACTGTAATATTGTGATGGGATGGGGCAGACATCTAGTCATCAGACTGTAACATTGTGATGGGGCAGACATCTAGTCATCAGACTGTAATATTGTGATGGGATGGGGCAGACAGATCAGGTCATCAGACTGTAACATTGTGATGGGGCAGACATCTAGTCATCAGACTGTAATATTGTGATGGGATGGGGCAGACAGATCAGGTCATCAGACTGTAACATTGTGATGGGGCAGACAGATCAGGTCATCAGACTGTAACATTGTGATGTGATGGGGCAGACAGATCAGGTCATCAGACTGTAACATTGTGATGGGATGGGGCAGACATCTAGTCATCAGACTGTAATATTGTGATGGGATGGGGCAGACAGATCAGGTCATCAGACTGTAACATTGTGATGGGGCAGACCGATCAGGTCATCAGACTGTAATATTGTGATGGGATGGGGCAGACAGATCAGGTCATCAGACTGTAATATTGTGATGGGATGGGGCAGACAGATCTGGTCATCAGACTGTAACATTGTGATGGGGCAGACAGATCAGGTCATCAGACTGTAACATTGTGATGGGATGGGGCAGACAGATCAGGTCATCAGACTGTAACATTATGATAGGGCAGACAGATCAGGTCATCAGACTGTAACATTGTGATGGGATGGGCAGACAGATCAGGTCATCAGACTGTAACATTGTGATGGGGCAGACATCTAGTCATCAGACTGTAATATTGTGATGGGATGGGGCAGACAGATCAGGTCATCAGACTGTAACATTATGATAGGGCAGACAGATCAGGTCATCAGACTGTAACATTGTGATGGGATGGGGCAGACAGATCAGGTCATCAGACTGTAACATTGTGATGGGATGGGGCAGACAGATCAGGTCATCAGACTGTAACATTGTGATGGGATGGGGCAGACAGATCAGGTCATCAGACTGTAACATTGTGATGGAATGGGGCAGACAGATCAGGTCATCAGACTGTAACATTGTGATGGGATGGTGCAGACAGGTCAGGTCATCAGACTGTAACATTGTGATGGGATGGGGCAGACAGATCAGGTCATCAGACTGTCACATTGTGATGGGATGGGGCAGACAGATCAGGTCATCAGACTGTAACATTGTGATGTGATGGGGCAGACATCTAGTCATCAGACTGTCACATTGTGATGGGATGGGGCAGACAGATCAGGTCATCAGACTGTAACATTGTGATGGGATGGGGCAGACAGGTCAGGTCATCAGACTGTAACATTGTGATGGGGCAGACAGATCAGGTCATCAGACTGTAACATTGTGATGGGATGGGACAGACAGATCAGGTCATCAGACTGTAACATTGGGATGGGGCAGACAGATCAGGTCATCAGACTGTAACATTGTGATGGGATGGGGCAGACAGGTCAGGTCATCAGACTGTAACATTGTCATGGGGCAGACAGGTCAGGTCATCAGACTGCAACATTGTGATGGGGCAGACAGATCAGGTCATCAGACTGTAACATTGTGATGGGATGGGGCAGACAGATCAGGTCATCAGATTGTAACATTGTCATGGGGCAGACAGGTCAGGTCATCAGACTGTAACATTGTGATGGGATGGGGCAGACAGGTCAGGTCATCAGACTGTAACATTGTGATGGGATGGGGCAGACAGGTCAGGTCATCAGACTGTAACATTGTGATGGGATGGGGCAGACAGATCAGGTCATCAGACTGTAACATTGTGATGGGGCAGACAGATCAGGTCATCAGACTGTAACATTGTGATGGGATGGGGCAGACAGGTCAGGTCATCAGACTGTAACATTGTGATGGGGCAGACAGGTCAGGTCATCAGACTGTAACATTGTGATGGGATGGGGCAGACAGGTCAGGTCATCAGACTGTAACATTGTGATGGGGCAGACAGGTCAGGTCATCAGACTGTAACATTGTGATGGGATGGGGCAGACAGATCAGGTCATCAGACTGTAACATTGTGATGTGATGGGGCAGACAGATCAGGTCATCAGACTGTCACATTGTGATGTGATGGGGCAGACATCTAGTCATCAGACTGTAACATTCTGATGGGATGAGGCAGACAGATCAGGTCATCAGACTGTAACATTGTGATGGGATGAGGCAGACAGATCAGGTCATCAGACTGTCACATTGTGATGTGATGGGGCAGACATCTAGTCATCAGACTGTAACATTGTGATGTGATGGGGCAGACAGATCAGGTCATCAGACTGTAACATTGTGATGGGATGGGGCAGACAGATCAGGTCATCACACTGTAACATTGTGATGGGGCAGACAGATCAGGTCATCAGACCCTAACATTGTGATGGGATGGGGCAGACAGGTCAGGTCATCAGACTGTAACATTGTGATGGGGCAGACAGATCAGGTCATCAGACCCTAACATTGTGATGGGATGGGGCAGACAGATCAGGTCATCAGACTGTAACATTGTGATGGGGCAGACAGATCAGGTCATCAGACTGTAACATTGTGACGGGATGGGGCAGACAGATCAGGTCATCAGACTGTAACATTGTGATGGGGCAGACAGGTCAGGTCATCAGACTGTAACATTGTGATGGATGGGGCAGACAGATCAGGTCATTAGACTGTAACATTGTGATGCGGCAGACAGATCAGGTCATCAGACTGTAACATTGTGATGGGATGGGGCAGACAGATCAGGTCATTAGACTGTAACATTGTGATGGGGCAGACAGATCAGGTCATCAGACTGTAACATTGTGATGGGATGGGGCAGACAGATCAGGTCATTAGACTGTAACATTGTGATGGGGCAGACAGATCAGGTCATCAGACTGTCACATTGTGATGGGATGGGGCAGACAGATCAGGTCATCAGACTGTAACATTGTGATGGATGGGGCAGACAGGTCAGGTCATCAGACTGTAACATTGTGATGGGGCAGACAGATCAGGTCATCAGACTGTAACATTGTGATGGGATGGGGCAGACAGATCAGGTCATTAGACTGTAACATTGTGATGGGGCAGACAGATCAGGTCATGAGACTGTAACATTGTGATGGGATGGGGCAGACAGATCAGGTCATCAGACTGTAACATTGTGATGGGATGGGGCAGACAGGTCAGGTCATCAGACTGTAACATTGTGATGGGATGGGGCAGACAGATCAGGTCATCACTGTAACATTGTGATGGGGCAGGCAGATCAGGTCATCACTGTAACATTGTGATGGGGCAGGCAGATCAGGTCATCAGACTGTAACATCCATGTAATGGGATGGGGCAGGCAGATCAGGTCATCAGACTGTAACATTGTGATGTGATGGGGCAGACAGATCAGGTCATCAGACTGTCACATTGTGATGGGATGGGGCAGACAGATCAGGTCATCAGACTGTAACATTGTGATGGGGCAGACAGGTCAGGTCATCAGACTGTAACATTGTGATGGGGCAGACAGGTCAGGTCATCAGACTGTAACATTGTGATGGGGCAGACAGGTCAGGTCATCAGACTGTAACATTGTGATGGGGCAGACAGGTCAGGTCATCAGACTGTAACATTGTGATGGGGCAGACAGGTCAGGTCATCAGACTGTAACATTGTGATGGGATGGGGCAGACAGATCAGGTCATCAGACTGTAACATTGTGATGGGCAGACAGATCAGGTCATCACACTGTGACATTGTGATGGGATGGGCAGGCAGATCAGGTCATCAGACTGTAACATTGTGATGTGATGGGGCAGACAGATCAGGTCACCAGACTGTAACATTGTGATGGGATGGAGCAGACAGATCAGGTCATCAGACTGTAACATTGTGATGGAATGGGGCAGACAGATCAGGTCATCAGACTGTAACATTGTGATGGAATGGGGCAGACAGATCAGGTCATCAGACTGTAACATTGTGATGGGATGGAGCAGACATGAAGATGACTTTTTGACTGACCACACAATAAAAAAAAGAACCCAACCCTGAAATGAAAGGTCAAGGTCAAAATACAATAGCCTTATGGCCCTGGCAATGAAAGGTTAAGGTCAAAATACAATGGCCTTATGGCCCTGGCAATGAAAGGTTAAGGTCAAAATACAACAGCCTTATGGCCCTGGCAATGAAAGGTTAAGGTCAAAATACAACAGCCTTATGGCCCTGGCAATGAAAGGTTAAGGTCAAAAATACAACAGCCTTATGGCCCTGGCAATGAAAGGCCAAGGTCAAAATACAACGGCCTTATGGCCCTGGCAATGAAAGGTCAAAATACAACGGCCTTATGGCCCTGGCAATGAAAGGCCAAGGTCAAAATACAACGGCCTTATGGCCCTGGCAATGAAAGGTCAAAATACAACAGCCTTATGGCCCTGGCAATGAAAGGTCAAGGTCAAAATACAACGGCCTTATGGCCCTGGCAATGAAAGGTCAAGGTCAAAACACAACAGCCTTAAGGCCCTGGCAATGAAAAGTTAAGGTCAAAATACAACAGCCTTATGGCCCTGGCAATGAAAGGTTAAGGTCAAAATACAACAGCCTTATGGCCCTGGCAATGAAAGGTCAAGGTCAAAATACAACAGCCTTATGGCCCTGGCAATGAAAGGTTAAGGTCAAAATACAACAGCCTTATGGCCCTGGCAATGAAAGGTTAAGGTCAAAATACAACAGCCTTATGGCCCTGGCAATGAACTGTAAGAGACTGACAATGTCTGGGACAGGGCAATATGGAAAACAGAGCCACCCCTTGGAGGGTTTCCTTTTTCCCCTTTTTTCTTTTTTAAAAAACTTACATCAAAACTGTGTAAGGAATGGACTTTGACAAGTTAACAGCCCTGATATGACCCCTCATGGCTAGCTGGGCCAGAAACAATGGCTAGCTGGGCTATAAACAATATACAATCTCTCCTTCTGCTGCCTTAACCTTCCCTGAACTGAATGAGATACCCGTTAACTGCTGGGTGGACAGAGAGGACTTCAGGCCATGAAAAATATGACCACATGATGATTTCAATTCCTGACCGTCAGCTCCACTGTCAAGCACTCTAAACATACAAATACAGGTCTCTGCTCATCCTGAAATAACTGCTGGTGTTAAAGATTTTGCTCATAAATAACAAAGTTTTGAGAATCTGTTTGCATACATCTAGATTGTCTTCCGTCCTCTTATGCAATTAACAATCCAACATGAAGCAGCTCTTCAAGAAGTACTCAGCTCTGTCATTTTTTCCTCTCCTGAATGGACTGACCATCACACCCCTGGAACTCTTTTGGTCTTGTGATTACTACATGAAGAGATGGCACTTCTGTTAAGTATTTAGAAATTCTTATAATTATTTTCTTTTAAAATCTGGTCTATAGTTTTACTGTTTTTTTTTGTTTTATTTTAAAGTCTGGCCCATAGTTCAAGATTTAGGATGTTATGTTTCCTGAGTTGTAACCATATTATGTCTGCTCTTACTTTTATTTAAGAACAGCTTTATTTGAGGACAGCTTTATTTGAGAACAGCTTTATTTGAGGACAGCTTTATTTGAGAACAACTTCATTTGAGAACACGTAGATTCAACTCTGTCATCTCGCTCAAATTGGTGTGACTGTTAAATTCTGAGAAAAGGTGCAGAACAATGAAAAGAGACAAGAAAAATGTAAGCTTGTATATCGTGTTTTTGATACTTTATTTTAAAATATAGAAGCATATCTAAAAATTCCTCTGATGTCCTTTCATGTGTGTGCATCTGTCCCAATAGAGAACTGGTCTAACCATATACCAGGGCACATACACAATGAATGAGGAAAGTCCTGTGAAGATCAGTTTACATTTCAAAGCTGTACAAGTCAACTTCATGTAAATGATACAACCCTTGAAAACAGAGCACATATACTCAAGATACACTACGTAGTATCCCCTCAGGTGTTATGAGCACTCAAGAATAGTTAAGTACACCCTCCAAAGTTACGCTCATAGATTTCTGTCACAGCAACTCTCTCTCTACCTCCTGGGGTGATGGCCCCCTATCTGGGGGGTGTGGCTCTTCAGACGGATCCTGTGCAACATTCAGCATGCATGGCAGTAGTACGCGCAACAAGGAAATGCATCAGTAGGAAAACAGGTCCAAGGGCAGAGATTACAAAACAACAGTAACAAAACATCCACCATCAAGTACAAGATTTTCACATAAAACTACAAACACATGCACAAATTAGAAAACACACTCCATATTCAAACAATAACTCTTCAATATGATGTTTATGATCCAAAACTGCACATGCTGGGTTTAGAAAAAAAAAAAAGCAGTGATAAAAGTAAAAATATGACAACAAAGAGCAAAAGGCACAAAACCGGACAACCAAACTGGAGCTGCCATAAAATGGAACATCAACACTTTTAGAAACAACAAATTTCACATTGAAAAGGGACAACGACACTGGAGTTACCATAATATGGAACATCAACACTTTTCGAAACAACAACTTTATGACATGAAAGGAGAAACCAAACTGGAGTCGCTATGAAATGAACATCAACGCTTTCAGAGACAACAAATGTTTAACATGAAGACAACAAAACTGCTTGCCATGCAAAAATTCAATACTTAAACTTAGGGAAATGGGAGACAATTGGATATCAGAAAAAGCAACTGAGATTACATAAAAGAAACAACAAAAAATAGATGTAGAACACAGTAACACAGATATGTCATGTCCCTACTGAAATAAGCAGCTATACCTTTTCTTTGTTTGAAGAAAAAAAAAAAGCAATACTATCTCTCTCTCTCTCTCTCTCTCTCTCTACAGCCCTGATGTGGCCCTTTGCGGTCGGCTGGGCTATAAGCAACATTATCTTATCTTATCTTATCTCTCTCTCTCTCTCTATTTATATATATGCTCTGTCTCATTACAAAATAAATAATACAATGAAATAAAGGACAATGACTTTATCTCATATCCACACCCAGCACTTTGATCCCTTTAATGTCTACATGTATAAAGTACACTAGCAGAAATAAATATGAAAAAAAAAATGATGCATACCTCTTGTGTAACCCCTATCTCCACCCCATCTCTCTCTTTCAAATCCATTATTCATTATTTTTGAAGGAACTCAACAATGTCCTAGAGTGTATAAAAAAGAAAAAAAAAAGATGCATACCTCTTGTGTAACCCCTATCTCCACCCCATCTCTCTCTTTCAAATCCATTATTCATTATTTTTGAAGGAACTCAACAATGTCCTAGAGTGTATAAAAAAGAAAAAAAAAAAAAGATGCAAAGAACTACATGCACAGACAATACATACAACATACTTAAACCTTCATTTCATGTGGTAATACAAACTGTTTAGTCTCATGAGTTAACACTGACAATCATAAAGTTAAATACACCCCCCAAACCCTAACACTGAATGACAGAAAGAACGGAAGAAATAAAGAAAAACAGCAGAAAGAATGAACAAGGGACTAAAGTTGATGTACAAAGTTGAAACATATGTACATGTTATTTGCAAATGAATTGAAAAGAAAACAGTCCCAATAAGTGCTGGCTTACGAGAAGTTTGAGAGACGTTTCAGAGGACACAGTATTTCACAATGATACTTACACAGCAAACACAACGCATTTTGCTGATAAATGTAACTGACACTGTTACTACAGTCATCGGAAAATAAAAATTTCCTCCATTTATTTTTCAGTTATATAAATGGCTAATAAACTTACTTAAAAAGAAAGGGGTGGGGTGGGGACTGGGGGGAGGGGGGGGGGGGGGGGGGGGGCAGCATGGGTGTGGAGGTTGAGGGGCGGATTGCTTATTCGTTTAAATCTGTCTCTCTCTGCTTCATGCTTTTTCTATAACAGGACTTGTTTTGTTTTTAAAAAAAATTTGTGTTGTCATAATTCAGACACTTTACTACAGTAATAACTACTAGGTATTTATGTATTCATGTATCATGCATTGTTCTTGTATGAATATCATGCATTGTTCTTGTTTGCAAGTAGGTGCATGTATGTATGTGTGTTTGAAGTTTGTTGGAATGTTTGTTTGTTTTTGTTACATTTTCAGTGAACGAAGCAAAAGAGAATATCTAACTGGTGAACAGAAAACAAACAAATAAGGGAACAGAAAGTCATACGTTTTTCAACATGAAATAAACTATCACTACACCTTAATCCTTTGCAGCACGCACTGTTTGTGTGCCTTTTTTTTTTTTAAACATTTCTTTAATGAACAGATGTGTACATAAACAACTTGTTGAACTGAAGCAACAACAAGCAAATGCTTATAATGTGCTTGTGTGCCTTTGGCCTGAATGTGGGCCAGATCGAATTAATACTGCAATCAGCAATAGTCTGGAGTTAAGGGCCTTTAACTGTTTTTCTACAAGACCAACAGTTGCCTTCCTTGTCTATTATTTGCCATAAAATACACAGCTTAGGGACCGCCAGAATTTCAATGTGTATCAAATGACTTCAGTAATGAACAATGGGGAAAAAAAAGAAAAATCTCGAATCCATATCGCGCCACATGACCTTGCTTGATCTTTGGTCTCATCTTGACCCTGATAATCATGCATGCAATTAGTCCATGAAAAGCCTGCATTTCAAGGACTAACTTTAAAACAGACAGATACACTTGTCTGCGCAGACAAAACTCAAATCAGACCATGAGCGAACATCAAGCAGCCACACCGGATACAAACACTATACAGATACACTAGGAAAGGACACTCACTCGACGTCCTGGTCCCACCTATACACACAAATACAAGTCTGATTTATTCCAGGCATGGCCTCGATTTTGGTTTGTGTGAGCACATCTTAGCAAACAGTACTAGATTCATTTTCATAAAATTTAGAAACCAACACATATCAAAGATGTATTCAGAGGTCAACAGTTTGACCTGCACACCGACATGATTTCAACACATAATCAGGAAGTCACAGAAATATGATCAGATGGAAGTTACTCAATGAAATCACGGATGGTCTCAAGAGAAAGACAATAAACAAAATATCATTTCATAAAAACAACACCAACTAACCAACCTGACTTAATATCTGCGAAGAAGGAACCAGAAAAGAAAATCAATGAAAGACTTGTACATTATGATCGTCAAATGACTTATACATCATGCTGAATTCAACTCCTTTTCATTAATTACACATATGTTTGTACTGTATCAAATAAAATCATAATCACATAAAATGACGACACTTGTGTATTGCTTTGATAACAGCTTCAGAATAATGACATCTTAAAAAAAAAAGGACAACAAAAAGATGAAAGGCAGACCTTCACAAAAGGCACATGACCACATTATATGACCCCCTCCCAAATAAAAACAAACAACCCCCCTCCCCCACATACACACAAAGTTTAAAATCTCAAATGGCAAACAAGCCAAACATTAAAAATGCACGTTTCACAAAAAGTCCACGCCAATGCACATCCATGTACATGCCTATATACACCATGTCCACATCCACACGGTGCCTTGTCCTTTTTGAATGAGATAATGAGCAAGCAGGTTCACACACACACACACACACACGCAAGCATGCACACATGTACACACACACACACATACAAACACACACTCTCTGTCACACATGAATTCACATGCACAAGTGCACATAATACCATTTACTGTTCAGCTTATGTAGTTGTTCATTGTTCTATTTGTTTGTGTCTTGCCTGAAGAAGACAAACAACCTTGGAGGTTGAAACGCGTCATTTTGTCTTGTGACTCGTTTGTCCACGTTTCTCTTGGCAGTTGGCTAACATTTATGTCAGATTTGTTCAGCTTGTGTTTGGTGCTTGCTTCCCTCATTTCTTCCTCAGCCCCCAGCTCCCTTCCCATCCCCTCTGTGAACCTGCAACTCCCCATTCTTCCCTGCATCTTCCCTGCTGTCTCTCCACTCTTCCCTGCTGTCTCTCCAATCTTCCCTACACTCTTCCCTGCATCTCTCCACTCTTCCCTACACTCTTCCCTGCTGTCTCTCCACTCTTCCCTACACTCTTCCCTGCATCTCTCCACTCTTCCCTACACTCTTCCCTGCATCTCTCCACTCTTCCCTACACTCTTCCCTGCATCTCTCCACTCTTCCCTACACTCTTCCCTGCATCTCTCCACTCTTCCCTGCATCTCTCCACTCTTCCCTACACTCTTCCCTACACTCTTCCCTGCATCTCTCCACTCTTCCCTGCATCTCTCCACTCTTCCCTGCATCTCTCCACTCTTCCCTACACTCTTCCCTGCATCTCTCCACTCTTCCCTGCATCTCTCCACTCTTCCCTGCATCTCTCCACTCTTCCCTGCTGTCTCTCCACTCTTCCCTACACTCTTCCCTGCATCTCTCCACTCTTCCCTGCATCTCTCCACTCTTCCCTGCTGTCTCTCCACTCTTCCCTGCTGTCTCTCCACTCTTCCCTACACTCTTCCCTGCTATCTCTACACTCTTCCCTGCTGTCTCTCCACTCTTCCCTACACTCTTCCCTGCTGTCTCTCCACTCTTCCCTACACTCTTCCCTGCATCTCTCCACTCTTCCCTACACTCTTCCCTGCATCTCTCCACTCTTCCCTACACTCTTCCCTGCGTCTCTCCACTCTTCCCTGCATCTCTCCACTCTTCCCTGCATCTCTCCACTCTTCCCTGCATCTCTCCACTCTTCCCTGCATCTCTCCACTCTTCCCTGCGTCTCTCCACTCTTCCCTGCATCTCTCCACTCTTCCCTGCATCTCTACACTCTTCCCTGCATCTCTACACTCTTCCCTGCTATCTCTCCACTCTTCCCTACACTCTTCCCTGCTATCTCTCCACTCTTCCCTACACTCTTCCCTGCATCTCTCCACTCTTCCCTACACTCTTCCCTGCGTCTCTCCACTCTTCCCTGCATCTCTCCACTCTTCCCTACACTCTTCCCTGCATCTCTCCACTCTTCCCTGCTGTCTCTCCACTCTTCCTTACACTCTTCCCTGCTGTCTCTCCACTCTTCCCTACACTCTTCCCTGCATCTCTCCACTCTTCCCTTCATCTCTCCACTCTTCCCTACACTCTTCCCTGCTATCTCTCCACTCTTCCTACACTCTTCCCTGCATCTCTCCACTCTTCCCTTCATCTCTCCACTCTTCCCTGCTGTCTCTCCACTCTTCCCTACACTCTTCCCTGCTATCTCTCCACTCTTCCCTACACTCTTCCCTGCATCTCTCCACTCTTCCCTACACTCTTCCCTGCGTCTCTCCACTCTTCCCTACACTCTTCCCTGCTATCTCTCCACTCTTCCTACACTCTTCCCTGCATCTCTCCAATCTTCCCTACACTCTTCCCTGCTGTCTCTCCACTCTTCCCTACACTCTTCCCTGCATCTCTCCAATCTTCCCTGCTACCTCTCCACTCTTCCCTCCACTCTTCCCTGCGTCTCTCCACTCTTCCCTCCACTCTTCCCTGCATCTCTCCACTCTTCCCTGCATCTCTCCACTCTTCCCTCCATCTCTCCACTCTTCCCTCCACTCTTCCCTGCATCTCTCTACTCTTCCCTACACTCTTCCCTGCATCTCTCCACTCTTCCCTACACTCTTCCCTGCATCTCTCTCCACTCTTCCCTGCACCTCTCCACTCTTCCCTCCACTCTTCCCTACACCTCTCCACTCTTCCCTCCACTCTTCCCTGTATCTCTCCACTCTTCCCTACACTCTTCCCTGCATCTCTCCACTCTTCCCTACACTCTTCCCTGCATCTCTCCACTCTTCCCTGCACCTCTCCACTCTTCCCTGCATCTCTCCACTTCTTCCCTCCACTCTTCCCTGCATCTCTCCACTCTTCCCTGCATCTCTCCACTCTTCCCTGCTGTCTCTTCCCTGCATCTCTCCACTCTTCCCTCCACTCTTCCCTGCATCTCTCCACTCTTCCCTACACTCTTCCCTGCATCTCTCCACTCTTCCCTGCTGTCTCTCCCACTCTTCCCTCCACTCTTCCCTGCATCTCTCCACTCTTCCCTGCATCTCTCCACTCTTCCCTCCACTCTTCCCTGCATCTCTCCACTCTTCCCTCCACTCTTCCCTGCATCTCTCCACTCTTCCCTGCATCTCTCCACTCTTCCCTACACTCTTCCCTGCGTCTCTCCACTCTTCCCTACACTCTTCCCTGCATCTCTCCACTCTTCCCTACACCTCTCCACTCTTCCCTCCACTCTTCCCTGCATCTCTCCACTCTTCCCTCCACTCTTCCCTGCATCTCTCCACTCTTCCCTCCACTCTTCCCTACACCTCTCCACTCTTCCCTGCACCTCTCCACTCTTCCCTCCACTCTTCCCTGCATCTCTCCACTCTTCCCTACACTCTTCCCTGCATCTCTCCACTCTTCCCTGCTGTCTCTCCACTCTTCCCTGCATCTCTCCACTCTTCCCTACACTCTTCCCTGCATCTCTCCACTCTTCCCTGCACCTCTCCACTCTTCCCTCCACTCTTCCCTGCACCTCTCCACTCTTCCCTCCACTCTTCCCTCCACTCTTCCCTGCATCTCTCCACTCTTCCCTGCATCTCTCCAATCTTCCCTGTACTCTTCCTTACTGGCTGTAACAAAACATGATGGAGAGACTGAATGTGGCCCGAGGATAAAATCCATTGAACTCTGGGGCAAAGACCAAAGAGGAGATCCAGGTCAAAAGGGCAGGTCCGGGACAAACTGTTCGCCATTGGCAGAGGTCTGCATTCTCCCTAGTGCTCTTCTAATTTGGTCATATATCACTAGTGCACTCTACCACACGTATACACCATTTTCTGTTTCTCTGCCTTCATGCTTTTGCCTGGGTCTTCTTCTAAGCTTTCCAACATACCTTTGAAAAGAATTATTCCATGCTATACATAAATTACCTGTTCGAACATTAATTTCTGTTGGTGTCTCCATCTCTTCATTTGAAAAGTACACATCTGACTTTGTTCCGCTGCATCTCCATTTTGTTTTCATCTCTGTGTATGTACTATCTCTCTTTTTTGCTTTGTTCATTTGAAGTCTTCGTCCAGTATTTAGGTCTGTCATCCCCATCTTTATCTAATGACATTTATCTTACTGCCCCCCCCCCCCCCCCCTCACAACTCCTCTTCCATTTCAATACCCCCTCAATTTTCTGTAACCATATTAATTTCTTTTTTTTTCTTCTGAAATTCATGTATGTTTTTTTTTTTCCTTTTTACCCCCATGTACTGTCTCCTCTGATGTATGAGAAGAAAATTATCACTATGTTTTCCATGCACATTACAAAAACAGGATTCGGAAAATCAACCACTCCATCAGATCAAATCCACACATGGATGTAAGAGGTATACAAAAAGTTAAAACACATGCACAAACACATATAGACATTTCAACATGAATACAATATGCATAGAAGCACAATACTTAACCTATTGTGTGTTCCCATCAGTATCACTTACATATGTGCACATATGCCTGTGTTTGTGCACATACACATGCATATACACGCATACCAACATCCACAAATGTAGAGCTCATGTCCATCAAGATAACATCCTATCAAATGTGTTGAATGCAGAAAAAAGTATTAAACTGAAAACAAGCTGAGTATGTATGTGTTGTGTGTGTGTGTGTGTGTGTGTGTGTGTGTGTGTGTGTGTGTGTGTGTGTGTGTGTGTGTGTGTGCGCGCGCACGTGTGTGCTTGCACCCTGCATATGTGCTTGAATGCATGCATATGTATGTGTGTGTGTGTGTGTGTGTGTGTGTGTGTGTGTGTGTGTGTGTGTGAGTGCGAGTGCGAGTGTGTGTGTGTGTGTGTGTGAGTGTGTTAAGTATATACGTTTATGTATGTGTGTGTAAGTGTGCAAGAGGGAAAAAAAAAGAGAACAGACACAAATTTTCTGTAAAAGTCAAACAAACAAACAAAAAATCAAACAAAATTCAAAAAAAAAAGAAAGAACCCAAACAAATGCACAACAGGCAAAAACGCTGTCAGAAGGAAACGCGGGTTGAGGCACACTTCTTGAGCACTTCAAAACTCCCAGGGGTCAATCACCCAGCCAGCCAGGTAGGGAACGCTGGTTACGGTCGACTGCACACTCCAACAACCAATACCTGCCACCACGACCTCTGCCCACCCGGCCCCGTCCGCGGGCCGGGTGGCATAGAGGCCACCGGAGCCACATGAACAGGTGTGATTTGTTCTCGGGTGTCCGCAGCAGGCACGACACCCGTTTGATACCCGACAACCCACCATAAAAAGAAAGCAAAGAGATGGTCAAGCACCTGTGTTGTTTACAAGGACATTCAAGTGACAGACATGGAGCTAGAGAATCTAGATCACTATCAATGAAGCTGTAACCAAACGTGAGCAAAATCAACATAATCTCTGGAAATGAAAATGAAAAAATAATGGTAAAGGGCGGGCCACCTGGAACCAAAGCTGGGAAGGGGGGATGACTACATGTACTAGATGAGAGCGAACAGATCAGAGAAAGTGAAAGACAGTGAGAAACAGAGGAGAGAGAGTGGCAGAGACTTCGGAGGAGAATTATACACACATATCAAGAAAAACTCAGAGACAGCAGTAATATTGTGTGTGTTTCAGAATATCAGATTCCTAAAAAAAAAAAAAAAAGAGTATAATTCAAACCATGCCTCCTCTGCCCTCCCTCCCCCCTTCTCTTTCTTACATCCCTCATTCCTACCACACCTGACTCCCTCTCCCCTCACCGTGGGCAACCCGATAGAGCATGAATCTCCCCCCCCCCCCCCACCACCCCACCCCCATACACAAGCCTGAATAACTACTTCATACCATGAAACCCATGCAAACAATGCATGACAGTTATTGCACATTGAAAACGCTGTATCTAAATATTAACACACCATGATCAAAGCCTACCACCAATCAAACCTTTACCTTACACATGCAACAGCATTCATTTCATCAACTTTCCTTTTAATCAGTCTAATTTGCCATGGGCATCACACAAGACTTTCAAAGAACATGCAGTTTGTATGCACGTTGGGTAGTTTGTTTGGTTTTGGGTTTGTTTCAGTTAATCAAATATCTTTCTTCATTATGCCTTCAGCTCTCTTATGTCTACGTTGATTCACTTTTCAAACAATAATTATTTCTAGTCTTGAGCAAAAAGGTTACAGATTACGGGCTAACTGAACTGCAAAAATCTATCAGGGATATACTCCCCCGATAACCACATTTTGGTCATCGCAATCCACGAAAATTTTACGGCATGTAACTTTTCAATACTTGTTGACTGTTCCATAAGAGAAACATTCAAGAGAAAAGTTACTATAAAACAAAAGAAACATCCCCATTACAAGACAAACACGATGTGTTTGAACCGCTTTGGTCTTCTTCAGGCAAGACAACATTCAAGACAACGAAAACAAAGCACAAACAGCCAGTCACTTATCTCCTCAAACTGAGTGCGAAACGGATATCACCCGCACTTTGAGGAGACAGGTGGCTGTTTGTACTTCACTGACACTGTCTTCAATGTTGTTTGTTTTGCCTGAAGAAGACCCAAGAGGTACCAATGCATTGTGTTTGTGCTGCAGTTTGTGTGTTCCATTCATCTGGTGGCATAGTAACTTTTCTCTCAGTCTGTATCCATTTCTGCTTCCAGTCAACCTCCCTGGGCCATAGGAGTCAGTCAGAGAGAACACTTACTTCATGCACCTAAAAGAACACAACAGTAATAAATCATCCTTCCCTGCTTTCTGTGGGAATGTCTACTCTGATAAACACACGCCTGTTGGACAGAAACAAGAGTGAGAAAATGGCACTGCCCTGCACTGAAGCCAAGAAATTATCTTCTACCCTACACTCTGTCTGGAACATATGTTCTCAGAACCTTACGTCGACAATTTCACTTACAATGTTCCTACACACATGACTTTGGAGCTTCACATCATTATCTATACCAAGTACAGTCTATAAATAAAACAACATATTTTCAAAATGCACTCTAAATTCCTGAGTACTTTCCCAAGAACTGGAATTGTTTCATACACAGATTTCAAAATGGCGTGAAAACTGATCACCTGGAACTAAACTGCACAGCAGTGACTTCACCTGTATCAACAGTACAATGCACGCAGGAAACCTGTTGGTTCTGGGATTCTAACAGCAACAAAAGTGTTGATCATCATTCAAAAATTTTTAAAAAAGTAAACTATGCCCTTCAGTGTGAAAATCTTATTCTCAGGATCATGGCGGACATACACAAACAAACAGTGTAACATCTCTGTGAAACATGGTCAACCTTGATTCCAACATGCAATAAAACCATGTTATAAGCTCTATCTTACATGAGGCACCACTGCACACTTTCCAAGAGAAATCCATAAATATTCATACATACGGCATCGTATGTTCTATAATACTGAAAAGAAGAAAAAAACTGAGAAGTGTTGATTAACTGACAAAAAAGGAGATAATTAATCAGGTAAAGCAGCTGATCAATCAACAAACGGCATTCGAAATTAAATTTAACCACCAAAATTATCTGCACAGATGACAAAAGAAGCAACAGTCCAATGATCATGAACAGTGTTATCCAGCCACTAATAACCCTTCCCTCTTGAATCTTTCTTTCCACAAATCAAGAACTACTTTCTTATCCTCCCCTAACTCTCCATAAGTTCCACTTCCTCCCTCTCCCTCTCTCTCTTTGTTTCACCCAAACCATCACCAAACGTCCTCTTTAAAAACAAAATTTAAAAAAGGGGAAAAAAAAGGAAAAAATCATACCTCTATATTCATATAATTATATCATTCAATTTTTGCCATACAAATGAAGCCACATTGGCTTTGACAAGATAAAAAAAACAACCGTGATTTACTGCCATGAAAGAGCTGCATTCTTTGTGTGTGTCCATGGAAAATTACTTTCATTGTACATGCTCTCAGACAGTACAGCTTCAATTCATATGAACTCCTAGCCAATCATATTCAGCTGTCTTCAATGCAAATGAACTCCTAGCCAATCATATTCAGCTGTCTTCAATGCAAATGAACTCCTAGCCAATCATATTCAGCTGTCTTCAATGCACATGAACTCCTAGCCAATCAGATTCAGATGTCTTCAATGCACATGAACTCCTAGCCAATCAGATTCAGATGTCTTCAATGCACATGAACTCCTAGCCAATCATATTCAGCTGTCTTCAATGCACATGAACTCCTAGCCAATCAGATTCAGCTGTCTTCAATGCACATGAACTCCTAGCCAATCAGATTCAGATGTCTTCAATGCACATGAACTTCTAGCCAATCAGGTTAAGCTGTCTTCAATGCACATGAACTCCTAGCCAATCAGGTTAAGCTGTTGGTTTAAGACTAGCAATTGCATCTTATAATCAATAAAATACAAAGTGACATCTCACAGACACACACACACGATTGCACAGCAAAAACAGTCCATAAATGATACAAACATGCAGATATTAATAATGCATATCTGTATGAGTGTGTGTGTGAAAATGTGTAGGTGGTGTGTGTGTGTGTATGTGTGTGTGTGTGTGTGTGTGTGTGTGTGTGTGTGTGTGTGTATGTGTGTGTGTGTGTGTGTGTGTGCGTGTGTGCGTGCGCGCATGTGCGTGTGCGTATGTGTGTTCATGTGCATAAATGCGTACGTGCATGCACACATATGTCCATAAGTACATATGAACTGTAAGCATGTGTCATGTGTGTATCATATGCATGCAGATGCACATAAATATATATACACATATATATTTGCAGATTTTAGGGTCATCCAATGCCTGTTAAGAAAAAGCTTTAGAAGTCATCAACATGCACAAGCAAATATCATGAACAATTATATTTTCATTTTGTCCACAGTTTAAAAAAAAATACAGGAAATCAACAGGGCAGAGATAGGGTCTGAACAATGCTCTCAGGTATTAAAAAAACATCAGAATTTGAAAATACATATGTAAATTACATGGCACAATTCACTCCAATCATGCAACAGGCTACAAAGAAACATTAACAAAAATGGAATTCTCTCAACTCTGTAGACGGCTCTTTCAACAAGAATGAATAAGTCTGATGAAGGTCCACTGATTTGACATGTAACAATCTCCTGTAAAGTGCTTGGCCAAATGTTTTCTAACAAGAATTCTGCAAAATGACTTTTTTACATGTCCACTGATTTGACATGTAACAATCTCTTGTAAAGTGCTTGGCCAAATGTTTTCTAACAAGAATTCTGCAAAATGACTTTTTTTACAGAGAAAATCATATACATTATTCTAAATCTCTCTCCTTTTGATTTTTTTTTTTTAAAGAGTGACTTGGAACGCTAAAAATTAGAAAGTGAAATAATGAACATAAGGTTCAACTGTAAAAAAAAAAAATTCAATTATAATCCATACTTATATTGAGATGTAATTACTGGGTTTTTTGTGTGTGTGTGTGTCTTTTTTTCTGCTGTACAGCTTGGGATGCTTACAACATTTTCAACAAGGGTGTTGAACTGGGCACTGTACTGAATGCTTGTCTGATAAAATAAATTCCACTGATGAATTTTTGACATGTGATCTGGTTGCTACTGTCTTTTATCAGTTTTTCAAGCACCATGGGCAGCAAGGTAGTATTTTCCAAGTAACAATCCACGAGGATGTGTTTGTTAGTTTGCCAAGCATGACACTGCACTAGGCTCCTGAGGCCATTTTTAAAATAATATCTTTGTTCTTCACTGTAGCTGTGCAGTGGATTTTTTTTCCTTGAGTGAAATTCCCAGTTGAGTGAATGTGAAATGCATTAACATCTTTCTGTTCCTCAACCTCACTCACATTAACATCTTTCTGTTCCTCAACCTCACTCACTTGTTTCACTTTCCTCCTTCCATGATTTGATCACCAAAACGATGTGTAGCCATACATATCAAAATGTCATTCACACATACCCGTCAATCCAAATGATTCATGGGCCGTGGTCAAAACCTCATTCACACCCACAGCTGTCAACCCCAATGATTCATGGTTAAAGCACAAAATATCCTTCACACATCCTGTCAACCCAACGATTCAGGGCCTGAGGTCAAAACGTCATTCAGGACACGCATCAACCAAGACAATTCAGGGTATGGGGCCAAATACGTCACTCCAGCACACGCCTGTCAACCCACAGCACCAGCTAACCTTACTTCAGTAGTTCAGTTCCCTAGACTGGGAATGACCAGATCAAAACTTTGGATCAATGAAATAATGATTTCCTCCTTTTTCTCCTTTCCTTTTTATTTTGTTTTGCTAATTTCCCATGCCCTCTCAATGGAATCCCTCTCAAACAATCCATTTCCCATCCATAGGGAAACCCCTCCATGTTGTCCTATCAATGGAATCCCTCTCAAACAATCCATTTCCCATCCATAGGGAAAACCCTCCATGTTGTCCTGTCAATGGAATCCCTCTCAAACAATCCATTTCCCATCCATAGGGAAACCCCTCCATGTTGTCCTGTCAATGGAATCCCTCTCAAACAATCCATTTCCCATCCATAGGGAAACCCCTCCATGTTGTCCTGTCAATGGAATCCCTCTCAAACAATCCATTTCCCATCCATAGGGAAACCCCTCCATGTTGTCCTGTCAATGGAATCCCTCTCAAACAATCCATTTCCCATCCATAGGGAAACCCCTCCATGTTGTCCTGTCAATGGAATCCCTCTCAAACAATCCATTTCCCATCCATAGGGAAACCCCTCCATGTTGTCCTATCAATGGAATCCCTCTCAAACAATCCATTTCCCATCCATAGGGAAACCCCTCCATGTTGTCCTGTCAAAGCCACAGCAGTGGTGGTCGACAGGGAGCCATCAATGTCTGGTCATCGTGATGTAACCCGCCAGAGGAGACATTGCACTGCTGTGGAGGCCTTTCAGTGGTGTTCACCAAAAAGCCTTCTGATATCTACACCATCAGCCAGAACTGTGTTCACCAAAAAGCCTTCTGATTCACCATCAGCCAGAACTGTGTTCACCAAAAAGCCTTCTGATTCACCATCAGCCAGAACTGTGTTCACCAAAAAGCCTTCTGATTCACCATCAGCCAGAACTGTGTTCACCAAAAAGCCTTCTGATTCACCATCAGCCAGAACTGTGTTCACCAAAAAGCCTTCTGATTCACCATCAGCCAGAACTGTGTTCACCAAAAAGCCTTCTGATTCACCATCAGCCAGAACTGTGTTCACCAAAAAGCCTTCTGATTCACCATCAGCCAGAACCGTGTTCACCAAAAAGCCTTCTGATTCACCATCAGCCAGAACTGTGTTCACCAAAAAGCCTTCTGATTCACCATCAGCCAGAACTGTGTTCACCAAAAAGCCTTCTGATTCACCATCAGCCAGAACTGTGTTCACCAAAAAGCCTTCTGATTCACCATCAGCCAGAACTGTGTTCACCAAAAAGCCTTCTGATTCAACATTAGCAAGACATTCTACCAGTGAACTGTGTTCACCAAAAAGCCTTCCGATTCAACATTAGCAAGACATTCTACCAGTGAACTGTGTTCACCAAAAAGCCTTCTGATTCAACATTAGCAAGACATTCTACCAGTGAACTGTGTTCACCAAAAAGCCTTCTGATTCAACATTAGCAAGACATTCTACCAGTGAACTGTGTTCACCAAAAAGCCTTCTGATTCAACATTAGCAAGACATTCTACCAGTGAACTGTGTTCACCAAAAAGCCTTCTGATTCAACATTAGCAAGACATTCTACCAGTGAACTGTGTTCACCAAAAAGCCTTCTGATTCAACATTAGCAAGACATTCTACCAGTGAACTAGTTATCCAACAATGGAGCCAGCATGAGTGTGGGTGTCAGCATGTCTGTCTAACAACAATCCTCATGAATTGGTGACATAACTGACATCATAACAATCTGTTGGTGTAACAACAGTCTCCATGAACTTGCCAATATGACATCATATGAATCTGTTAATGTTATTATTAAATGTGCAACAGGTGTAGCCATGCTGGATGTAGAAACACTACAACCTTGAGGCTCTAGGAAAGTGTGGATTTCCCAGCATCAGGTATCTTTTTGCCCGAGTCAGTGGTGGTGGGCTGTATGTGTCACCCACTAACAGACAGCATGATCCCCAAATGCAAAAGGTTCTTGTAGGGCCATCTGAATCAGAATCAGTGTGACTGAGGTACATCTCCATGAGGTGCAAATACACCCTGAAGTCCAACCACATCGACATAGACACCTGAAAACTTACTGCCCTTGATAAACCCCATGAGAGACAAGCAAGCCACCAGAGCACAAAGACTTTGGGGCAGAGCAAAGAGGAACAGGAAGTACCAGAGCCCCACTTTGCAGCATCAGCAGGCAACAGTGTGTCTCTGAGCGAGGACTTCACTCCCACACAGGGACACACTCCGGCAAATGACCTGTATGCCTACACGACTGCAGAAATGACAGGAGATTCCGCCACATGGTACTAGTTTAGGATGTCAAAGACTGGACACTTTACTCGTACAGACAGAGCCAAGGAAAACTGCATCCACACTGACGTACTCTAGTAAAAAACAAAAGAACACACTTTCATATCCTTGAACTTAATGTACGTTTTTGTCTAGACGCAGTACTATCTTCCTTGCATTGAATCTTTCTGACAGACCTTTATCTGTTAAATGTAATGATCCAATTCCATGGGGGCTAGCGGTGTGGTTTGACAGGCATGGTCACATTAGTTTGGTCCAATCCACAACTGGCTAACTGATGAGACACGCTTCTTGCCGATGTGGGAGCATGCACTCTTCTTCTTCTTCTTCTTCCTAAAATACTGGTTCACTCAAAAACGAGTAGGTCTGTTTCCATTCTTCCTTCGCATCCTTTCAAAGGAATAAAATGTGAACTGAGTATGTTCAGTATGCGCATGTGTATGTGCATTAGCATTTGTCTTCTCAGCAAAATCGTTTACTTGACATTTAATGATTTCCCATGTAAGCATTTGAATAAAATGCATCAGTGCACATGTGCACAAGTGTGCATGTGCGTGCGTGTGTGTGTGTGTGTGTGCGTGTGTGTGTGTGTGTGTGTGTGTGTGTGTGTGTGTGTGTGCCCCTGTAAATGCTTTTTTCATTACCACTGCTGTCCCAACGACCCTTATCAGGACGCAGGATGCAAGGGTCACAGCACAGGCACAAACATGCTTGCCCTGTCATGCTGTAGTCAACACAGAATACTGAACAGATTACATGGAACATTCCAATCATGCCCTTACAGTATTCATAGCAACTGATTGTCTGAAAAAGTATACAAAAAGGGTGAACAACAACAACAAAAATTGACAAGACAATTGGTCAGCGAACCATCAAAAAAAAAAAATCATAGGACACGTCCAATAGTCATCAGCACACAATCCACCATACAGGGGCTGCAGGCCATCAGAGCACCAACTTACTTTCGGGGTGATGGGAGCCGCAGGGTGAGGAGACGGATAGGCGCGACGCCTGCGCTATTTATACACAAGCAAAGGAAAACCAAAGATGGGACACTTTGCCACGTCACAGCCACAACAAAAGCAATCAGTGGGGGTGGGGAGGGGGTGGGGGGGGGGGGGGGGAGACTGAGGCTGGCAGGATGTGCCAGAAAGTGTGCCAGACACTATAGACATGTGCCAGAAAGAGTGCCAGACACTATAGACATGTGCCAGAAAGAGTGCCAGACACTATAGACATGTGCCAGAAAGAGTGCCAGACACTATAGACATGTGTCAGAAAGTGTGCCAGACAATTCACATGTGTGCCAGAAAGAGAAGGGGACACCATGAGCATGAAACTATGCGAAACAATGTGAGTGAGAAAGTGACCAAGACACTGAGTATGTGCTGAGAAAGTGTGAAAGACTGTGTGCAAGAAAATGAGAGAGAAAGTGTGGGCCAGAAAGTGTGCTAGACAGCATGTGCAAGAACGTATGCGAGACATGTTGTGGATCAGATACAACAGTGTGTTTTGTTAAGCACATGAAACATTCATGGACATGCTCTTCTTCTAGGATTGTATTCTCCAATATGTGTGGTTCAGTGTGACAAAGATGATGCCTTAACAACTCAGAAAATCATGGGTGTTCTGTCTCACAGGTGCTGGAACTCTGTCCGGAAGATCACACTAGAAACACATAGTCCCGAGAGGTTTGGTCTGCGGGTCGTTGCTTGTTTGATCTCCCCTTTGCCAGGCCTCAAATAGGCTTGGAAGATTTGTGTGTGTGTCCAGTCAAAAGAAAATGAGACAGTAAATATAAAAGGACATGAAGGAACAGACTGGGTACCACAGACTTAAAGAAGATATGCAAATGTGTAAGGAGAAACAGACCTCATCCTACACAGGAAACAGACTGGGTAAGGGTAAGAAATAAACAACGGATTGGTACACAGATCTAACAAAGATAAGCATCTGTCGTAACTATAAAACAGCATGAGATGGTAAATACATGACTTCTCACTGCAGCAAATAAAACATGCTGTGCAACCCTGGACTTTGAACAAATATGTAGATCAAGGATGAAGAGATCAGACACCTGTATTGTGAAGACAACATGATGATACAGAACACATAAGCAATCACCAACCAACCAACATAAGAGTGCAGACAAAAATAACCTATGCTTCATACACATGGATGGGGAAACGCAGAGTGAAAAACTAAACATGATGGCAGTGACGTGAAAAGTGTGTGTCAAAAAGGTGGTGTATTAACAGAGCAGCATCCTTTATGAAAAAAAAAAAAAGTGGATGACATTCACTTACAATAACTGAACCAAAGATTCCAGCTATTCATCATAGTAAATATCTTTTACAAGTGAGAGACAAAAACAGAGATTAACTGTGTGACCTCTGATTCATATGAGCTCCTGAATCTGCAAAAGACTATCCACTGCGGCACAGTGGCGGTGTCGTAGATTGCCAGCTGGGAGGTCATGGGTTTGATTCTGTTCATTTGTAGGATTTTTTCTGCTTTGACCAGCTCCTACCCTTTGCTGAATTTGCTATGGGTTCAAATGGGAATACTGGAACCACATAGCCGAGTTACATTTCCTTGATAGATGGCAGTCTGGACCAACAAGCCTGAATGACATGGGATATATTATGAAGGAAAGCATTGAGTACAGTCCTGTGATGCATTTTCTGGCAAGAATGGAACACTATTACATCATCTCCATCATACTTATCCTCATCGATCAGCAAAACAAAAAAGGGTCTTAGATTCTGCTGATATGGTGACCTCAGTTTTTGATTTCCTCTCCATATCAGTGGTCTTGGTGAGTTCATCCTGAGACTGGCTGTTTCAGCAAGTTCATGAAGCTGGATGGACGTGGTGTCACCATCCAGAGCAGGGCACTCATTCAGGCTGGCTCCATGTCCGAGCAATTACTGTCACCAGTAGGGGCCCGGTAGGTGGTGTCCTGTCTATGTGGATCAGAACAGGCTCCATGTCCAAGCAATTACTGTCACCAGTAGGGGCCTGGTAGGTGGTGTCCTAGGTGGTGTCCAGTCTATGTGGATCAGAACAGGCAGCACTGAGCACCGCTGAAGTGATTCATCAGCAGTGCAGTGTCTCCTCTGGCGGGTAGTCTCATGATGTCTTTTCATTTTAACTGCTCCTTGTGGATTGCCGGTGGCAGGGCTGCAGCTGGACAGGGCAGGGTGTGGCTGTGGATGGGGAGCCGGCATGAGGGGTGTAGGAATAATGCCCTTGAAGCGGGACAGAAGATGTCTCATATTAGAAGAAAACTAAACAAGACTCAACCAAAGAAAAGTACATACTTGAACTCTTGTGTGTGGCAGACAGCACTTTTGTTATGTGGTGCACGTGGAAGAGGACTTTTCACTCAGTGCATATACGACAGGAACGTTTTCAAAATGAAAAAGTGTATAACTACTCAGTCATTCAAATGTGTTGACAACACACTGAGTCCATACTGAATCAAATAAAAAAAATGTGAGTTTCCAGCAATGCCTGAGACCAGACTGACAGAAAATAGTCCAGATGAAATGAAGGTGCGGAGAGTAGAGCAGGGTTACCAACAACCAATGACAAAAGTTTTTACTTACTCCATCGTCAATGTAGGCTGTCTGTTCATCCATTTCCCTGAAAACATAAACAATGGAATGATTTTCCAGCTCCCATACAAAAACAGACAAGACATTTTTTGTTTTTTTTAGGTCTTGTTGAAATATTGATAGCATAAATCTCATCACACCCTTCCATCCCCACCTCCCACTCTACCCACATGTGGATATATGCATGAGTCAGCCTACAATCTGGTTCCCACCTCGCACTCTACCCACATGTGGATATATGCATGAGTCAGCCTACAATCTGGTTCCCACCTCCCACTCTACCCACATGTGGATATATGCATGAGTCAGCCTACAATCTGGTTCCCACCTCGCACTCTACCCACATGTGGATATATGCATGAGTCAGCCTACAATCTGGTTCCCACCTCGCACTCTACCCACATGTGGATATATGCATGAGTCAGCCTACAATCTGGTTCCCACCTCGCACTCTACCCACATGTGGATATATGCATGAGTCAGCATACAATCTGGTTCCCACCTCGCACTCTACCCACATGTGGATATATGCATGAGTCAGCCTACAATCTGGTTCCCACCTCGCACTCTACCCACATGTGGATATATGCATGAGTCAGCCTACAATCTGGTTCCCACCTCCCACTCTACCCACATGTGGATATATGCAAGAGTCTGCATACAATCTGGTTCCCACCTCGCACTCTACCCACATGTGGATATATGCATGAGTCAGCATACAATCTGGTTAAAAGAAGCAAGAGTACATCCCCCAAATCTTGAGCAAACTGAATGATAAAACCAATTTCGCACACATACACACACACAATGTATGAAGGAAATGAGACATAAAAACAGTTGACATTCTAAAATTTCTTCTTGCCCTGTGAGGTGGCATAGCACGCTCCGGTCTTTATACATAGGTTTACATGGAACAGCACTGAATTTCACTTACCACAATCTGAATCAACTTCTTGCTTCCATCATCATTAATGTTCCACTTCTATCATCATTAATGTTCCACTTCCATCATCATTAATGTTCCACTTCTATCATCATTAATGTTCCACTTCTATCATCATTAATGTTCCCTTCTATCATCATTAATGTTCCACTTCTATCATCATTAATGTTCCACTCTGCCATGATCTGAATCAACATCTTGCTTCTATCATCATTAATGTTCCACTTCTATCATCATTAATGTTCCACTTCTATCATCATTAATGTTCCACTTCCTCATCATTAATGTTCCACTTCTATCATCATTATCATCATTAATGTTCCACTTCCATCATCATTAATGTTCCACTTCTATCATCATTAATGTTCCACTTCTATCTCATTAATGTTCTACTTCTATCATCATTAATGTTCCACTTCTATCATCATTAATGTTCCACTTCTATCATCATTAATGTTCCACTCTGCCATGATCTGAATCAACATCTTGCTTCTATCATCATTAATGTTCCACTTCTATGATCATTAATGTTCCACTTCTATCATCATTAATGTTCCACTTCTATCATCATTAATGTTCCACTCTGCCATGATCTGAATCAACATCTTGCTTCTATCGTCATTAATGTTCCACTTCCATCATCATTAATGTTCCACTTCTATCATCATTAATGTTCCACTTCTATCATCATTAATGTTCCACTCTGCCATGATCTGAATCAACATCTTGCTTCTATCATCATTAATGTTCCACTTCTATCATCATTAATGTTCCACTTCTATCATCATTAATGTTCCACTTCTATCATCATTAATGTTCCACTTCTATCATCATTAATGTTCCACTCTGCCTGAACAAGGTCAAACTGCATCATCTCAGGTGCATCCTGCCAGGAGTGTTAAAACTGCCCAGAAACACTTTTTTTTTCTCTGGTGAAACATTTGGAAATCATAAGAAGACTGGAATCTTTTCAGCATCTTGACAGTCTGCTGACATTTACGGGCAGCACTTTAACTCAGTACTAGACTACCACTGACATAAGATAATGTTGCTTATAGCCCAGCCGACCACTGACATAACAGCACAGCCACACAGCAATCTTTATGTACAGCTTTTGTATCAGTCAGTGAATGCAGATAGAGTTCACCACACTGTCACTTTTCCAGCAAACATACAGAATGAATGCACAACTGATCCAGCAGCAGGCAGATGTGACAAGAGGCACCGGTCTGTTCATGTTGGAAATCACAGACACTACTGTACAGACAGGCAAAGCTGGGCCTGTTTCTGACTGCATCAGTTACTTTTCAATGATGTGCTGGATATATTATTCATGACACACACAATGTTTTTTGTTTTTTCACAGATAAGATCTGCTGCATCCATAATTCCAGTCATAATGGTGAAAATGGCAACACATGATTCACCTTCGATCTTCATGCTTGTGATGATGTTGGTTATGATGATGATAATGATGGCACCAATAACATAATGATGATGGTGGATTGTGTTTCCATTCAGATGTAATACAGGATAATTAATTAAATTAGAGTGTATGAGGTGTGTCCCACTATTCTACCGCAAGGGTCAGGGGATAGTGAGGCTGTGATCTGATGTGCAGTGGTGTGAACCTGATACAATCATATATATATATATATATATGCATACAAACCTCTATAACCTATTAGGAACGGTCAAGATATCAACTTTCGTAGTTAACCTCAAACCTCAAAAGTACCCAATTAAGAACATAATTTTCTACAAAATTAATGAAACATTCAAATCAGCACTCCACCCCACCTCCATCTCCAATACCTCACCACCTCCTCCATTCCATTTTCTTATTAATTCAGCATTTTGGATTCATTTTAAAATAAATAAAACAGGCTCATTTCTTATTCATGACTATAAATGCAAAATCTGAAGATGTCCTGGTGTGCAGATGGCTAAACCTGATCTGGCCTCATCCCTACAACCTGGTGTGCAGATGGCTAAACCTGATCTGGCCTCATCCCTACAACCTGGTGTGCAGATGGCTAAACCTGATCTGGCCTCATCCCTACAACCTGGTGTGCAGATGGCTAAACCTGATCTGGCCTCATCCCTACAACCTGGTGTGCAGATGGCTAAACCTGATCTGGCCTCATCCCTACAACCTGGTGTGCAGATGGCTAAACCTGATCTGGCCTCTACAGTTTGTTCATTAACTCTTTCATCCCTACAACCCGGTTTTCCGGTTGGCAGAAATCCTACCCTTCCTTCCTGCAGCCTGGAAAACCGGGCAGCACAAAATCCCTCCTTTCCTTCCTGCAGCCTGGAAAATCGGTTCTCACGGTAAGCGCTTTGAACTTCACGTGAGTGGCGTCATCGGTACATGTCATGATCGCTGGTGATGATGCTCGTGCGGCAGTGTTTATGAATGGAATAGATGCCAGACGGCCCCTACAGCGTGGGAAAGTGGTCACTGCTCTATTCTGGCTGATTTGCTACTACATACGTGGCAGTTCTCACTTTACACTTCTTTTTTTTCTTCTCTATATCCAGGAATGAAGGGAATACTCATATTATAAGAATCTAGGAACAAGAGGAAGTAATGGTTCATAGAAAAGTAGGAATGAAAGAATTAACAAATGAACAAACAAACAAACAAAAACAAAACTCCACAAAACAAAGCAAAATCCACCACCACCCCCCCCAAAAAAAAAAAAAACACCACAAAAAAACAAAAATGAAAACAAAATAAAACAAACAACCATCCAACCACACCCCTCTGTGGTAGAGGACCCACAGAGGAAGAGGACAACACAACATCTCTCACAATCTTCTATCCTTCTCTACCCTCTGCTCACCCAGAAGTGTTTGCTTTCTATCCACCTTCTCTACCCTCTGCTCACCCAGAAGTGTTTGCTTTCTATCCACCTTCTCTACCCTCTGCTCACCCAGAAGTGTTGCTTTCTATCCACCTTCTCTAACCCTTTTGCTCACCCAGAAGTGTTTGCTTTCTATCCACTCTCTCTTCTCACCCATTTGCTCACCCAGAAGTGTTTGCTTTCTATCCACTTCTCTACCCTCTGCTCACCCAGAAGTGTTTGCTTTCTATCCACTTCTCTACCCTCTGCTCACCCAGAAGTGTTTGCTTTCTATCCACCTTCTCTACCCTCTGCTCACCCAGAAGTGTTTGCTTTCTATCCACCTTCTCTACCCTCTGCTCACCCAGACGTGTTTGCTTTCTATCCACCTTCTCTACCCTCTGCTCACCCAGAAGTGTTTGCTTTCTATCCACCTTCTCTACCCTCTGCTCACCCAGACGTGTTTGCTTTCTCCGAGAAGATCCTGACCAGGAAGTCGCCCTCGTGTTGGGGCTCGAAGGTGGAGGGGATGATGCAGTAGGTGCCCGGGGGCAGCTTGTGACGGCCGCACACCTCCCGCATGTTGATGAAGGTCGGCGACTTGGCCACCGAGGCGTTGTACTTGAAGAACTTCAGGTCCAGGGGCCCGAGTGGCCGTCATCCAGCTGGTTGTACACATCAAGGAACAGAACTTGTGGATGGATAGGCCGGTGAAAGGCTGTCAGGTGAGTGTATGGATGGATGGATGGGTAGGTGGATGGATGGATGAGTGGGTGGATGGATGGATGTGTGGGTGATTGATGCGTGGGTGAGTGGGTGGGTGGCTTAATGGCTTGGCAAAGGAGCCGGATTTTTGGGTGGGTGGATGGATGGATGTGTGGGTGATTGATGCATGGGTGAGTGGGTGGGTGGCTTAATGGCTTGGCAAAGGAGCCGGATTTTGGGGTGGGTGGATGGATGGATGTGTGGGTGATTGATGCATGGGTGAGTGGGTGGGTGGCTTAATGGCTTGGCAGAACGGCTGACTGTGGGATGGGTGGATGTATGGATGCATGGGTGGATGAGAGGGTGGATAGATTGCTGACAGACAGATGGATAGATGGATGAGCAGGTTTAAGTTATAATCATTAAAGCCCTGCTGATGACAGAACCTTTGACATGCATACAGAGCGGTAAACCTCACTCCAGAAAACAACATCAAATTATATAACTAAGTCAGACTGACTGTCTCTCTCTCTCTCTCTCTCTCTCTCTCTCTCTCTCTCTCTCTCTCTCTCTCTCTCACACACACACACACACACACACACACACACACACACACACACACACACACACACACACACATTGTGAAAAGAAACAAACAGATATGACTTGGTAGCTAAACGATTGACTTTCATTTCAAAGGCATGTAAGATTAAGCCGAGCAGAGAACACCAAGCATTCCATTTGATTTTTCAGTTCCAGATTCTTCAAAAATGTCAACAACAACAAAAAGTCAATGTCACAAAAAATACATAAAACACTGCCGAATGGCCAGCTAGTGTCCACTGTGGACAAAGGATGGATGTATAAGCAGGTAGGGGAGTGGATGGATGAAGGTCTGGATAGAAGGGCAGACGCATGAATAGTTGGATGGAGGGGGCCGGAATACCTCAGTGGTAGAGCGCCGGACTCATAATCTTGGGGTTGAGGGTTTGAATCTCTGCCAGGCTGTTTCAGTACAGGGGATTTATCCCTTGGAGTTAACATTGGTTCTGAATCCATTTCCCATGCAGTCCTTCGAATGAGACCATAAACCGAGGTTCCGTGTGTGAACGCACGCATAGCATCTTGCACACACATAAAATCCCATCACCAACTTTCAGAAGAGAAGGCCAGTTTGGCCGTTGGTATGGATGACACGTTACGCATAGCATGCACCTTCTCCGAAGTTGGAGTATGGCTGCCTTAATGGCGGGATAAAAACGGTCATACACACAAAACTCCACTCCCTACACAGGGGGTGTCTGCAGAGTATCAGCCTGCGTATGCAGAAGAAGAAGAAGAAGAAGCTGGATGGAAGGGTGGGCAAATGGATGAGTGGGTGGATGTGTGGATGGATTGTAAGATGGTGGGATGGGAAGATGACATAATGGGTGGGCGCTGAATTGAAAAGACGAGTGGGTGGGGCGGTGGGGGGGGTGAATGGACAGGTGGATGACTACCTGACTTCCTGACCCACAGCCAGATCTACTGACTGGTAGATTTGACATTCAGTGATGAATTCATCAAGCAGCTGAAGTAAACCAAGACAAGTCAACAATCAAATGTATATCATATATTTACATTGATAAGAAAAGGGAGTGAGGGATGGAGACAGACCGACAGACAAAAGACACAGACAGATAAACACATACACAGAGTCAGACAGAGAGAGAGAGAGAGAGAGAGAATGTAAATATCTATGTTCAAGACACCCATCTTATTTTGCACGAAAACCCCCCTTTTCACATACAAATCACGTCCATCTCATATTAGTTTTGGCCAAAATTAACACCTGTTTCACAAACAAAATTAACACGCAAAAACCTCTAAAATCGATATAATTAGTACTTTTAAAATGGGGGTTTCCGTGCAGAATAACATGGGTGATCGTGAACCCATATATTTACATTCTCTCCAGGGACATAAAAATCAACGTCCACGGGACTGAGTCCTTACTACTTTTCTAATGCACTCTTCTACTTCCAGCTCTATCAATAAATCTGAACAAACAACTTGTTTTCCATCTTGGTTAGTTATTTTTACATCCAATGAATTTATATTTTCGCTAATTAATTCTTTAAATTGGCTGTCTCCATCAAACGTATATAACTGATAATCGCAAAACCCTGCCCTAGTTGGTAGCAAAACCTTTAAAACTGTAGATGGATAGCCGGCAAACAAATTAGCACATGTTTTCAACTGTTGTAAATTAACATACAAAATTGGGTTTACGAGAAAATCGGATGGTCTATCACCTAAATACTCATAAATGCCCCATTCTACAAGGCCGTGTGTGCGGAAGCTATATGTTTCGCCACTATTATAAAAGCCCAAAATTCGAGCAAGGCTTCTAGGAAAAACATACTCCCTTTTTTCTTCAAGTTCTGGGAAATTTATAGTAATTATAAGATTTGCCTCATTAATTTTTAACTTGATACTAAATTCGCCAAAATTGCTAAATACTTCTCTTAAAGAACAAAAGTTGTAGTAACATCAGGTATTTTTAAATGTTTTAATAGATTGCCTTGTTCATCATTAACATTAATCCAGTTATTTTGGGCCTTTTCAGATATGTTAGCCCACATAACTTTAAACCCAATTTCTCTAAGGGCAACCCTATAATTACCGCGCCTATTGTCAATTGGGTACGTTAAGAACACACGTTTATTTTGTTGGTTTATATAGATGCGCATCTTTTTTATAACTATTTAAAAAAACTAATTTAAAAATGGAACCATTTAAATATAACGAAAGTGCCACTTACAATGTAGGAGCGTTTTATAACCCAAATCTTTGAACTTCAGTTTACTAACCATTGCAGTAGACGAATCATATGGCTTCCAGGTCAGACTTGTAAACCCACTAACAAGATATTTAAATCCCCCAATAAAGAATGATAGAGTGCCATCAGCATGGTCATCCCACCCTATGATGTTTTACCAGAATCAGTTAAATTTTGCCGTTTACTGCGCAACCACTGGCTGCGGTGTTTCATATGCAAACCATTTAAACCATCCTAATCTTTTAGTAAGGTCAGTATATAACTTTCATGTTTATTACCAGTACAGACGAATACTAACTGAACTACAAGTAGTCCTCCCTAACTACAACGCGTTTAATCCATTTAAAAGTCCAATGGACAATAATGCATATGAAAGAATCTGCAACGAATTTAACATTAATCCTTCAACTGACTTTAGACAAAAGTTAGACCGTAATCATGGGTTAGGCACATTGTATTTGTGGGGCGCAAAAAGAGAATATACTTATGACTACTGGCCTGGCCACACCTCTTTTCAACCAAACAAACAAGTTCGATTGGGATCCATAGAACAAAAAACATCCTAATGCTTGGGCAACATTTATCTTAGATGAAAGTGAAGGCCTAACAATGCCAGGAGTGCAAAGACTTAATGACTCCATAAGGACATACGTTTGGTGTCTATTAGGAGCACAAGCACAGACCAAGTCTAACATCGTGGATCAGTCTACAGGCTTTGATGCTAGAAACAATTTCTAGCTAATTTAGAAGATGCTATTAACGAATGGTTCTGCTTAATGTCCTCCGGCCTGCACAAGCAGGACATATTGGGACATGTATTTTTGCTTTATATGTAGATAGTCATTGGGACCGCCGAGCGGACGTCTGAAGGTAGTTCGGCTGCGGTTGATGTTGATGTTGTTCGTGGTAGTTCCTCCAAGGCCGTCGTCAGGGCCACCGGGTGGCCGTCTTCATGCTGAGTGGCGACGGTCCTGTGCCGCGTGAGGCCGACTCGGGAGACGTACGAGGCACAAGTCGCCGAGCCGCTGCACGTAGGTCATGCCCACTCTGCGCCCAATGAGGGACAATTCCACCCCCCCCCCCCCCCCCCCAAAGGGAGAGCCCTGCTAGATGTGCAGGCCACTGGGTAGTTCGCAGAGTGGCAGCGCCTCGTCGCCAAGTGTCACGCCGCCTCGAGAGCCGTCCCCGGCGACACAGGCTAGTCCCGTCGTCACTCGTAGTGCGAGGAAGGAAATCTGTGCCGCCCCAATGAAATGATGCTATTAACTCTGCTATTGATTTGCCTGCCAGCATACAAAGGTATCAAAACGTTCTTACACATGCTAGGTCAAAGGTTGACTTTGTTGTAGGCCATGGATTATACATGCTACCCTCTGACCTTAGACTGCAGATTGGCATGATACAGAATTATAACAATGAAATCCTCATAGCTGGAGACGACCAAAACTTAGGACACAATCAAGGTTTAAACACAAGGCCTGCACCATCCATTTAAAAAAAAAAGTACCTAGCTCTGAAGAACCAGAAAGCGATCCACCACCAGTTATAAGCGATCCACAGCCAGAAAGCAGTCCAGAAAGCACTCCACCTGTTGATCTGCCTCACACTGACAACCTGTTGATCTGCCTCACACTGACAGCCATACTAGTGAAAAGACAGCCCTTGTTGTATTTTTAACTTTTACTGGATTAGCCATACTTTATTTCACTAAAAATTAATCCAGCAGCTAGCACTCCTAACGTCCACAGATGGTCAGCCATATAACCAGCAACTTTGCCTATAGTAGACAAACCCAACTAACAACACTGCCAATTATGCCAGGCAGAGCATCAAGCGCTTTGGCTGCTAACTTCTTTAATAAGTTTGCTAGATGATGCAATTGTTTTCTAATCCAACTTTTACCAGGCTGAGGTGTTGGAGGAGTTACTGGCCCGGTTGGTGCACTGCGGTTAATGCATAAACGAGTGTAGAGATAGCAAACCCAACAGCCGTTAATATACTAACTATTGTAATCCCTTGTTCTCTGAACAGAGTCCTTATTCTTTCAGCTAGCGTAGTGTTTTCATAAAGTATTCTGTTTATAGTTTCTCTTATTCTGCTTGTTTGTGATGCTAGCTGCGCTCTGTTAGTAGACAGCACTTCTAACCTGGCCGCCCTTTGTAGCATTAAATCTTGTATTTTCTGCTGTATTATAGCCTTTTCTTCTCGCCCTAAATTGTTATCATCTGCATCAGCAAGTTTATTCTTTTCTTCTTCTATCTCTCTATCCAGCTCACCAAGTTTTGCCAAATTGTTTGTTAGTTCACCCCTTATTGTTCGTAAAGCCTCATTAAGCCCAGGATTTCACGCATAGGCAATGGAGAATCTTCAATTGTTTTTAACTGCGTCTCCTCATTAAAACTTGTTTCAATTCTGCTATTAGTTCATCTGCTGTTCGATTTAATTCTTCAAGAGGTATGTTTTGTATTTCAGATTGTGTTGGCAACTCTTGCCCCAAGTTCTGTAAAAGACTAACAGCCTCAGTCCTTAAATTGTCAATAACGTTTAATTGCCTTTGGTCAACAACAGGGAGATCTCTAAGAATTGTGGCCCTGCTTAAAAAACTGGGTTGGGTCCGGCTTTGCAGTAAGCCGCACACTCTTTCCTTTAATGGTTCTTACATACAAATGATTATTTTTATCTGTTGAAAAATCTGAAACCCTAAGTGCTTCTGGCTGCTCTCGCCCCATATGATTATATAATGATTCAATTCTATCTAGCAATCGTATTTGGCTTAATCCTACTCCTTGGCCTGCTGCTGCTCCTTCAAGCTCTTCTTGCAATGAGGGACCTAGTTCTTCATCTTCTTCTTCCTCACCAACAGGATCAATTGCGTCAAAATCTTCATCCATATTTTTTATTTATATTCTTTTTTGTGTTTATAAAAATGAACTCATACGGTTGTGACCTCGATCCATACAGAAAAGAGAAGGAGCCCCACTGCGTAAAAGGTATAAGGCAGACTGTAATTAGTGTAAATACTCCATCAACAGTTCAGCCTGGACAAACTTTAATAGTTAAGTTCCCCGATCTTGGCGCTGACGATGTTATAATGCCGGGCACTGCTAAACTATCATTCAAAATAGATATTAAATCGGCAGATCCTAATGCTACTGTTGTTGCTAATTTGGGCAGAGCCATCGTTAAACATATGGCAATTAACCTGGAGGGCAGAGAAGTATTTGTACTAGGCGAGGCAGACATTTTTGCCCTCTATTCTGATCTATGGCTGCCTAAAAAAGAAAGAAAAGAGAAAGTTTATCAGGGAATACAAGACCCAAACGGTCTTAAGCACAGGCTTAAAGCGGAGGATGCAAAGAATGATGTTAAAGATGAGGCAGTAGCAGAAGCATTTGGCAACAGATTCTGCATCCCTCTAGATTTTGAGCTGTTAAAGACGCATATGCCATATTACCAAGGCGCACTAAAAGAAAAACTTACTTATGCACTGACATTTAATCCTAGCGATTCTGTTGTTCTGTCTGAAGACCCTTTAGCTAAATACACAGTCAGCGACATTTCTCTTGAGTTTGACGTTGTTACTAACCCCGAACTGGCTAGAACAATATTAACTCAGTATAAAAATAAAACAGTTATTTATTATGAAAAAGTTATACACGCCATTACAGAAAATAGAAACAAGTGAGACACTCTCTGGAACATACATCTAAATCTGTCTCTGAAATCTTTAAAAGGAATTTTGTTCTTATTTACTGAAGAAACAACTCCTTTTCATAGAGAATCAGAAGCGTTTTATAATCCAAAAATTGAGAAGGTTGACTGTGTAATAAATGGCAAGTTTGATCAGTTGTATTCGGGGCGCGGACTTTTACCTCACCAACACTTTGATGAAATAAGAAAGATGTTCGCTGGAGGCAGACAAAGGGACCCTGCAGTTGATCGTGTATGTAAAAAACTTCGCCTTTATGATGTAAGACTCGAAGACTACTTAATAAGTAAATATGGGCTGTGGTTGGATTTTAGATCTACATTTGACAACAGATTGTTTGGAAGTGGAGAAAGGATAGGGCAAGATGGTATAAAAATAAATATTCACAAGAAAGAAGATGGAAACGCCCCAATAAAAATGCATATTTTTATGGTTTGTGATGCTAAGTTAAACATTGAAGAAAACTGGTTAAAAGACGTGGCTTATTAAATGCAGAAAAAATAACCTATTAAAAACAGATGGATAGTTTGAAGTTTCTGCCAAAAGATCCGCACTGTTCTCTTATCTGCGGTATTACTGGGTGTGGGAAAACTGTCTTCGTACTTGATTTGTTACAAACAATATACAGGTTTCATTACGAGCACATTGTTATATTCTGCACAACCATTAAGCACAACAAGTCTTACAAAGAAAGGAAGTTTATTTGGACAGACGATAATATATTTCTAGTTGATCCTAGCGACAAACTGAGCGACTGTTTAGAACATTACTATAAACTATTTGAGGGAACTGAAACACTATTTATTATTGATGACTGTTCAGCTGAACGAGACATTGTTAAAAAAAGAAAAGCTCTGTCAAAGCTAGCCTTTAGTGGTCGCCACGCCTTAGTTTCTGTGTGGCTCTTAACTCAAAATATACAATGCTGTCTTAAAAGACTTTAGATCGCAGTTAAAATCGGTTGTATTATTTTACACTAAGGACAAAGATAGTTTTGAAGAATGTTTAAGTGAAAATTTATAATAAGGGACAAAGATGAGCTAAAAAAAATAAAAGAGCAGTTAGAAAAATCTAAGCACGCTAAGCTATGCTTACGGACTGACCCCCCAGTTCAATGCGTTTGTTTATTGTAGATTGTTTACTATTAATTGCTTTTAACAATTTGTTTATTTTAATTTTAATTTTATATTATAAAAAGAATGTCTCGGGGGCCAGAATCAAAAGCGCAGCTAGCTCCTAAATGCGCTGCAGTAGAGCTAAAAGACCTAGCAGACACAACTGAGTTTGATCTAATAGGAGTGCCAGGAAATGTTTATGGATTTGAATACACAGATGATGGGGCTTACAAACGAACAGAAATTGAAGACAAAAAACGACAGCAATATCCTACCCTAGAAGAGATAAGAAATTTAAGGGCAAACGATTTTGGCAAACACGAATACAAACTTCATAAAAGAGAGAATGCTTGGGCGTTGCTTCCTGAAATTGCTTGGAATTTAAAGTTTGAACTACGAAGCCTAATGTATACTTTGATAAGAACAACAATTTTAGAAAAGCATTAAATGAAGGACCCGTTCTTGTTAGCCTAGTTCCGGGAACGCAACATAAAAAACAGATTGAAATAACTATGCAGGGTTCTGAATATATGCTACAGAGAAAGAAGTCCTTAGCTGAAGTGGGGGCGACACCGTCGGCTTAGAATTTACCCCAACTCTACAGTCACTACCTAGGCAAATGACGATGATTTTTCGCTTATTTATTACTCCGAGGGAGGGGGATACTAGTTTGCCAGAAACATACGTTAATCAGAGGTATACAAATAAGGCTGAAAACTTGGATGCCCCTCTTAAGCTTGCTATTGCAATTACTAAAACGGAGATGAAAATAAACATCCTTAAATCATCTGACAAGGTTACTGTGATGGTTGACAAAACCAAACTAACAGTACTCGGCTTTATTTTCATTAAGTATGTTAATTTTATTGCGTTTTACTCTGTTAATGAAGTGCTGCCAGAAGTATTAATAAGAAGATTAATTTAAAAAATAATCTTGATTAAAATGGAGGTTCAACAGTTTAGGTTAAAGCAAATAACTGAACTTCAAAAGGAAATAGAAAGCGACTTGGATAAGTATAGGGTTACTAGAAAGAATATGCTCAAGCTTTAAATACTCTTTCTTATGTAATTACTGGCTCCTCAGCTGTAGCTAGCGTAAGTGCTGGGTCTGGTGTTGCTCTTTTAGTCACTGGGGCTGGGGCGCCAGCCTCTTTAGCATTAGGGAGTCTCGGGTTAGGTTTAGGCGCTATGTCTATGATTGTAAGTGCTGTTTTAAAAAAATTAACTCCTAAATTACAAAAGCACACTGCCATTGTTGCCCTAGCATCAGCAAAACTTTGTTCATTAAGATTAAGAATAAGCAAATCATTACAGGATGAAAACATTACGGACGAAGAATTTCAGAAGCTTATAGCTGACGGTGATGATTACAGACGACAAAAAATTGACTTCAAAAGGAGTGGAGAAAGACTTTTACTTCACGACAGGTAGACACTGACGCAATTAAACAGAAATTGAAAAACAAACACATGATCAGTTAAACCCAAAATAGGCCAAAAAAATAAGTTTAGCAAAAAAAATAATTTATAAGTTTAGCAAATACTATTTTTTTTTGTTAACTCACTGTGTTTGGTGGGACAACTTGCAGCTCTTCACGAACAAAGGATCTTTTAGGGGCAGGCCTTTTAGACGTAGTAGCACCGCTAGAAGAGAGAGTTTCTCTTAAATAATACACGGGAGGGTCTGTTTTCATGATTCTTTCAACTTCATATACATCTATGCTCCATATAGGATCTGTAGCTCTAATTCTAACATCACCCTCTGCCTCTCCAGGAGCATACAAGTATCTTACTTTTAGTCCAAACGGCAAGAGTTTTTGAGTGCCCTGCACATCTTCAGTAATGCTAATTTTTTTTAATTTGATTGCGTTTACTGGTTTAAGGCCTGTTGCTTTAAATTCTTCGTTGTTCATGACACGTAAGACTGCTGGAAATCTCCTAACCATTCTGTGTTGCGTTCTTTATCCATAATTTCTCTGTGATATTGATAGGTAAACAGGCGTTCAGCTAGATTCTTATTAAAGTTTTCTACTAGGGCTTGTGATCGATGGTTGCCTGGGATCCTCTCCTAACTGCAACATGATGTTTTAAAAACAGTTGGTTTACAGAGCCCTTAAACTCTTTTCCATCATCAACTTGAACCATCCTAGGATACTTTAATGGGCCTCGCATGTATATTTGTTGTAAAGCCACAGCGACAGCAGTTGAGCTTTTATCTGTTAAAGGTTCAGCGTCTTTGTATCTTGAAGCCATGTCAACAACTGTCAGAGCATACTTAAACTTTTTTCTTCTAACTTTGTCATGCGGAAGATACAGCAATTCCATCTGGTGGGTGTCATTTGGAACTGAGTTAACAAATCTAGGCCTTATTATTCTTTTGGGGGCAGGCAGATATATTTGCCAAATTGCTTGTTTTGAAAGCCAGTCTTTCGCATCTGATTCAGACACTCTAGCAGCTTTACTCAGTTTTTCAATAGCAGTCTTTCCTTTCCAATACCCTTTAGGAGAATAATATATTTTGTACTTCGTATTGTTCATAAGAAGGACTGTATTTTAATTGTATTTGTTTTTTAGATTGTTTGTGCGAGAATATAGATTGCTCCCATAGCACCCACAATAAAACCAATTTCTGCTATTTTCTGTTCTTCTGATGGTTCATGAAAGTCAGACAGTTCTGGTGGTGGCGATGTTAGAAACTTCTTTCCTGTCACTAAGTAATACTCATTCATTGCTCATCAACGTCTGTAAATGTGTGCTCTGCATGTCCCTGTTCTCTTAACTTTTTATTAATAAAGTCTAAGTGAGCAATTCGTCTTTTCTCATAAGCGTCTCTTGCCTTAGCTAAATCTTCTATTGCCTTGTTATGCCTTGCTCTCTCTTCATCGGACCTCAATTTACTAAACATATAATTGCTTCCAGAGAAGGCTAAGGCATTAACAATAGCTCCTCCTACCATCATAACTACTCCCGCCATCTTTTATAAATCAATATTTTCTAGATTAATCTTTCTATGTACTAATATTTTCTGGGATAATCCCCTGTGTAACAAGAAAGTCTTTTGACGCAATCCCTGCAGTAATTACAACTATAACCTTAACAACGTCCTCAATGTCTAACCTTCCTAGATCCGCCGGCTTCATTTTAAACATGTTTTTTGCTAACACGCTATAGCCTATACTAAGGCCGCTAATCACAGCAGAATGATAAATCGTATTGATAATCTTTTTTTCACTCATCTTTTTATTAACTAAAAAAATAATTAAAATAATCATAATACGAAAGGCTGTCTATGTGCTTTTTAATCAGATAATCTTTTGTTGTTAAAGCTAAAAATAAGGTTGCAACTAGTTTTTGGCGAATCTTCTATCTTTCCCATGTTGGGCGGCTTTATTCCTAACAAACATTTTGCAATGGTTGAATAAACTATAACGCCAACAATAGGCACTGCATAATTAACCAACTTTAAACTCATGGTTTTAAAAGTATTATATTATTTTTTATTGCTTTTAAAAATGGATTGTGACGAACTATTAAAGTGTGAGGAGCAAGCAGACTACACCGTAGACCACTGCCATAAAGAAAGATTATACTCTCTGGCTGCGTGTGGAAAAACTAAACAGTATTTAGGTGTTGAACTAAGTGTTTGAACAGATTCAACAACTGTCTACATCAGACATTGAGAAGTACTACGCTAGGTACGAAGCACAGCTAGGGTCAAAAATGGTTAGATCAGTGGGCCAGACAATGATTAGTTTATATGCTAAGTTAGTAAGTAAGATGGCGCCGGTTGATTCAGAAGAAGATTCAGAGGTTCCGCTAGACTATAGACTTTGCCGGTACTTGGTACCGACAACAACAAAATTTTCCGGTACAAGTCTTAAATCAGCCGGTACCGCGCTTGGCTGCCTGCCATGCACTACACACTCAACCGCGATTCTGGGTCACGCGAACGGGCGATAGCGAGCGGCCTACCGGCACGGATAGCACGTAACAGGCTTCTCAGTGACAGCCTTCAGTCAGCTGTAACAGGCTTGTCAGTGACAGCCTTCAGTCAACTGAACTCAACAGAAAAGTCGACGGAGAGAGTAACATGCAAAAAAATCATAAATGAAAACAAAAAGCAAAACAAAAACAAACAAAACCAAACCAACCAACCAAAACGTAACTTGAAAGAAAACAAACAAACAAACAAACAAACAAACAAAACAAACTTAAACTTCTCACTTACCTATCCGCACGTGCGAAAGAATTCCGTCAGTGTTCGTCATCGAACCATGCAGTTACTCAAAGTGATGTTGAAAACAGCGACAGTCAATTGAAAACTGGGTCGGGGATTACCGCAAGTTCAATCCAGGGTCAGACTGTCAGCATGACACGCACACACGAAACTTTGGCTACACGCTAGGGAACCTGGGGTTCTCAAAGAAAATGGAGACGCGAGTGCTGTAGTAATCAGCGCTGTCCATTGAAAAAAAAAGGGGGCAAAGGTCCTGGGACTGAAAGGAAGGGGGAAGAGGAGTGATGTCAGATGTATTGTTGTCGGCATGGCATGGCTTATTTCCTGCCTGCCATCCCCGCTCACCCGCTGACAGGCGGAGAGACAGACAGTGCAGGGATAGAAGAGAGTCAAAGCGCTCAGATGTTCTGCCGGTACACGGTACCGGCGGCTTTTATTTTTTCGGTACAAGGCAAATATTTACCGGTAAAAACCGGCATATGCCGGTCTAACGAAACCTCTGAGATTTAAAATATGACTTATCGCAAGATCCGGTTTTAAACAAGTCCCTAGAAACTCTCGCGTGTGACATGTATTACAGATTTGGGACTATGTTATGCCCATTCATCATGGGATTAATTACTTTTAATCATATTAATTTTGATTATATTAAATTTAATCGCAATAAAAAAAAATGAGCGAGAAGAAGATGTCGCAGGACAGTCCGCAGGAGCAAGTGAATGTGCCACAAGTGAATGTACCACAAGAGAATGTACCACAAGTGAGTAATGTTACTAAGACTAAAAATCCTGGACGTGTTGAGGCCGGGCATAAACTAGCTGAATGGAACAGACTGAGAAAAGCAAACCAATCAGTAAAACAAAAATTGTTAGATAGTAATACAACATCGCCACCAGCAACAACAACCCAATTAACAAAAACACAATCACAAACAAACGATAAGATGTATTATTATGTATTGGCTGCTGTTGTTGTTGGTGGGGGAGTTTTAGCATACAAATGTCTAACGCCATACTTAGCAGCAAAGTTACAAACCCCCACAAAGCCAGTAAAAGAAGAAGAGTCAGCTCTGCAAAACAAGTGCAACCTCCTGCAGTAGACCCATTTTCTATGGAATAGTTTTAAGAACTAGATAAAGTACAAGTTAAGAACTAGATAACTACAAGTTAAGTTAGTTATAGAAAGTACTTTTTTAAGTTAAGTGCAAGTAAATTACAAGTAAAGTACAAAAAAATTAAGTCCTTAAGTAAGTACTAGTTAGGTTCTTAAGTAAGTACTAGTTAGGTTCTTAAGTAAGTACTAGTTAGGTTCTTAAGCTAAGTACTAGTTAGGGTTTTAAATAAGTTCTTGTTAGGCTCTTAAGTTAAGTACAAGTCAAGTCAGTCAAGTTAATCTTTAAAGTTCTCCAATGCCCTACAGCATATGAAAACTCATGACTGACGTAAGTTCTCTTGTTATTGTTAGAGACTAGCGATTTCTTATTAACAGCAGTTGTGTTTACTTGATGAAGAGTAGAGCGCAGATTAACATTTGTGTGATAAAATACTTTGTTTTCAAAGAGAGCTTGCTTGTAGTTGTCGTGAGTTATATTTTTTTGGACAACTTCTTTACTTATGCCCTTAGCCTTCTTCATTACAGAAGTCTGGCTAGCAACGCTATACATCTTCGACCGCAAACCAACATAAGTTCATCCTTCATCTTTCCTATCACTTTTTTGTTTACAGTTGAATGTAAAGGACTGTCTTTTGGGTAGTCACATGTGTCGTACCATCCATCGGCTCCTTTAGCCACTTCTGTTTCTAAGTCTTTGTAAAAGTCTTCTGTGGGGACGTCTAGAATAAAACTATCAGTGTCCTGTGTAAAGTACTCTTGCTTCTGGGTACAGTGGTTTAAAGTAGTCGTACAGAAATTCTAACATTAATAACTTTGACAACTCTAATACAGTAAAAGCAATAAACACCGGCTTGTCCAACTTAACATCCTTTTTCTTCATCATAATGCCAACCAGGCTGTCGTTAAATCTTCTAAAGTCTTGATAGTTAGGTTTAGAGGCAAACTTAATTGCTTGGTTTTCTTTTGTAACTAATTTCACATCTTTACGTTTGTGTGGATTTTCCATAGTTTTGCCAAAACAGCTGTTGTTCATCAGTTTAAAGAAGTCTTTTTCTGAAGCATCAGTGGCTTGGGTTCTAAGATCAGTATTCTTCTTAATGTATGGCCTCATAAAGGGCTCTTGGTCAAAAGCAATGATTCTATGAACAGCAGTCAGTTTCAGACCGTGTCTTAGGTAAAACTGCAACAGTCTGTAATGGCACACATATTTAGTTTTGTGGCGAAGATTGGGCACAAGTTTAGGAGGTTCTGTGGGGGTCATCTTTAAGCTTTCTGCGGCTAGGGGGTAATCGTTGTGGAGATCGTGTAATTCTTTAGGATATTCTAAATCTACTTCTAGAATAAAACCATACTGTTGATCTGGCGTCAAACTGTTCAACCACTTTAATGCCCCTTGAATATTATTTGTGCCATGCTGTGTACATCTTGAAGTTACGTAATGGAAGCGGCTGGCTCATGGCCCATCCATACAGATTGTTGGCGTCTAAGTACATTAAATAGTTGGATGGTTTAGTTGGGTCATAGTCGTCTAAATATTTGTTGTTAGCTTTGCAGTAAGGATGTGAGGCCATGCTAATACCTCCCTTAGACCGTCTTCAATCATCTGAAGTGTGGGTAGATCAGAAATTAAGTCAATCTTGATGTTTGTAGACTTTAAGAATGCATCCCAAGAAAGGCCAGGCGCAGAAATATAATGTGATGAGTCTAGACAGTAATGTTTCATGCATGTAGTTCTGTAATTCTGAAAGACGTCTGCCAATAAACACACGTCAGCCATCAAGTATTGATCGTGATAGTCGCCCATTGTTTCACAGTGTAATTCTGTCCAGGCTTTCTGTGCGTATTCATATTCAGCATCGGTTATGTCTTTGCCTCTAAGACTAGAAAAGAAAGCGCCTTTAGGGGGAAGTGAGTCTTCATCAAACCTATCCCACGAGTTCATGTATTCATAAGGATAAACTCCTTTACGCACCAAAGACGGATCAAAGTATTGTTTAGTGATTGGAAAGGCTTGTAGAGATCCTGCTAACTTATCTAAACTAGCCATCAGATGTTGGGCTGAGTCATAAAAGGATAAACAGTCAAGAGTAAAAGTCATGTACTTTTCTGAAGACTGCGCAATGCAGGTAACCCTCTTATATTCAGAAGTCACTGCTTGCATGATGAAATGAGAATCGTAGCCTCTAAGTTATGAAAGAAGATAGGCAGTTTCCATTTTTTGGGATCAACCTTAAGCTGAAGATTACAATTGTTGTGTGCAGCCCCTCTGAATTTGCCAGTAATGTGATCGTGGTCTCTTACTGTCGCGTCTTTACTGTTAGGTGTTAGCTCTAAGCCGCAAATCCAACAGTGTGTAGATGAGTCATAACGTTCTTGGTCTTCAGGAGTCATAACAATGTCTGAAAGATTTAGTTGGTTGGATAACTGATTGCGAAGTTGTTTCATCTGCTCTAAAATCTACTAGCTGCGTTGGGGCCTCTGTAATCACAGGTGTTGTGTGTTGGCCGTCTGACCTAACAACAATAAACGCATAAGAACAGATCTGATGGTGGGTTAATAAGGATGTTTTTTGTTCTTGCTGTTGTGGGCCGTAGTACTGTGGTAAGAGCGATTCAAAGTCAGCATAAACCACGTACGGGCTCATTTGCATTTTGTATACATTCTTAAAACTAACTTTAGACCCGGGTTTAGGTGTAAGGAGTTTGGTTTCGCAGTCTACAATACTTTTACAATAAGTTCTATGCTTGGCAGCTGCTTCTATAGTAGAGATTCTCTCAAAACACCTTCTACAAATCTCTTGTTTAAAATTGTCTTTTGTAGTATAGGCTAACAGTCTGCTTATTGTTCTGATTAATACATAATGACTTTTTGTACTATCTGCAAACAGTATTAAGTCCACATGTTTGTCAAGTGATTTGCCAAAAGTAGGAGCGTTGGGAGAAACCCTTAGAGGCACTAGATTGGCTACTACAGACCATGTGTATACGTTTACGGTGATTGGTTTGTTTTGCTCTTCAAACTGAGATATACTTTCTATACTTACTGGAAAGGTTATGTTATCAAAGTTCAACTCTTGCTTATATTGTTCATAATTGGAAACTCTGTTTGCATGATTTTTAACAGGATGTAGATGTGCTAAAACACACCACATAAAACACATGTTGTCAGAATTATGTATGTTTAAGACTGCTCGTTTTAAAACTAACTCTTTTGGAAGAGGAAGGTAAGAATTGCCAACTATAGGATAGAACTTTGTTTGTCTCAATCTGATTTCAAGGACTGTCCCTTCAGACCAGCCAGAACCCTTAACTTTGCCTCCTCACTTGCATGGTTAAACTGTGTAAGCATGTAATCAGCCCATTCAGAATTAAAGTCGTGATAGCTGATTACTTCTTTCTGTTTAGTTGAAACCCAGACTTCCATGTTAGTATCATTAGGCGTTATATAATCAATCAGAACGGTCAACAACACTTTTACTGGCGGCTCCATCTGAAGAGACTCTGGGATTTTAGAGATAGCATGTGCCACACTTTCATGAACGTTTGTGGGGTTAATGATGTCCATGTCTACTTCGCCAAACATATTGCTTAATTGTTTGTCACTGTCAAATATTTCTTCCATCGTATATAGTTTTTTATCCTCGAATTTACTTGTGGTCGTCATTTTTAAAGCCATAATATTTACGTAAATAAAAAAAATAAATGTAAATAAAAGTAAGTAAAACGCGCTTTTTATTCTTCACCCAAGCCTCGCAACACTTCAAGACACGTTAACCTTACAATAACGCCTGCTAATATTTTAGCTTTTTCTAAACCACTACAGTCAATGTTTATCACTTTGGTTGCTTCGTTAAATAGTTCACTATGATCTTTTATTATATTGTTTACATCATTCTCAAACCAAAATTCACTAAAATCAATGTTTAATGCTTTCATTGTTTCGTCAAATAGTTCATTACACTTCTTTAAATCAGATTCACTGAGTTTGACAGCCATTTTTAAATCTAAAATAAATAAAAAAATAATTGTAATATTCAGTTATTATTTATTACTCAGTCTTTTTCTAATCGTAAAAACTGATCAGGTTTAAAGGTAACAGTTACCCCTTCAAGATCATCAGACACATGCAGGTCAGCATCTTCGGGGGCAATATTATCAAGTAAAATAGTAAACAATTTTATAATTGGTTTAAGCCAAGACTCTGGGATTTTACTAACAGCTTTCAATACGCTTTCTCGAATAGTTAAGTTTTCAAAAAGTTCTGTTAAAAATTCATCAAACATGTCCTTTAACACTTCTTATCAACTCCAGCATTAATCGCCCACCCAAAATCATCAATATTTCTGTAAGCTTTATAACTACGTTGGGGTTTATTTTTTAAACCAGATTAAAATCATAAATTAAAAAAATTAATTAATCAGTTTCTCTTGTTTTGTGGCAAGAATCAAAAGAAGTTATATGTGGGTGCGTGCGTGCGTGGGCAGGGGGGGGAGGCGTGTGTGGTTTAATTATCTAGGTCAAAAGGATCTAGGATTCATTAACCTAGTTTACTGCAATGCTTTGTAGGACAAAACGTGAGTGGACGTGCGTGCGTGGGGTGGGGTGGGGGTGTGTGTGCGTGGGGGTGGGGTGGGGTGCATGCGTGGGGTTGGGGTGGGGCGTGTGTGTGCGTGGGTAGGGGTGGGGGTGTGTGGGGGGTGGGGGTGTGCGTGCGCGGGTAGGGTGTGCATGCGTGGGGTAGGGGCGGAGGCGTGCGTGCGTGGGTAGGGGTGGAGGGGTGTGGGGGTGTGGGTAGGGGTGGGGGTGTGTGGGGGGTGGGTAGGGGTGGGGGTGTGTGGGGGGTGGGTAGGGGTGGGGGTGTGTTGGGGGTGGGGGTGTGCAGGAGTTACCTCCCTTAGTATTATTTTCGGCCCTGTTGAGGGCCTTTCTAGGACGCGGCGGTCGGTTGGCAAGTGACACAGTTCTGACGTATTTTTAGCCCTGTTGCAGGTCTTTCTAGGACGCGGCGGGTCGGTTGGCAAGTGACACAGTTCTGACGTATTTTTAGGCTGGAGCTTGCTTATTGATTTTTTCACAGCAGCAAGAAGACAGCGTTTAATCGCTGCTCTGCCAAAACTCACGAAAGCCAACGTCGCTTTGCATATATTTTAAAATGAGCCTTCTTTTCTCATACAAGCTGTGGATCGAAATTCCAAGCTTGTGGAACTTTGGATAATAGAAAAAACAAAATGATAATTCCGTCAGTTTTTCTACACAGCCTGGGGTCCATCAGAATTTCAGTTTTCAAATAATTATCCCAGGACGCTTTTGGGGTAGATTTTTTTAAAAGAGTTTTTGTTCTTTCAAGCCAATGGCCTAAAAGCAAAGATTGCCGAAGAGTTTTACGATTTTCAGCTTTGATCTCATAACCAGCCTTCAGCAAAACAGGCGTAATTTTCGGTTATGTTTTTCAGTTTCATGAAAGAACCTTCATCGATCGGCTCATAATCAAGTTTCTCTACAAAACAATTGCGTAAAAAATCATGCAGTTCACTTACTGTCATTTCCCGTTTTTCTTTCTTCGTTTCCAAAAGATTTAAACTCTCTTTTGGTCGGACCGGTTTCGAGCAAGGCTCGCCACGTTCTAATTTTTCAAGATATGAAATCATTTCCTGATAATACTTTTTGTGTTTCAATATTATTTCTTTTTGCTCACCTGAATACAGCAAATGTTCAGTTTGGCTTTCCTGAGAACTAGCGCTCATTGCGACTCTTGTGAAGACAGTTCAGTTTCCAGACTTGACTCTGCCATGTTTCAGTGTAGTGAGAGCGATAACACACGCACGTCTAGACGATTAAGCAGTCCGATGTACAATGCCAGCACCCCGGTCGGATTCCAGCTTCCCCGGCTAAAATGATGTCATACCCCCTGTCGATTGGTTGAAAGTGCACACGTGATGGGTTGAGCTCATCGCATGATGATTAAAAATGCAGGATTAGTCAGGCTCCTGTGCAACAGCGCGTGCAAAAACTGGTTGCGACAACCAATATTGATTAGAAGCAGTCTGGACTGTTAAGCCATATACATGTTTAGTTGATTTTATGTCTCTGGAGAGAATGTAAATATATGGGTTCACGATCACCCTATCTTATCTAGCACGTAAGCCCCCGTTTTAATGTGCTAATTATATCGATTTTAGAGGTTTTTGCATGTTAATTTTGTTTGTGAAACAGGTGTTAATTTTGGCCAAAACTAATATGAGATGGACGTGATTTGTATGTGAAAAG
>CM031605.1:5455544-5461531 GCA_018398815.1 Conus ventricosus | reverse complement strand
GAGATTATTAAAAGAAAACTAATCGTTTAAAATGACTGTTCGCAGAGATAAGTACTTGTCAAAACGGCTTCACGAAGACTGATGGATAAGTGTGTGATTTTATGTCAAAAATATAACTCCGTTTTAAAAGACTTAGAGAACAGTTAAAGACTGTAGTTTTATTTCACATGAAAGACAGAGACGCATTTGATGACTGTATGCGTGAAAATGATGTTATGAAAATGATCAGAAAAACACAGGATTAAGCAAAAACTGAAATCTGAAAAGTTTAGTAAATTAGTATTGAAAACGGATAATCCTACACAGTATGTTTGTTTGTAGATAATCGTTATTTTTTGGTTATTGAAGTCTTACTTGTCAGAGAACTATAAAAAGCTCATTCTGGAGTCACCCGGTCGAAACTGGTTGAGACCGGATGAGCCAGAATGAGCTTTTTATAGTTCTCTGATGCTAATGATGATAATGATGATGATGATGATGATGATGATGATGATAATGATGATGATAAAGTTGGAAAGAGTCTTATTTCTTCTAAGCTCATAGCCCTTTACATCCATACAAATCATGATAATACAATACCATTGTAATTATAAGATGCAAATAAATAGGTCAGTTAGCGAATCTCTCTCTCTCTCTCTCTCTCTCTCTCTCTCTCCTCTCTCTCTTAAACACACACAAAGAGAGAGAGAGAGAGAGAGAGAGAGAGAGAGAGAGAGAGAGAGTTTAGCCTGCCTGAGGACATAAGCTACTTTAGACAAATTCACGTGCAAGCTGATTTCTTTGTGTCACGAAAAGCAGCTATCGGCTCCATCGCATTGATACTACTAATGAGAGAGAGAGAGAGAGAGAGAGAGAGAGAGAGACAGACAGACAGACAGATTGACAGAGAGAGAGACAGAGAGATAGAGACACAGATAGACAGACAGAGAGAGAGAAAGAGACAGACAGACAGACAGACAGACACAGAGACAGAAACAGCGAAAGACAGAGATAGAATGAGTGAATGAATGACTGAATAAACGAAGGAAGAAAGGAAGGAAGGAATTCTTTAATTAATCAGAAGGCCATTGGCCCATTCCGACGGGGCCTCAATCACGATACTATTACAAACGATTGTCATATACAGTGTACATACATATCTACAAGCACAATGCAAAAAACAGATTGAACATTTAACTTACGACGGCGACACATCTTGCAAAGGCTTTATACAAGTATAAAGACAAGATCCGTATCATGAAAATGTTAAATGATGAACGTGAAAGGCACATGCTTGGTTTCATGTAATCCTTTTTTAGGATTAGTTCTTTTCTTAAATCACTATAAGCTGGAACAAAGGGACAAAATGATTTTCATCTTCCCCAGCAGATGAACACAGTGGACATAACATCTGTGACTCAGTTGTTCTTGTATGCCTTGAAGAGTGTGTGAAAATAGGTGAGTTCCCAAATCTAAATTCAGTTTGGGTATTCTTTACAAACGTAATAATAATAATGGTTTCTTATATAGCGCTTAATCAAACGAATTTCTCTAAGCGCTTTACAAAATCATACTACATTCACCCTTCTCATATACAATAATACACCTTACACCCAACCACAAATACTATTACTACAGTAACTAACAAATCCTAATCCTACAAATATGACATTCACTTATTTTTCAAGTATCAGTACAAAAACTAAATCCTATAACGTTCAATCATACAACAAATACATATAATAAAAAACATACACATACACTACATTTGAAAAGGCCCAGACGGCTATGAGTTAGGTTGTAACCCCCCCCCCCCCCCCCCCCACACACACACACACACACACACACACACACGCGCGCGTATTTATATTCATAGGCACATAAGACTCCCTTACATGACAGTTTTTAAACGTTATACAAAATCTGTTTCTCACGTTTTTGTATCATTGTCCCGTTCTTGCCACCTGCAGTCAATTATTCACTGTCTTCTTCAAAAGATGTTGAAACCGACTCTGTACCATGACTGGTTCTGACTCCATTCCCCCATACAGTCCTTCGAATGAGACTATAAACCGAGGTTCCGTGTGTGAACGCACGCACAACATCTTGCACACACATCAAATCCCATCACCAACTTTCGGAAGAGAAGGCCAGTCTGGCCGTTGGTATGGATGACACGTTCCACATAGCATGCACCTTTCCCGAAGATGGAGTATGGCTGCCTTAATGGCGGGATGAAAAACGGTCATACACACAAAACTCCACTGCCCGTATATACAGGCAATGTCCGCAGGAGTATCAGCCTGCGTACGCAGAAAAAAAAGAAAGAAATAGAAAGCTTTTTCAAAATCTGTAATTGCAACATATTACATTCTAGTGTCCACCGTTTTTTAACTGGCGCCAAAAGTGTAAAAATATGGTCAATTGTTTAAAAGCAAAGCACAAGCATATTTCAAGTATATACTGATGACGATGTACAGACAAACGTGACTTACATGCCAGCGTAATGTATATACCAACGACAATATACAGTCAAATGTGAATTACATGTCAAAGTCAAATATATACCAGTGACGATGCACAGACCTTCAGGGTCATATCAGTCAATCAATCTATCTATCTATTTCTATATCTATCTATCTATCTATCTATCTATCTATCTATCTATCTATCTATCTGTGTGTGCGTGCGTACGTGCATGCGTGCGTGCGTGCGTGTGTGTGTGTGTGTGTGTGTGTGTGTGTGTGTGTGTGACGATATACAATAAACGTGATTTAGATACCAGTGTCATATATAAGTCAATGACGATGTAGAGACAAACATATAAGTCAATGACGACGTAGAGACAAACGTGACTCACACGGCGGCGTCACGTATATACCAATGACGATGCACAGACAAATGTGACTTACATGCAAACTTCATGTATATAAGAATGACGGCGCACAAACAAACGTGACTTAAATGCAAGCGTCAGGTACATGTCAATGATGATGTACAGACAAAGTTATATGACAAACGCCATATATCTACTAAGACGATGTACAGATAAACGTGATTATCATGCATCATGCTAGCGTCATGTATATGTACCATTAACGATGTAGAAAGTTAAATGCCAGCGTCATGTACATACCAGTGATAATGTATAGACAAATGTGACTTACATGCCAGCGTCATGTATATACCCGTGACGATGTACAAACGTGACCTGCATGCCAGCGTCATGTATACACCAGTGACGACGTACAGACAAACGTGACTTACATGCTAGTGTTATGCATATAACAATGACGACGTACAGACAAACGTGACTTAAATGCCAGCGTCAAGTATATATATATATATATATATATATATATGTATACCAGTGACGACGTACAGACAAACGTGACTTACATGCTGGCGTCATGTACATACCAGTGACGATGTACAAACTTACATGCCAGCGTCATGTATATACCATTGACGATGTAGAGACAAACGTGACTTATATGCCAGTGTTATGTATATACAGTGACGATGTACAGACAAACGTGACTTACATGCCAGTGTCAAGTATATAATTGTGACGACGTACAAACGTGACTTAAATGCCAGCGTCAAGTATATACCAGTGACGATGTACAGACAAACGTGACTTACATGTCAGCGTCATGTATACACCATTGACGATGTACAGACAAACGTGACTTACACGCAGTGTCATGTATACACCATTGACGATGTACAGACAAACGTGACTTACACGCAGTGTCATGTATACACCATTGACGATGTACAGACAAACGTGACTTACATGTCAGCGTCATGTATATACCGATGACGATGTACAGACAAACGTGACTTACATGCAGTGTCATGTATACACCATTGACGATGTACAGACAAACGTGACTTACATGTCAGCGTCATGTATATACCGATGACGATGTACAGACAAACGTGACTTACATGCAGTGTCATGTATATACCGATGACGATGTACAGACAAACGTGACTTACATGTCAGCGTCATGTATACACCGATGACGGTGTACGACGCCCCCGACAGAGAACTATCTGCTGCGATAGTTGTCGGAGTTGCAGACGACTGCGCATCATTTTCAACTGTTGTGTGGTCGTTATCAACAAAATCCGAAACCATAGGATCCATGACATCCATGATGCAAATGGCGAACAGACCATACGTCGGCTGACAGACAGGCGAAGTACTCTTGTTCGCTACAACTTGTCACGTTTTCATCATCTCTTTTCTTGATCGTTCGGTTTTCCTTCTTCTCCTTCTATCTGTTTAAAAACAAAAATTTCTTTCTGAATGTTTTTTTTCTGTATTTTTTTTCTTACCTCTACTTCTTTCTTTTCAGCTTTCTTTTTCTTTTGTTACATAGCATACAATAGTCTAAACCACGTTGTCATCCGTTGAATTTCGTTGTCGACTGACGTGCAAACTGATTCGTTCTTTGTGCTGTTTTTAGACTGCCTTCCGTTTAATTTGTCTAGCTCCCATTTCATTCCGTCACTTTTGAGGTTCCTTTGGGTCAACATGACTTAAATTTGTAGATGCTTTTATATTCTTCTTCTTCTCTTTTTACTCTCTCGTTATTTTTTTCAAACGTTTCAAAACACGAATTCAGAGACAGTTGAAACTCTTTATCACTTTTGTATGTTCTTGTCACATATCTCAGTGTGTCCCGTTCTCCACACGGTATTGTCTGTGAGCGGTGGAGTTTGTGATGTCTCCGACAATCGTTTCATTGTTGTTGTGGTCGCAGAAAACTAATCCAGTGACGTCTGCACGCACTGTGTGTCTCCTGCGTGTGCGACAATTCGCGTGACGCTCCCTACGTGCTGTGTGCGTGTGTATGAGAGAGAGAGAGAGAGAGAGAGAGAGATGATGACGATGATGATGATGATGGTAAAACCTAGCCGTAATGCCTTCCATCTCCTGAGAAGGGACAATTAACACCTCTCTCTCTCTCTCTCTCTCTCTCTCTCTGTTTACGAAGGGGTCGAGTGGGGAAAAAATGTGGACGAGGAGAGAGAGAGAGAGAGAGAGAGAGAGAGAGAGAAAGGGGTGCTACTGGGAGGATGAAGGAGGTATGGGGAGTAGCGGGATGTTGCCGAACATTATAGGGCTAATTATGGTTTCCATAGAAACTGTATGGTCGCACGCTAGAACCATTCATATGTTACGAGTACCTATTAAAACGCTTCATACTTCTTGTAGATAAAGCGTTTCAACGCGTAACTTAGTATTCAAACTAACATAAACCCGATAACATGCGCTTTATGTATGGTGGAAGAGAGAGAGAGAGAGAGAGAGAGAGAGAGAGAGAGACGGATGATGGTAGAACATGTCCTTAATGCCTTCCATCTCTTAAGAAAGAATAATGGAACGTCGTCTCAGACCATCCCAGTACTAACATAGTACTTTAACAGCTAGACTCTTTATCACTGAGTGCTCTTTATACTTTCAAGTTTCTCCAGGATCAAAAAGCGACCATCCGATTCGTTCTATGAAGAGTTCATCAGGCTGGCTGTTAGATCTTGGTGATAAGAAGCACCTCCACACAAAGAGAAAGAAAACTCCTCTAGATCGAGCACTTCCTCCTGCATTTCCGAAAAGTGTCTCTTAAAAGCAGTCAAAAAGAATAGCATTCGGTAACGGGAAGAGGAAGAATTTTCATCTAAATGTTTACTGACTTTTTTCCCAAAAAAATCAAAAGGTCGGAACCCCCCCAAACACACACACACACACACACACACACACACACACACACACACACACACACACAACACACACACACACACACACACACACACACACACACACACACACACACACAGCTTATGGAGCTAGAACCGTGGATGAAAATCCACAATGATTTAAGTGATTTTAAAAAAAAAAACGAAAGACATCACACTCTACAAGTCTGAAGATCAGACATCCACGATTAGAAACGATAATGCCTTCCATTCCCATAGACAGTGTAACGCAAAAGACA
>CM031605.1:5393044-5450544 GCA_018398815.1 Conus ventricosus | reverse complement strand
AAACAGGGGAGGGGGTGGAGTGGATGGTGGGAAGGGAGTTGGAGGAGGTTACCTCAAAACCAGTGTAAATTTCCAATATCGATAATGGATCAACTTCAGCAGCCCCCACCCCCACCCATCCCCTCAAAAAAAAAGACCCCCACCCCCACCCACACACATATAAAGGCGCGAATGAGGTGGGCCTCCAGATCCCCATTCTCCTCTCCTCCCACCCAACACACACACACACACACACACACACACACACACACACACACACACACACACACATAGCCCTCCATCACCCCCACCTCCCCACCCGACAAAAAGAGGGCCACAGAGAGTCCGTAGTTAAGGGAGGAGGGGAAGGGAAAGAGGAGCGTTCCCCTTACGATCGGCTGTTGGACTTCATCGGGAAGACATGGACTTGTTGATGTGTTGGAAAGTGTGTTTTTGTGCTTCTAACCGTTGAACTATTGAAGCCAGTTGATAAGAATCTCGTGGCACACAGAATGAACGTTCTCTGAACATGTCAACGCATTCTCAAAATTTTACTGCAACCATCCTGTCCTTAGAGTTCGACGAAAAGAATCGCAAGATGGGTGTATCAAGGGCCTCTCTTTAAGCGCATATAGAACCAAAACATTATCAATGAAGACAGGTTATCATTAAATATATGAATGGATTATACAATGTCTGTCTTATACAGTATTTAAACAAAGGACTGCAGTCTTTGACTAAAACTCACCGACTTCGACCTGGTTTCCCACATCGCATCACACAACAGCAGCACACAGCGACGTCGAACTGATGAGAGAGAGAGAGAGAGAGAGAGAGAGAGAGGAGAGAGAGAGAGAGAGACGCGCCTTTACACAAGATGCCAGATGATCACATGGTACCACAAACTACCGCGGACTGGGAGTTTAGTTAAAATCAGTTTGAGCGACCCCTTTCAGATCCCCACCAGGTAATGTCCCTGTGAAAGAGTTTCTCTCAGTCAAACACTAATGCTGGAACCAGTTTGTGCATCTGTTTGGTAACTGTGGAGCGATATGAACATTTTGTCATTAGAGTCAGTTTGATGTGTGATGGAAAGCGAACACAACAACGAGGAAAGATGTACAAGCAAAAGAATGGAGCCCTCGAAGGGAAACTTCACTGCGCCTACTGTTACCGCTTCTCTTTCACAACATTTTTTTCTTCTTTTTTTGTGTGTGTAGCAGATGATTCCCGCATTGTTCTTCTTTATTTCTAGTACAAAAGAACATTGAATCTTTTGGTAAAGAGCAAAACAGCTTAAACTCACCCCTACATGTCTGCAGAACACGACCTCTATATTTTGATCAAGCTGCTACTAGCTAGCGCTATTGCAGGCTTCGCAACACACATGGCGAAATTTGGTTTTAGAGACGTGTGTAAGAGCGACTCACACGCTAATCACCAAACGCTTGTGTTTTCTGGACTGTTATTTTTTTTCTTCTTTATACTTATCTTCTGTAGGAGTACTCAAGTTCGGCAACTACGCCATGGCCGGTCCCAAGCCCGGATGAAAAAGGAGGACGGTTGGGCGAGGGGTTAGCACCCTCTCCCTGTAAAAAAAAAAATCATGCTACCAAAACGCCAACAAGAGACTGTACGGAAAACTCAGCAGCCTGGGAGAAGACGGACCTTCAGCTGGAGGACCTATGACGCGGAGTGGTGAAAGCCGGAATCATCTGGAAGCCACTCAACCGACTACCATTCTTTCGACCAGGACTACCATCACCATTGGGATATGGAATGTGAAGACCACGTAGGCCTATGAAGCAGGGATAACGGCACAGGTGGCTGCAGAGTTGAGGAACTACGGCCTCAACGTTCTCGGGATTTGCGAGTCACGATGGACGGGCAGCGGCAAGAAGAGACTCGTCTCGGGAGAAACCCTGCTGTTTACAGGCCATGACGAAGAGGGTGCACCGCACACCCATGGAGTGGCATTGATCCTTTCCAAAACAGCGGAGAGAGCCCTCATCGGGTGGGAAGCCCACGGACCACGCATCATGACAGCATCCTTCAGGACCAAGAAGAGACTTAAAATAAATATCATCCAGTGTTATGCTCCTGTGACCCAGTGATGCTTAGGAGAAAGAGAGAGAGAGAGAGAGAGCGCGCGCAAGAGACGCCACTGGGAGAGTGATTTCCCTTGCGTGTGAAGGTGGCAGATCAAACAAAACGGCTTCCCGGCATTTTAGCGTTTTGAAAGAATAATACCAGTGAGAGAAAGCATTCACTAAATGTTGATAACCCTTATTCCACAAATAGGGTAAGTCTATTTTGGATTATTATTTAGAAAATTCTTGAAAGGATTAATATTAGGTGTAAAGTTAATGTTGGTAGGTGATTTGTACCAGTGGTTGGCGGCTTTGTATGAGGGTGAAAAGTTGCGTTGATTGGTGTTACAGTGTTTTATAAAAAAAAATCTTTCCTTCAGACTTTCTAGTACTCGCAAGTTGTGCAATAGATAAAACAAAGTTTCAACGTCAATATTATTTTAGCCATTAAAGAGTTTATAAATTTGAATTGGGTCGCATCTGATCCTTCTTCCCCTCAGCCGGTGCAGATTCAATATTTCGGTCTTTAATGATACGACAAGTTGTGCAATGCTTTAACAATTTGGTTGGCTTTATTTACTACTCTCTGTAGGTGGGGGGTCAAGCATGTTAGTTTATTGTTTACAGTGACTCAATTTCCCTTTGGATCAGCTTGAAAACTAAGGGGTTTAATATATAACGTTGATAATGGTGACCTAGTAGTTAGCTATTATGACTTTGTAAAATTATTTTTGGTGAATACTAATTCATTTAAAAGTACTATTAATTGATCTGGTTAACATTCCGGTCAACCGGGATGGAGCTGATTTAATATTAATTATAGTGAGTTATTTTTTTCTCAAGGTTTTGGGAAAGATTTCCGTTCGTTATTTTTCCTCATAATGTTTTGTTGTATCAATCTGGGGTCTTAATCTAAGTTTTGGATGTTGGTTTAGAAGGTACTTTATTGTAATTTGTAAATACTGAGACACATAAGAAGTTAGTGTTTAGTTATTAAGTAGTGTTTCTTGGTGTGTTTCAGGGTTTTTTACTCAGGAAAACCTGAATAAAAAACCCTGAAACACACCAAGAAACACTACTTAATAACTAAACACTAACTTCTTATGTGTCTCAGTATTTACAAATTACAATAAAGTACCTTCTCAACCAACATCCAAAACTTAGATTAAGACCCCAGATTGATACAACAAAACATTATGAGGAAAAATAACGAACGGAAATCTTTCCCAAAACCTTGAGAAAAAATAACTCACTATAATTAATATTAAATCAGCTCCATCCCGGTTGACCGGAATGTTAACCAGATCAATTAATAGTACTTTTAAATGAATTATGTATTCACCAAAAATAATTTTACAAAGTCATAATAGCTAACTACTAGGTCACCATTATCAACGTTATATATTAAATCCCTTAGTTTTCAAGCTGATCCAAAGGGAAATTGAGTCACTGTAAACAATAAACTAACATGCTTGACCCCCCACCTACAGAGAGTAGTAAATAAAGCCAACCAAATTGTTAAAGCATTGCACAACTTGTCGTATCATTAAAGACCGAAATATTTGAATCTGCACCGGCTGAGGGGAAGAAGGATCAGATGCGACCCAATTCAAATTTATAAACTCTTTAATGGCTAAAATAATATTGACGTTGAAACTTTGTTTTATCTATTGCACAACTTGCGAGTACTAGAAAGTCTGAAGGAAAGATTTTTTTTAATAAAACACTGTAACACCAATCAACGCAACTTTTCACCCTCATACAAAGCCGCCAACCACTGGTACAAATCACCTACCAACATTAACTTTACACCTAATATTAATCCTTTCAAGAATTTTCTAAATAATAATCCAAAATAGACTTACCCTATTTGTGGAATAAGGGTTATCAACATTTAGTGAATGCTATCTCTCACTGGTATTATTCTTTCAAAACGCTAAAATGCCGGGAAGCCGTTTTGTTTGATCTGCCACCTTCACACGCAAGGGAAATCACTCTCCCAGTGGCGTCTCTTGCGCTCTCTCTCTCTCTCTCTCTTTCTCCTAAGCATCACTGGGTCACATACACCCCTCTGATGGAAAAAATGGCGCCCCCGACATTTTGCAAGAACGGAAAAAAAAACTTATCAATTATGAAATCTGAGCTTTATGTACTTGTTTCACTGTCCTAAAATCTTATTTACAACTGCTTTTGCCATCCAGTCCGGCATTCCCTTCAATGTGTCAGTTTTCATCAGATATTCCACACTACTCAGCCAATCTGGCTGGACTGTCTGGTGAAGCATGACAAAGTCTCCTGACTTCATCCACTGAGGTTGATCCCGGCCCCTTGTTGACTGACGAGGAGCCGGCACTGGTGGGTCACCTGATGGACGAGGGGGCGATACAGGCGATGGCTGCGCCTCTCCTTCACTGTCGCTGTCTTCAGCAACCGTCTTAGGCACAGTTTCATCACGTTTCGATGTGGGCTCTTCATTTTGACCTACGTTGTGCAGATCCTCCACTTCTTGAAGTGGTTCCTGGGTACCCATCTCCTCTTCAGCTGCCATCTGATTTCCTTCTGATGCAGCTGGTTGAGCTGCCCCTGCTGCAGAATGCTTGCCGTCGTCCAACATCACTACTTCCTCCTCACTACTGTCCTCAGTGTCGGTTGCTTCACTGTCACTGTGTTGCTGCTTGGATTTTCTCTGTGCACGAGTTTGATGTCTTTGATAGTCTCTGCTATTGGAATGTCCCTTGTTGACCTCTGGCCTCTCCTCGATGCTTCCTAGAGGCAACAGCAGATTGCGATGCAGTGTTCTCTTCTTCCCAGTTCCATCTTCCTTCTGGACTACATACACTGGGATGTCAACGTTTGGTTGATCTAACACCTGGTAGACTGCTTCCTCCCACTTGTCTGACAGTTTGTGTTTTCCTTCGAATGCCACGATCTTGACAAGAACCCGATCGCCAACCTCTACAGTGGCACATCTTACTCTCTTGTCGTAGTGTTTCTTTTGCTTAACTCGAGCCTTGTCCGCTGCTGCAGTAGCCAACTCAAAGGACTCTTTCAGGCGAGAGCGAAGTGACTCCATGTGTCTGTTGAGGGGGACTTCATCTGGGTCGTTGCAGGTCAGTCTAAAGGCAGCATCTATAGGCAGACGAGGGTCTCGACCAAACATCAGCACAAAGGGGGAAAACCCTGTGGACACATGTCGCGTACAGTTGTAGGCATACACTAGAGGTCCAACATGTCTCTTCCAGTCTCGTTTCTGTCCCGGTTCCAGAGTTCCCAGCATGTCCATGAGAGTTCTGTTGAAACGTTCACACATCCCGTTGCCATAGGGTGATAGGGTGTGGTGTGTGACTTGGCGCTCCCGAAGATACCACAGAGTTCTTTGATGATTCGACTCTCAAAGATGGCACCTTGATCAGAGTGTAGACGCCTGGGCATGCCGTAGTGCACAACAAAGTGGTTGAAGAAAGCCTCAGCTGTGGTACGTGCGGTCTGGTTTCGTGTTGGGACAGCAAGCGCAAACCTCGTAAAGTGATCTGTGATGACCAGCACATGCTGATGACCTCCCTTGGATGGCTCCAGAGTCAGGTAGTCCATGCACACCAGATCCAGTGGGCCAGTGCTGACAGTGTTGACCAATGGTGCACGGCTGTTGGCGGGAGCCTTCCGGCGTAGACAGCGTGGGCATTGCTGAATCCAATTGTCAATGTCTTTGGACATGCCTGGCCAGAAGAATCTGTCACGGATGAGACTCAGAGTTCTATCACGTCCTGGGTGGCCGGTGTCATTGTGCAGACAGGTAAGCACATGGCTGATGTATCTTGCAGGTAGTACCAGCTGTTTTCTTGGCTGGTCGTTGATTTCAACACTGCGGTACAGAACTCCGTTGATCAGCTCGAGTTTCTGTAGTTTGTGCGACTGGGGATGTGTTTCCAAAGAGTTGATCAGCAACTTTGTTGCAGGATCTTGTCTCTGGGCTGCCTGGAGCTGATCTGCGGTGAAAGTCTGCAGGCTCAGGCCCACCGGTGCACAGCTGTCAATGACTTCAGCTGCTGCGGCCAAACACTCCACGTAAGCTGCTGGCTGCAGACACTTGCAGACTGCCCTGACTGATTCCACAGGCACATGTTGGTGTTCTTGTTCCGATGACTGTAGCTCAGGCAAACGTGACAGGGCATCTGCATCCGCATTGTTCAGTCCTGGACGATAGCGAATGTCAAAGTCAAATGAAGCTAGAGCTGCCAGCCACCTGTGACCCGTAGCATCCAGTCTCGCAGTGGTCAGCACATAAGTCAGCGGGTTATTGTCAGTGTACACAGTGAATGAGTTACCATACAGGTAGTCGCTGAATTTGTCAGTAACAGCCCATTTAAGCGCCAAGAACTCCAGTTTGTGGGCTGGGTAATTTCTCTCACTTTTACTTAGGCCACGACTGGCAAAGCTGATGACTCGCTTCACACCTTCCTGTTCCTGACACAACACGGCCCCAAGTCCCGATCCACATGCATCAGTGTGGAGCTCAAACCGTCTGCTGTAGTCAGGAAAACCGAGGATGGGTGGTGACGCAAGGCAGTCTTTCAGCTTGTCAAAGGCTTCTTGTTGTTCCGCGCCCCAGACCCACTTGGTGGCTGTCCTGATTTTCTTAGTTTTCTTTCCTTTCTTCGCTTTTGGGTTGGGCATGAGTTCTGTGAGAGGTTTTGCGATCTTGCTGTAGTCTTTCACATAGCTCCTGTAGTACCCTGAAAATCCGAGAAATTTGCGAACTTCCTCTGGAGTCCTGGGAGTTGGCCAGTTGATGACTTGACTGCACTTCTCCGGATCTGCCTCAATGCCCTTGGCTGACACGATGTGCCCAACATAGCGGACCTTTTCTTGACAGAAGGAACATTTCTTGGGGTTCAGCTTCAGTCCACAGTCCTTCAGGCATAGAAGGACTCTCTCAAGATGTTCCATGTGTTCTTGAAAGGTATTTGAGAAGACAATCACATCGTCCAAGAATACCAAGCAGATGTTGAGGTGCAGGTCACCTAGACAGTCCTCCATAAGTCGCTGGTAGGTAGCAGGTGCATTGACAAGTCCCATGGCCAGTCTGGTGAACTCGAAAAAACCAAACAGTGAAGGCAGTTCTCTCACGATGCTCTTCTGCAATATCAATTTGATGGTACCCACTTTTCATGTCCAGCACTGAGAAGTACTTGGCTCCAGAAAGGCTGTTCAGCAAGTCCTCTATGCGGGGAAGGGCATAGGAGTCTTTCACAGTGCGTGCATTCAGCTGACGGAAGTCGACACAAAGTCTCAAAGATCCATCTTTCTTTTTGACAAGTACAACGTTTGACGACCAGGGAGAGTGAGACGGCCGAATAACACCGCTGTCCAAAAGCTGCTGTAGATGGGTCTTTACTTCCTCGTACATCCCTGGTGGAATGAAGCGATGGCGTTCTTTGAAAGGCGCCTCATTGTTGAGGTGGATATGGTGGGGCATTCTTGTCGTATGCCCAACATCAGCATCATATTGCACAAAACAATCTGGATGGGTTTTCAGCAAGTTCTGAAGCTGCCTGAGCTGCTCACTGGTTAACCCTTCAGGTGAAATTGTCACTTTGTCCATGTGGGTCGATGCTGGTCGCAACTTGTCCACAATATCGTCACTGCTTGCTCTGCACACTGGTTGAAGTTCACAAAGCACGGCATGAGGGGGTACTACCACAGTTTGGGTTGTGACATTTGAGATATGAACATCTACTAGTCTTGTCTTCTTGCCCTGATAGTTGACTATTGTTGGTGTGATGTCTAGCAAAGCCAGATCAGTGTCTTCTCGTACCTGCTGCAGTAAAGCACAGGTTGGCTTGTAGTCCAGTGCCTGGTCTACCACACCTTGCAGAACATGGGTGCTGTTCAGTTTAATGAGGATACTGCGGTTCTCCCCATTCTTGACAATGGCCAGTCTGTTCTTGCTTCTGCAGAGCTCCCTCTCCCTCAGGGACATGCATCTGAACGACAGGTACCAGGGAGTATGGAGTCTGGCCACCTGCAGGAAACGGTTGCCATGCTTCTTCTGTGTCATCTCCATGACCTGCTCCAGCACATTTGTACCCAACAGCACAGGAACCTTGCTGCTGTATTTGCTGTCTGGAACCACCAGGAAGAGACAGGGCAGTCTAGCCTGACTATCCAGTCCAGCTCCGGTAGCGCTCACAGATGCTTCAATGTACCCCGAGTATGGCAGAAGTTCACCGTCTGCACACTCAATGCGCAGTAGGTCGTTCAGAGGGTTGATGGGCAGATGGGACAGCTTGTCTTTATGGAAGCTTGCTGACACCGTAGACACAGTGGCTCCAGTGTCCAGAAGGGCAGTTGTCCCTGTCCCCTCCACGGTGATGGTGACGTGGGTACTACTGCCGACCAGGGTGGTGCTTGAAGATGGGCCAGCAGGCTCAACGTCTACAGGCTGCCCTCGCCTGCAGACTTGTGGAAGTTTAAACGGTGGCGATGATCCAAGCGTACACGGCACCCAACCTGCACATGCCCCTTCTCCCCACAACGGTAGCAGATTGGTCCTTCCTCCATCCAGCCAGGACGATGACGCCGACTCCCACCACCCTGAGGCATAACTCCTCTCCACTGAGGAGTTGCAGGAGGTGGTGCATCCTTGTCCATCTGGAGATCTTGGTAAGATGTGGCTGCAGTTTTCTGTCGTAGTTCCTGTTTCAAAGAGTTGATCTCTGCAGACATCTTCTTCAGCTGAGCTGCAATGCTGTCTGGTGGATCAGTTTGGGCTGTCTTGACTGTTGCCTTCCTAATGGGTCGAACGTCCTGCTCTACTTGACAAATGGCTATGCGCAGTTCATCTACATCTTGGACCATGTCAAACTTGTGGGCTGTACGATCCTTGAGGTCTGGCCTCAGACCTGTCCATAGCATGCAGCGTAACATCTCGTTGGCCTGTGCTGAGTCGACCTGGCCAACCTCTATAGCCCTGGCCAGATCTTCCAGCCGACAGCTCCACTGTGTCGTGTCTTCTTCTTCACGCTGGCGGGCGCTGTAGAATTCTGCAAGAACTGTCTGTTGCAGCTGCACAGTCCCGTAGACACTCTCAAATTTGCTGAGAAGTTGCGAGAGGCGTGACCTTCGGCCCCAACCGCATCGCCACCCTTGCGGCCTCACCCCGTAGAGACCTCCTGATGGATTCCAGGATGACAGAGTCACTGTAGGATGACTCGGCCTGGAGACAGGAAACTTCATACTTCCAGAGGTCATATGTTGCCTCCGGGTCTTTACCGCCACTGCCACTGAATGGTGAGATGCGAGGTTGATGTTGCCACACCTTGGGGAGTGCTGCTCCATCGACTTGCTCTCCTGCTTCACAGCCCGGGATTCTGCTCCAGTTGAATTTGAAGCCACGTAAGCCTGCATCCACTGTTCCAGGTCTTCCTTGGTATCTGCCATCGGTTTCACGTCCAAAGTCCTGAAGGCTGAATCTTGAGCAGATCCAATAAAAAGGCAGGGAGCCGAACCCAAAAGGACTGGACTCAATTTATTTGCCAGAGTGCGGTCCTGTTACACTCCTACCATCGAAAGCAACGAGGCTGACAAAGAAGAATTCTACAAAAACTTCAGACCATCATAGTGACTTGTCCAAGCAGAGATCTCAACATTGTCATGGGTGATCTGAACTCCAAAGTGGGCAGCGACAACCAGGGCGACGAGGAGGTCATGGAACAGCAGGGACTGGGCCAGATGAATGACAACGGGGAGATGTTTGCAGACCTATGCGCCACAAACAATCTCATCATCAGCGGAACACTCTTCCCTCATAAGCGAATCCACAAGGCAACCTGGATATCACCAGACCACACCAGCGAGAACCAGATCGACCATGTGTGTGTTTCAAAGAAGTTTCGAAGAACACTTCAAGATGTGAGAGTCAAGAGAGGAGCCGACATTGCACTGGACCATCATCTTCTTGTAGCCAGACTTAAGCTCAAACTTAAACAAATGGAAATGAAAACACATCAAACATCCAAAAATTTCCTCGATGATTAACACACTGAATGTACAACTTTGCCAAGTTTTAGAAACTTCGCTAAGTTTACCAACACCTTTTTTTTTTCCACCACCACAGAGCAAGCGACAATTGTTAAATGCGGACTTTATATATGTAAGTTTTCTTGGTATAAACTGATTTCTGATGTCGTTATATTTGGTGCATTTCCTTACAAAATGAAATTCATCACCAAGGTCATTCTGGTCGCAATCCCGATAGAATCATTCATCGTGAGGTATTCCAAATCGTCTGCCAATTTCTATCATGAGTTTATGATTACCACAGCGAAACCGAATTAGTGAGTATATATGAACATCAGGCAACATTTCAATATATTTTTCACGGCATTTACATTTACTAACAGAGTAACCAAATTTTGGTATGAGTTAAAAACTAACGTCAAGCGTGCACCTAGTATTAATGTATTTATGAACCTCATAGACAAATACGAAATAATAACTAAATTAAAATATGAATTTGATGGATAAATCAGACTGAGCTAGTCTATGACTGGGCCAACACACACACACACACACACACACACACACACACACACACACACACACATACACACACACACACTGTTAGACAGAATTATCTACCACTGCATATATGAATGCTTATCTCCCCCTATTTCTTCAATCTAAGACACAAAAGCAAGCCTTGTTTATAATTGAATATATATATAATATATGTGTGTGTGTGTGTGTGTGTGTGTGTGTGTGTGTGTGTGTGTGTGTATACAGAAGGGGCGTAAAAAGCCGAAATGGGCACGGTTGTTTTGATACAACGCCCCTAATCCTGATCCTGAAAACTTTGTTTTAAAATTCCTGTAAAATATACACTTACTACTAAATTCTAAAGCATCATTCCATGCACGTATGTAAATATCTTCAGGATCAGGATCAGGATCAGGATCAGGGGCGTTGTATCAAATACAACTTAGCCCGTTTAGGCTTTTTACGCCCCTTCTGTATGTATATATCCTTTTTTTTTCGTAACCGTTGGTCCAGTCATAGGCTAGCTCAGACCTATTATCCATCAAATTCATATCTAATTTTTGTTAATAATTCATGTTTATCTATGAGGTTCTTAAAAACATTAATACTAGGTGCACGTTTGATGTTAAGTGTTAGTTTATTCCAAAAGTTGGTTACTCTATTAGTAAAAGTAAATTTTCTTAAATTCGTTCTAGAATATTGTTTAAATATTTTATCTTCACTGTTCCTTGTAACATTCTTCTGCGGAGTACAAAAAAAGCATGCTTTATCAACATCATCAATTTCATTAAATATCTTGTATGCCTGAATCAAGTCTCCTCTTATTCTTCTTGCCTTAAGTGTTGGAAGCTGCAGATATTTTAATCTTTCCTGATATGAGTAATCTTTTATATTATGAATCATCTTGGTTGCTCTTCTTTGTACCTGTTCTAGAGCTTCTGATTGTCTCTTTAGCATTGGACACCATACAGTGTTGCCATATTCAAGAACAGGTCTAACTAGTGTCTTATATAATTGCAAAAAAGTGTCCTTTTCCATAAATGTAAAGGTTCTTTTTATTATTCCAATCATTCTGTTAGCCTTATTAATACTATTTACAATATGATTGTCAAATAGTAAATTTTTGTCAAAAGCCACACCTAGGTCTTTCTCTTCTTCACATTTAGATATTTTTATTTCCTTGCCCCCAATTTTCATTATATACTCCTTTTGTGGGTTTGTTTTACCAATATGAAGTACTTTACATTTTTCTGCATTAAAATATAGGTTCCAAGTATCAGACCACTGTACTAATGTTTCAATATCCTTTTGTAATTCCTTATGCAATTTTGGAGAGTTATACAGTTTTGTGTCATCTGCAAAGACTTTACATGTACTCTTTAATTCTACAGGAAGATCATTTATAAACACCGTAAATAATATTGGTCCCAAAATACTGCCTTGTGGTATCCCACTAATAACATCAGCACTATGAGAGAAGGAACTACCAATCCTTACCTTCTGAGTTCTTTTTGATAAAAAGTCTCTAACCCATCCAAGTATATTTCCTATTATTCCATAAGACTCTAATTTCTTTAAAAGTCTTTCATGTGGTACTGAATCGAATGCTTTTCTAAAGTCTAAATACAAAACATCTAGGCTTATATTCTCTCCTTTATCTATCTCCTTTGTGAAGTCTTCCATCACTTTTAAATGTTGAGTCACACAAGACCTTTTTGCACGAAATCCATGTTGACACTCAGCATATAATTTATTTTCTGTCATATGTTTAATAATAGCCTCTCTAATAAATGATTCTAAAATTTTGCATATAATGCATGTTAAACTCACTGGTCTATAATTTCCTGGATCTGTCCTTGTACCTTTTTTGAATACTGGAATGACTGTAGCTGTTTTCCAATCTGAAAGTACTATCATTTCTTTAACAGATTTAGAAAAGAGTCTTAAAATATCACACACACACACACACACAGAGCCGTCTGCGAGAGCCGGCACAGACTGGAATGACGTTACAGAAAAGTCAATGCGGAACTTGTAGCCTAACATGACAGTGAACTTTTGATTTCAGAAGTAGAAGATTTACTTCCTGTAATTTGTCGTCTGGAGAGGAAAAAAAATGGCATGACGCAGAACATTAAACTGGTAAGTCTGAGGCAGCATGGTGTGATTATGGATATGTTTTGAGATGAATGTAAACAAAAATGCGCTCAATATGCAATGTGGGTAAATAAGATTGACGTTTGAAGACCGAAATTGGCAACGGCGTTACGAACAAAACCGTCTTCAAGTTCAAGTAACGATGAGACAGTGCAAAACTGAACCGTGAATTTTTGACTTGAGTATGTAATTTACATGGCGGCAAAAAATATGTGCTCGTCAGACGTCGCAAATTGCAGGCATAAATAAATACACAAAACAATATTCCCCATATGGCTATCAGGGAGTCACAGCAGTCTCCCAGATGGCTCTTAGCATGGTTTCTGTTGTCAGCCTTCTGGGGAGTATAAATTAAAGTATTGTTTTACTTTTATTTATGTGTGCTCTCTCGCTCTCTCTCTGTCTGTGTCTGACTGCCTCTCTCTCTCTCTGTCTCTCTCTCTCTCTCTCTGTCTGACTGTCACACACACACACACACACACACACACACACACACACACACACACACACACACACCACACTACACCACCACCCCACACACATACTCACTTTCTCTCTCTTTCTCCACCCCCCCCCCTCTCTCTCTCTCTCTCTCTCTCTCTCTCTCTCTGACTCTCTTTCTGATGATATTAGTTTGATGACTGTTGTTTTTGTACTTGTTTCCCATGTAGGAATGTTGTATATTATGGTGTGAGAGAGAGAGAGAGAGAGAGAGAGAGAGAGAGAGAGAGAGAGAGGGGAGGAGGGAGAGTGTGTGACAGACACTTTTATTGTGTATGTTTTCTTTAATGCTATCACTGTTAGTGTTAGAATTAGTTCTGTATTGATAGTGTTCTTTGTTAGTGTCCATAGTCCTGGAAAGGACAAGGGTCAAATGGGGGGAATAAAGCATCTTCTTGCTTAATCTGTTATGCCTGGTAATAAAGAATTTCAATCAATCAGTCAATCTCTGTCTCTCATTCTTTCTCAGTCAGTCTGTCACTGACTCTGTCTGCCTCTTTCTGTGTTTGTCTGTCTACCTGTCTGGCTGTCTCTCTCTTTCTCTCTCTCTCTCTCTCTCTCTCTCTCTCTCTCTCTCTCTCTCTCTCTCTTATGACGCTGTTCTCTCTCAAGAGTGCTTTTTTTCTTGCCTGATCCCTTTTTCAGTCTTTTTTGTTTGTTTGTTTGTTTGTTTCTGTATTTCTGGTCTTTTTTTTCCTTCTTTTTCTTTCTACCTTTTATGAGTAGGACATAAAGTTTATGATTCTAATTATTTCTTATGTTCTCTTTACAGGTATCCAACTGTCATGATTTCTGTCGTTCTGGGGACATTTTGTCCCATCAGTGATGGAACTTTGGTGCAGGATCTTCGCTGGTTTCACCATGCACATATGATGGAAACTCCTGTCTGTTCATAGACAGTGCAAAAGATCTGTAAACTGTTAGAGAAGTGTTAAGACACCGCAGCATGTCTTTATTTGTCCTCCGCCTGTGTCACAAGATGATGTGTCGACGCAAGAAGACAGTTATCACTGGGATCTTTATCTGCTTCATCTTGTATGGAGTGGTCCAGGTGAAGCATTTCCAAGAGGAATACAGCCCCCTGCAAGAACTCTCCAGTGCGGAGAGTGAGGCACAGCGATTGTTGAAGTTTTTAACATCATACCATTATCAGTGTAATTCTACCCTGCATAGTACCAATGTGTCAGACTGGGCCATTTGCACTGAGCAAGATATAGGGATCAACCCAGACCCAATGGTGGCCAAAACAGCGTATTCTATAGGGTAAGAGAGAAGAGAGAGAGAAAGAGAGAGAGAGAGAAGACTGCAAATGAGAAGCATTAATTAGCTCATCTCCATCCACTGTAGTGAGTGTATATATGTCACACATCTTTCAAAGATTTTTAATGGTAAACATAGATTAAAAAAAAAAAATGTATAATAGAGTCATATATGATATCCTTGGCTGTAGTATGATGAGATGACTTTTAAAAGTTCGTTTCTGTAGGTCATCTGATCAGTTTCTTTGTTGGTTCGGCTGTCATCCTAGAAAATGTCGAAGGTACATGGTGCTTAAGGAATCAAAGCAGCTGCTGAGAATGAGAGTGAGTCAGTTACTTGGGCTACTAATTGTTTTATGAAACAGTGTCACATTTATTTTGCAGCAGTTGTCAAAGGATTTGGGAAGGAGACAGGAGAGCAGATGTTTCTGCAAAATATTGACTTATTACAGTCAAATGTCTTGACATACTGTTTGATTACCTCATGAAAACCAGATTGATTCTGTGACACATTTTAGCATGAAGTCATATCTAATCACATTGGCTCTTCTCATCTTGGTTAGTAGTTTAAGTCCCTGCAGTTAATGTGTATGTATATAAGGGTTATGACCAGACGTAAATTCCTTGAAATTCAGTACCTACTATACTGATCACATGTAATTAAGTACAGCATTAATTTTGCTGAAGGATGTTCAGTAGGCATTTCAAAAACAAAATCAGTGTTGATATTTTGTGTTACCTTCAGTGACCAGTAGGGACACAGAATTCTTTTTTCTTATTTCGATGCAAGAGGTTTAAAAAAAATTTTGTTTGTTTGTTTCATTTTGTTTGATTTTTACTGATTTTTAGATAAATGCTTTGAATCATTACTGAACTGGCTTTTTGGCAAGTTAGTGTTTAGGTTAGGCTGAGTGACTTTTTATGTTTTAAGTTTTTCAACTTATCAGCAAATGTTTTTGGAGAATTATTCATATTCAGGGTTATTTTTGCCTCTCAAACAAATGCATCTTTCCATAATTTCTTAACTTGATAATTTTAATGCAAGTGAACTTCTTTCATGACCTCTTTTTACCTCTTTTTCTTTTTCTTAATAAGGGTGAGAGAACTTTGGGCCAATCAGGTATACATAGATTCTACATCAAGACTGGTTTCTCTGTGTGAAATTCAGGCTGCCTATCCCCGCTGGACATTGTATCTGTAGAATACAACATAACCCTTGTTTTTCTATGTCTGTTTTCATTGACCCATCAAATTATAATTTTCTGCTACTACATATTGCCATACTCCCTTACTGCTGTACATCATTTTACATGCATTAGTATGAAGTGCATGCTCACACAGGACTACCTCTTTCAAAAATTGAACTCACCATTTCCTGTTACAGCATACATAGAAGTTACTAAAAGACAAGAAATGTGCCCAGAAATCTCCTGACATGCAGTCACATTTCCTTTTCAGACCTTTACCTGACTACAGCTTTGAAACCTTGATGTCACGGAACCTGTCCATTCACCAGCTGATCTTCCTCCACGACCTGCCCAACATGACCCCTCTGGCACTGATGAGGCTCAACGCCAGCATCTACCACACCACCATCGTGCCAAACGACCCGGCTGACTTTGGTCGCAACTCTTACGATATGCAGACCATCAACAGTGTGATGTCCAGGCTGGGTCATCGGCAAGTGGACGTGCTAAAGCTGGAGAGTGTACAGGACATGGCCCACTCCTATGAGGTGCTCTACTTTATGGTGAAGGACGGCATCCTCACCCGCTTCCATCAGCTGCACATCATGATGGAAATTGGTAAGCTCATGTGTCACTAGAAATTGGTCGTGCCAGCCAGCCATCATGGTGCAGATGTAGTGTCACAAATTGTAGCTACAGGTTACAGGTTCAAACCCTACCAAAGGCATTTACTTTTTAGTTGTTGTTTTTTTACACCAGCACTACTGAGAGGCTGCTCTTATTGGACAAGCTTTTAGGTGACAAAAACAGTACATTTTAATGTGTAAGTTGATAAACAACCACAAATTAGCTTTTGTCTTAATTGTGCAAACTTTTAGTGGTTGACATGTATAGGTAATTGACTTAAGTATAAGTTAGCATTTCTAAGATAACATAGTAAAAAGGATTGCTCAGCCTGCTGTGGGAACTGTTTAAATTTACCTTGAAGAAAGACAATCACTCAGAACTCCCTTTAGTGAAGAGTTTGTTGCTATTCTAATTATTTTGCAAATGCTTAAGAGTAGGCACAGGCCTAAATTTACACTCAGTTTAGATTTTCTTGGCTACCTCTGTAAAGATTATGTTATCCTGGAAATGAATAAATGAAATTAGCAAACAAACAACTGGCTTACATCAATTTGATGGTATATCCAACAGTTCCAAGTTTTGACAATATTCTGTAGGTAGGTAGTGATGTAGGCTGGTCTGCCGGGGAGTGTCGCTACTGACAGTGTCTTTGACATTATATACTCTACCATGTCAAACCACAGTGACTCAGCTCATCCTTCATGTGTTTATGCAATCAGTATGAGATAATCACCGGTCATGAGAATACAGTTAATGCACCTTTGTTGATTGCTAGATTATTATACCAGCTGTCCTCATGAATGCAGTTGACCTCTTAAATCCTCCAGGTCAGTGAAATGTTTCCTTCTCAGTGTTGTCTGGTGTGACAGATGGCTTTTCGAAGGGCATCCTGGTGAGTCTTGGGAAAGGTTATTTGTGTGATCACAGGGACGCTGTCATAAAGGCATCTGTCGGTCTGGCTGACTGTTGATTTATTGTGCACATAACCAGGCAGTTTGCTGTGACCTGTCTGTCTGAACAGGACCAACTGATCAGCTTGGTTCACATGGTTGTTGCTGTTGCTCTGTTCAACGTCTTTGTGGTGCTGGCTCCCTTTCTTTTGTGTCTGGAGCGGAGCCTTGATATTGGTCATCTCTTCATCCTATCAAACCTCTCTGTTGTCCTCTTCTGCCTTTTGTTCTTTGGTCTGTCAACCATCTCATTTCCATGGATTCCATACCTTGTGGATCAGTAAATCATCAAATCCCATCAAGCCATTATTTGTTGGCTTCAAATATTTCTAAATGTTTCCCGGTCATGTACTGCGTATGAATGAAAGAGGGAGCAAGAAGATGATTGATCAGATAGTCAAACCAATGTTATCCGTAATAACAAGGGTTGGTAGGAGCTTTTAAGCCTTTCTAAGTCCTCATTGAATCATTTTGCTTGAAAAGGCCTTTTGAGTCTATTTATTTCAATCAGTGGTCTTTTGTTCCAGCATAAAGTACCTTTTGCATCTCAGGTGCTTTCACAAACTTTTGTATTCACATTATAACTTTAAAAAGAATTTACAATTGATATTAACTTGAAAATAAAATCCGATAGTACATAAAAGCAAACTTGATCAATTGAGAGATCTTAAAAACTCAACATAGCTGATCAAGAGAGAGTACTCTGTTCAGCTGATATATCAGAATTCATCATTTTAAAAAAATCAAAACTATGACAAACCAAAATTATTTGGAACTTGCTCATTGCAAGACAGCTGGCTTTGGGAAGATCCCTATAAAGATTCAGAAAATAGCGTCTGACAAACACAGTGCATGATATGTGTTTTGTAGACCTGAACTGAATCTGAGATGGATGGGAGAGCCCATTCTGCCACTGAACCAAGCAGAAATGAAGCACAATGTGGTCTGGAAACTTGTAGCATATATGGATTAGTTCGCACACAGTGACTCCTCATTGATAAAATGAAACTGAAACAGAAAGGAAGCAGACTTGAAGTCAATGTAACTGAAAAAAAATGTAGAAATTCTGAAGACACAAATGTAGCAAATGTGAAGATAATGTTATGAGACTTTTGAGGGCAGTTTCATTGGGTTTTTACCATCATCATCGTGATCATCATCATCATTGCAATAATGACAATGGACATTTCTTGAGGGCTTTGCTCCTTACCATGGAGCTGAAAGGTTTTACAATAAATGTAATACACATCAATAAACATCATACAGCAACACAATAACACACACCACACATCAACCAAAATGGAAACAAGTAGAAGTTTGAAAAGAAAAAGGACATCTGTACATTTTACAATACTTACTCATGTGGGGGCTCACTTACACTCTCACACACATGAAATAACACACTCACACACACACACACACACACACACACACACACACACACACACACACACACACACACACACACACCACACACACACACCACACACAGAGTGGGCACATGCAGCATACACACACACACACTCTTTCTCTGTCTCTCTCTTTGTCTCTGTCTGTCTGTCTGTCTGTCTCTCTCTCTCTCTCTCTCTCTCTCTCTCTCTCTCTCTCTCTCTCTCTCTGTCTCTCTCTCTCTCTCTCTCTGTTTCTCTCTCTCTCTCTTTCTGTCACACACATACACACACACACACACTCTCTCTCTCAAAGCTAGGGTCATAAGTTTCATGAGTGGAAGTCATGAGACAATATATCATATAATGGGCAGCTTCAAAAAGATAGGTTTCAAGTCCAATAAAATATGTGTAATTTGAGCATAAACAGTTCTCTTGTAGGTCCTTGTAAAATATCGGGAGGTGCTTTTGAATCCTTTCATTGTAACTTTACAGGAACCAGGGAATTCTATCGTTTCTGGTGTCAGTTTGTGAGCGTTAACAAAATGGCTTAAAAATCTTTTGTTTTATCCATGGAAACAACATGAAAATCAACCCTTTGTTTGCATCAGCTTTGTTTTGGTTTGGGTTTTTTTCCCTGTATTTGGGTGGTACAAATTATTGTTTTTTTCTGTGTGCAGATAAAATTGACGATAACTATTTGTATGGCTGGTACAAGACACTATACACACTATTCACCCAGGCGGGCTTCCGTCTGTATCACACCTCGTCCTCCAACCCGCTGTGTCTTCAGGTCACCATGATGGAGTCATGTCGATACTTTATGTCCTGGGTTCGAAACCCTGGCCCCAGAACATTTGTGCTCTACCCACCAGCTGTTGATGGTAAGTGCTGTTCTTCCTTCACCACCTCAGTTAACCTTTTCAACTACCAAGTTGTTTTTTAAAATGTTAAATGCACATACTTATTAGATTGCTTGTTTTAGAGCGCCACACAAATTTATGAAACTGGCACCAGTCACCCGTACATAGTGGTTAGGGTCATGAATTCCAGGATGGGAGATCACAAGTTTGATTCCCAGCCAGAGTTGAGTTTGCTATGGACTTCAGCTTGAATGAATTCACATTACTAATGGTGGACGCAAGCACTTGAGCAGAGGCCTAAAAGCACTGAGTCTTAATATCCAAGCCTTTCCAAATAATCACCTACCACCCCAAATGTATGGTCACCCTCAATAGGCTGACACACAGGTGGCGAACAAAATAAGGGTGGATCAGTAGTTGGTATTCCCCAAAGATGGAGTATGGCTGCCTTAATGGCGGGATGAAAAACGGTCATACACACAAAACTCCACTGCCTGTCTATACAGGCAGTGTCCACAGGAGCATCAGCCTGCGTACGCAGAAAGAAAGAAAGAAAAGTAGTTGGTAGGTATGACCTCTCCTTAAAGTACTGAATATGGAGACCCCTTTCAAAAAGTGCACAGAATTAAGCATCAAGAAATAAGCAGTATTAACCATTTAAAAGCTGTGGTTTCCATATAAGGAAAGTTAAATGAGGGCAAGTTTCATTTATTATTTGCGCGAAATGCATCAAAAAGACCATCAGGCAGGATCTCCCATTGAACACATTGAAAGGCTCTTCATGTCTCTGCATGTTTAGAGAGGTTTTTTTATTTTTATAGAATTATGGCAAGTATCATCAAATGGGAAATGTCTAACATGTAATGTGCGTTGGCAGGCAATGTGGTATATTGATTCCAGCAAGGAAGATGTAGCAAGGTGGTGAAGGTATCCACCCTGACATGGAACCTCAAGATGTAACTTTTAGGAAGTGAAGGAACTGTATTCATACTGCTGCCTTCTGCAAAAGTGAAGCCAAAACATCAGTCATTTGATGTATTCTCTGATACCAGCCAGCCAACCTTCGACTGCAGCTAGTTTATACAGCCACACCCCATGCTCTCAGTTTGGTATGTGTTGGCAACCTGTATTATTTTCTGTATTGTCCTCTACAAGAACTCGTATTTCAGTGCTGTACTTTCACTTGTATGTACCAAGAGACCCAGATAAAAAAGAGAGAAATGTATTTGTTGATCTAAGTGTGTGTGTGTGTGTGTGTGTGTGTGTGTGTGTGTGTGTGTGTGTGTAAAAGATACACTGATCAGCTGTCAGATGCTTGTTCCTCTTAGAGAGCAAGAGCAACAACTGAATTAGAAGCTGATAAAGCAGTAATGAATGCATTTGAAGGCATACAGATCTCCTAAGTCTAAGGGAAATCCAGATCTTATGTTCTACGCTGATGTTGATGATGAAGTGACCTTAAGACAGTATTGCTAAACTCAGACAGTGTAACCTTTGACACCAAGAGTGCAAATGTATGGATTCAAATATAATTGTTTTTGTTTTTTTTTAGACTGAGTTGGTGTATATTTAATTTATTATGAGAGAGAGGGTGAATGTGTGTGTTTTTGTGTGCCAGTGTGGATTATTTAACTCTTTAATGATTTATCCATCAATGTGTTATGTATCCAGTCAATTTACATGTGTGTAATTTAGATGCAGATGTCTGTTCTTTGTTGTTTAGATGCGTATGTGTCTGTTCCTTGTTTAAGTATAAATGTCTATTCATTTTTATGTTGGTGCAGATGCATATCTTTTGTTGTTATGCAGATGAAGATTTCCATCTTTCTTATTTCAATACAAATGTCAGTTCATTGTTTTTTAAATACAAATGCCTGTCCATTTCTATTTAGATGTAGGTTTCTGTTCTTTATCATTTTAGTGCAAATATCTTTTCTTTTTTATGTTTATGCTGATGTCTATTCTTTGTTATTTAGATGAAAATATACTTTGTCATTTTAGTGCAGATGTCTTTTCTTTGTTCTGGTTTCACTGATGCCTGTTTCCTTGGTATTTCAGTGTTATTGTGGTGCAGATATCAATTTATTGTCATTTCAGAGCAGATGCCATTGTTTGTTGAAATCGCAGTAATCCATCACAGTGTCTGAACGAACCTTTGACCTTTTATCAGGATCGGAGGAGTTTGAGGTGCAGCGGTTAGAGGCTCTGCTGGAGGGGCGGCAACAGTCGGAGGAGGACATCATCCCTGTGACCCTCTCCTCCTCCACCACCCTGCGTCTGGCCCGCCCATGGTCATGACCCACTCGGATCGTTGCTTCATCCTGGTCTTCAAGTCAGTCAGCTTGGCTTTGGCTCAATTCGTACTGTATGTGGGTCTCTCGGAACCTTCTGCAGTTTTGAGACTTCTTTTCATGGCCCTTACAAAAGAAAAAAGACTTCTTTTCATGGCCCTTACAAAAGAAAAAAGACTTCTTTTCATGGCCCTTACAAAAGAAAAAAGACTTCTTTTCATGGCCCTTACAAAAGAAAAAAGACTTCTTTTCATGGCCCTTACAAAAGAAAAAAGACTTCTTTTCATGGCCCTTACAAAAGAAAAAAGACTTCTTTTCATGGCCCTTACAAAAGAAAAAAGACTTCTTTTCATGGCCCTTACAAAAGAAAAAAGACTTCTTTTCATGGCCCTTACAAAAGAAAAAAGACTTCTTTTCATGGCCCTTACAAAAGAAAAAAGACTTCTTTTCATGGCCCTTACAAAAGAAAAAAGACTTCTTTTCATGGCCCTTACAAAAGAAAAAAGACTTCTTTTCATGGCCCTTACAAAAGAAAAAAGACTTCTTTTCATGGCCCTTACAAAAGAAAAAAGACTTCTTTTCATGGCCCTTACAAAAGAAAAAAGACTTCTTTTCATGGCCCTTACAAAAGAAAAAAGACTTCTTTTCATGGCCCTTACAAAGAAAAAAGACTTCTTTTCATGGCCCTTACAAAAGAAAAAAGACTTCTTTTCATGGCCCTTACAAAAGAAAAAAGACTTCTTTTCATGGCCCTTACAAAAGAAAAAAGACTTCTTTTCATGGCCCTTACAAAAGAAAAAAGACTTCTTTTCATGGCCCTTACAAAAGAAAAAAGACAAAAAAAGAAAAGAAAAGAAAACAAAGGAAGAAAAAAAAAAGAAGAAATCTTTAAGAAACCCATCCAAGAGGAAGTGTCCTTGAAAATGTTAGAAAAAAGGGTTTATCTGTGTGTGTGTGTGTGTGTGTGTGTGTGTGTGTGTGTGTGTGTGTGTGTGTTTGAAGGGAGGGGAGGGTTTAGGGAGGTAATCCCATTTGCTCTCTTATCTTAGAGTTCCCCACGTAGCATTTAGCACCTCACTAATTCCAGCCAGCCTATGCACAACTGTTCCCCAGTGTAACCCAACCCATACCCTCACCCCATGAAGAAATCCATTATATCTGAGGAAGCTTCTTTGACAGTTTGAAAAGAACGTTTGGCTTTTTGCTTTACTTGTTTATTTATTTATTTTTCTTTTTTGTTGTTGTTGTTGGTTGATTGTCTTGGTTCATGTATGTCTGTTGCCCTTTCATCTTTCCCAGCCTCCTTAGTAGCGTCACTGTCACAGCATTCATTGGCTAACCTATTCACAACCACATTTAGAAACATCAAAAATTTAAATGAAATATGTTGTCATTAATTTAGGACATATCCTTGAAAGCTTCTGAAAGAAAAAATTGCAAGATATGAGTTACTGATGTGGGTGTGGATGTGTGTGCTCTGAGAGGGAGGGGAGGAGAGAGATAATGTTGGCTATAGTCATGCGGACCGCAAAAGGGCATATCAGGGCTGTCACCTAATCGAGGGAGGGAGGGCAGAAAAGAAAGGATCACACAAAATTAGTGTTTTCTTTGTTTGTATGTGTGTGTTAAGAAAGGAAGGGGGGTATGGGTTTTTGCTTGAAGGTATTTGGGGGAAAGACGATGGGTGGAGAGATGGAATGATGATAGAAAAGGTGATGGTTTATTTTTCCAATTTATCATCAGCAGGAATCGTCCAGTCAGAATGAAACTTGTGTCCATCTCCCCCCGTTTTATTTTTCATGTCACCTCAGTAGCTTTACCCCTTTGGGGCTCATTCCAAATCCATGTTCCCAGCCACATCCTGGCTTGTACTGTTAATAATCCTGGCACCAGCAGTCTGCAGGGAGCAGTCAGTATCAAGCCATCATGAAGCAACCCACCAGAGGAGACACTGCTTTACTGCAGAATCACTGTGCAGTATTTGTGTTGATATGTTTCTTGTAGAGCTTCAGATTGTTTTGAGGATCCAGAGTCAAAACTTTGTGCTGGTGAAAGTGAGTGGTCAGTTGTGAAGATAATGGACCTAGTTCCATTTATATCTCTGATGCTGCTTATTTGTGTGAAAAAAGTTGGGTTTACGCAGATAACTGGATAAAAATTCCAGTGTTCTGATTAGAAATTACAACAGCTACTCAAATCAGATTATGCAATGCATTTCCTCTCAAAGTTTGTTTTTTTCATTTTATGATAACGACCTCAGATGTATTACATGCTGTCATTGACTTGTCACAATGGTTGGACATCACCAGATTAATGTGTGCCTGACAAGTATGCCTGATCAAAGTGCCACTTGTCATTTCAAGAACTTTACTGCAGATGGTTCAGGAATGCCAGCATTCTGAGATTGTGTTCTTCTTGTTCACAGTGTGTGCGTGTGTGTGTGTGTGTGTGTGTGTGTGTCCGTGCGCGTGTGCGTGCATGTGCTTGTACTTGTTTGAGAGTATAAAAGGTGCTGTCCTTATATGTGCATGCATCCATACATGTGTGCTTGTGTGCACTTGAGAGTGTAGTAAAGGGAGCTCTGTTTGTGTTGTGCATGGTGTGTATGCTTGCATGTGCGTGTGGGCACGCATGATGAAGATTGCAAAGGATGTACTGTGTGCGTGCACGTGTGTGTGTGTGTGTGTGTGTGTGTGTGTGTGTGTGTGTGCGCACAAGTACATGTGATTGAGAGTGTAAAGATGTTCTGTGTGCGTGCATGCATGTGTGTGTGTGTGTATTCTTGTGTGTGAGTGAGTGAGTGTTCTCTTAATCCTTTAATGTATTTTCACAGATACAACCTGGGCTTACGACTTCAGCCAGAAGTGTCGGCACTCCATGTTAGGTGCACCGTCATCGTCTTCAGCCCCATGCGAACCAGACGAAATATCTATGACTTCTCTTCTTTCCAAGTCTGGTCTGTCAGGCTTTTGTGTCTTATCGTTCTTCTTTTGTTGTGTCTGTGTGGAAAATCCACATCATCTTAGGGCAGCAAGGGATAGGAAAATAAGAGGCAAAAAAGGATAAGAAGAAATGTGAGTTCTGTGGCTCTTGTAGGACATGCAGAGTGAGAATGATGAAGGCGGGGGGGGGGGGGGGGGGGGGGGGGGGGGGGGGGGTGTGAGGAAGATGGGGAGGTAAGTGTTGGTGAAGTGTTAATTGGTGAGCATCTCCTGATCTGTGAACTGTAATTGGTGTGGTTGATATGTACCACAGAGCCAAATACAGGATCTGATGGCATCAGTTATCCCACTTGTGATTTGAAAAGATGTTGACTTCTGTTTGATATAGAATAAAAGACATGTTCTGCTTGTTTTGTATTAAACATTGGAAAACTTTATTTGTACAGAGTTTACTTTTAAACAGTGCGGGGAGAGGATTTCGTCTTTAACACATTATAGCTGCGGAACTGTGTATGTGATTGTATAGAAGTTGTCTTCTTTGGTATTCTATAGCACTGGTACTGTTTATCAAATTGTGAAGAGGGTGTCTTCTTTTACCAAGTGCAGCTAAGGCATGGTTGATTTGATTGTGAAAAGGGTATTTTCATTAAGAGACTGTACCTCTGCTACTGATCATCTGATTTTTAGGAGAGTATCTTTCTAACAGACTGTGACTCTAGCATCATTTGTCTGATTGGGGAGAGGACGTCTTCTTTGAGAGACTGAAATTCTGACACTGTCCAATCATGGAGTTCATTTTCTCTTTTCTGTAATGGTATGAAGACTCAGGGTATGCATAATTATTTGTCGTTTTCATTTAATTTGAAAGGTGATTTTTTTTTTCTTTTTAATTCTGCCTGAGGAATGTGAAAAGGAATCTTGAATTTGTCGACAGTTTACCTGGAAGTGTATTCTGCTCTGATGTCATATATAACTAATGAGCATTGTTTAACTGATGATTTGGGGTATATCTTTATTCATGTGTGTGATTCATGAGCACTTCTGTATGTTCATGTTTGCATGCACATGTTTACACCATGACCATTTTAACTTTCCTGTATACATGTTTGCATAAGAATGTGCAGAGACTTTTGAGCGGAGTATTGCCTGTGTCTCTGTGCAGGGGCAAGGGGAAGGTGGACTCGGACACCTGACTCTCTCGGAGATCATTTTCCATTACCTGCTGAACAGGCAGCAGACAACTGTTGTGTACATCGACCTTGGACAGTCCAGCTGGGTGTTCCTCTCCCCCTTCCTGGACTCTGGAGCCATGCAGGTCAGTGAACAATAGACACAGGATACCTAGTGACTAGCTTTTGCAGTGACGCTAATCATCAACGACCTTCTTTCATCCTTCAAGACTCCGTTGTAAATGTGAGGGATTCTTAACTCTTGAATCACCCTTTTTTTTCATCTAACATACCTGCAGTTACCAAATTTACTTTCAAAGCACCAAAAGAATTTAAATTGTACTTCTGAAAGTTGAACACTTAAAGAAACAAGCAATCAAACCAAACAATCCTCAGCAACTTTGAAAGTGTAATGAAGAATAGGTGTGTGTGAAGAGGAGTCTTTATAGGGAGGAGAGTGCTTACCAGCTTAAGTACATGTTTGTGAACAAGTTGGCGCATGCATACATACACACACAGAGGCATGCATACACACATGCAATAATGTATGAACCCATGAACAAACGCACATGTTTTCACTAATCCCTATCTTCTTAAAATCTGTTCTTTGTCTTATATACTAGTCTGAATCTGTTTTTCCCTAACCTTAACTTATGATCATGATTGCAGTTTTCCTCTTTCGGTTGTCTGACAACTTTCATCTATTCTCGAGTGTTGAACTTTTGTCTCTTGAAACGCTTGGAGATGCAGCTGCTACAGTGATCTCTCAGGGCCAGTGTGGCAGCTGTGCGTCGGCCTAGAATTTGGCACTCATGCTTTATTACAGATGTACTTCCATGATTGTGAAATGATATTGTTTCAGGAATTATGAACATGTTCCGAAGTTATCTTTATTGTGATGGTCATGTCAGTGCAAGGATGAATGATAAGAAAAATTCCTGTTCTGATGACCTCACCCAAAGGTTTATGTCATGTTGCATATATTAAAGGCAAAGTACCATGAGGTTACTTGCAGTAGGGGTAGTAGTAATGGTAGAAATGATTGTTATTAACCAGCTCTAGTGTTTGGTCCTTTTTTTTTTCACTGGACAGATTACTCATCGAAAGAAGGTAGTCTCTGTTGGGATGTAGGTCTATTGTCAAGACAGAAAAAACACAGAGAAAACTGTTCCAGCAAAACCCATCTGTAATTTGAAATGGGTCTTTGTTTCCTGTCATGTCATGGACTGGTGTGCTTTCATTCCACACGTTACTATAGAACACTAAGTATTAAAAACCAGTAGTTTAGGCTACTGACGGGGTGAAAATAAATACCTTCACCAGGACAAATTGCTACAGAAAGTTGTTTGCAGTAACGTAATCACTATAACCAACATCACCATCACAGCAGTTATAATGTTCTAGCGACCATAATAATTATGTAATATGAGCATTAGTGACGTCATGGGCCCCAAATGGAAAATTGTCATCTGTGCTAGAAAACTCATCATGTAGCAACTTATTTTGAAGCTGGGAAACAATGTTTTAAAAAGAGGAACTTGGAATAAATGGTAGGAAACCAGGATTTGGGAATTAATGTCAGAAAATGTCTGAAATAGGCAAAACAATAGTATTCAATAATGTCTATTATAGAACAGCATACCTCAGTTTCTGCATCACTGTCTAGTCAAAGCACACGCGGGGGAATTGAAACAGCTGACACCATGGCATTCACCACCCCCAGGAGAACACAGAAGACCATGTTTTTTGCAGCTGCCCGCTTACTGCCCACAGTTTTCTTTACAGGTGCACCGAATGACCTTCAGAGCTTAGCCGGTGCTGCTGGCAAATCAGTCATTCGGGGTACATATGGGTCCTTTCTCAATCTGCCACCCCCATTCGCTGGTTTCGCACAGCATCCCCGTCCATCCATTGCTAAACCTGAAGGTACACCCTTTGACTGTGAAACCTGGCCGCAGCTGAAGTTGGTGGCAGTGAATGCACTGAATGTATGTTGTACCAGTTGCCACTTTCATGCAGAACACGCCAGTGTCGCAAGTGATTGAGAGTCTCACTGAACAGCCATTGTAGAAAAGCAAAATGCCTTCTCACTATTTCTACAACGTCCTCCTGGGTCTTTGTTAAAGGGAAAGCATCAGCAGACTTCTAAGTTCAACGTTTTTAAAACAGTTTCTGCAGTGCTGTTCCTTTCCAATTCCATAGGGCCCCTGGAGGTCGTATCACAACCTGTAAGAGAAGGAGAGAAAGCAGAAAATGTCGATTTTCTCCAAGCTCATGGATCAAGTGCTTGATGTTCCAGACCTACTTCCCTCCTTGTTTATCAGAATAAAAGAAAATTTTCATGATCATTTGATCGGCATGATATGCCAACAACACCAGAATGTCAGTGTCCTCTCCTATGACAGCGGTACCTGGGGCGTGCACATTTGGGTTGCAGTCAGGACTATTGTGAGGTCTGCATCACTCTTGGCATGTATCACAGTGCGAATGATTCCAAAGCTGACCCAAGGGCGTAGATGAAGCGCTGTTTTTTTCCTACATTACAAAGGAACTTTTCCCTTTGGGAAAGAACTGGAGCATCATATCTAATGCAAAGTGCACAGCCTGCCCTTTCACCCCTTTCCCACGCTTGAGATGGGTGATGTCCTTGGTGCTTGGTCCTGATATGTACCCATCAAATACGACAGTTGATTTGGATACTTGCCTTTTAAAGCAGACATATGTTTCAATGATGTCTCGAAATGTGGTTCCACGTCGCCAGGGAATGCGCTGAAGTAAAGAAACCTCATCAAGAACAAACTGAGGGGAAGTTGCTGAGGCTGGTTTTCAGTGTTCTTGACCATTTTCCACAGTTCATTTGCAAGGCTGCTTTGTTGGGTTCCCAGTAAGAAACCAGGTGATCGAACAATGTTGATGGAAAGCTGAAAAGTTCATAATTAAAAACTTCTGTCTTGTCCTCGTCAGGTTACTGGAGCTGCACAAAGCGCTGAAAAAAGAAGTTGAGGATCAACAGTCACAGCAGTCTCGTCTATTTGAGGAGCTTTTAACATTCATTGTCACAGCCTTGTTTTTCCCTTTTCAGTGAAACACTGAAGCTTTTTGGGACCCTCCTGGTCTTCAGTAGTGGAGTCCAATTTGCTTTGCACCGCCCACATTGACTGATGCTTCTGCAACAACACCAGTAATGACGTTTCTCAGACTGGGGTCATCAACAATGGACTGTGTTTTATTAAAAAATGACGTAAGGGTCATCACGTCCTGTGCTCCTTTGCCACTCTGGCTGGGCCATTTCTTTTGCGCTCACATGACAGGCGGAGAGTGCAGGTCGCTTCTTGCATGGCGCTATTGATTTCTGCACATGTGGCATAGACAGAAGCCATGTTGCTCGCTGCGATTCACTCATCCCTCTTCCTTGGTCAACCCTCCAGCTGACTTAATGCGGGCGCATCAAACCTGCTCAATAGCAAGTCTGAAGAAAGGCCTGCCAGAACCTTTACTCCTACGACGAGTGAATGCCCATCGAGAAAGCTCTTTTTAGACAACAGGGTGTGTATCAGGAAGTTTGTTCATCATCTGGAGATAGAGGTGAGCTGATTTGGTGTATAGATTGTGTCTGCTGCCGCTAGGTAAGGAAGCATGCCCTGGACGGTAGACAGATGCAAAAGCCAGTTTCCAGCCCTTTTTGCCTTGATGAATGTTTTCAGAATGTCAGTCATGGACATTACTGTAACCACAGTACGCTGTTCTGCTGTTCAAAGTCATCTTGTGAGCTTCATGTTTTTAGAGATGTTACAAATGGATTCATGTTTCCCAGCTCGTTTAAAGACAGATCCCCTTTCCCATCACTTTTTTGTAGGTTTCAGTCGTTTCCCAAAAAATGAGGATCTGTGTTGTCAAGAAATGCATCACATTTTCTGGGGAGAGAAGATTGACAGCAGCCTTGACATCCTGGGGAACATCTTCCATTGACACATGCACCATTTTTTGGGTTCAGTCCAAGTTCACATGTCTGATCTGCTTGGTACTTTTCCTGTGTGTCAGTGGCACTCACACTCTCTGGCGAAGACTGTGAAAACATTGTTGTAAGCTGTGGCACACTGAGGTTTCATCACATGATCTCTCTCCCTCCTCTCTGACTTCAAGTTGTGGCAGAGGTGCGTGGGAAGTGTCCGATGCCAGCAGAGCATTTAGGCTGTGTCCATCAACAGATGTCCCCTTACAGCAGTGTGACAGTGTCCGTTCCCAGCTGAGCATTTAGGGCTGTGTCCATAACAGGTGTCCCTTACAGCACGTGTGCAGTGTCCGATGCAGCAGAGCATTTAGGGCTGTGTCCATCAACAGATGTCCCCTTAAGAACGTGTGACAGTGTCCGATGCCAGCAGAGCATTTAGGGCTGTGTCCTCAACAGATGTCCCCTTACAGCACGTGTGACGTGTCCGATGCCAGCAGAGCTTTTGGGCTGTGTCCATCAACAGATGTCCCCTTACGCATGTGTGACAGTGTCCTATGCCAGCAGAGCATTTAGGGCTGTGGTCCATCAACAGGTGTCCCCTTACAGCACGTGTGACAGTGCCCCGATGCCAGCAGAGCATTTAGGGCTTGTCCATCAACAGATGTCCCCTTACAGCACGTGTGACAGTGTCCGATGCCAGCAGAGCATTTAGGGCTGTGTCCATCAACAGGTGTCCCCTTACAGACGTGTGACAGTGCCCGATGCCAGCAGACCATTTTAGGGCTGTGTCCATCAAACAGGTGTCCCTTACAGAACGTGTGACAGTGCCCGATGCCAGCAGAGCATTTGGGGCCCGTGTCCATCAACAGGTGTCCCCTTACAGCACGTGTGACAGCTTTTCCTTGCAGCATGGCACTGACTGCATCTGGAGCAGAGATCACAGACAGGGCTTCCGGGAGACCTGTGCCTGCCATCAGATGTCCTATGCAGGCAAGAAAACTCATCTCCTATGGAAAGGGCCAAGCCGGAGGACAATGCTTCGCAGGTCACTTGTCTCAGGTTCACTCATGATGATAGCTAGTGTTTTCCACCAAGTGGTTGGTCAAATGGGGATGTGGGGTGTTGCCTTTACGCTTTGCTTCACCACAAATGAACGGTAATGTTGAAAAAATTTACATGTTTTATCACTGGGATTGAGATCAATCAGGGGCAAAAAAAAGAAAGATTGTCTGTCCAGGAAAGTCTCAGCTGTACAGTTTGCATTACTCCTGACCAAGATGGCCTTTGTGGAAGAAGCAACCAGGACGTTTTCCATAGGATTTTATTTCTTTGTTGGATCAGATGTAAAACACAGCGTTCAGTTTTTCGAACTTCAAGTTCAACATCCCAATAGTCTCTTCTTTATAATACCTTTATGTCAACTCTTGCCTTCTGACAACCTCTTCCAGCTTAAATCAGTGTTCCTTGGTACAGCTTCTTGTCTTGTACACTTGGTGTGATTGCTGCAATCGTACCCATTCCCTGGAAAGTATTCATTCCATCCAAGGTTGCTGAAACTGTGGTCACATTGTCAGCCATTATTGTACGAATGATTGTCATCTGTTGGTAATTTCAGTTCTTGAGTTGCAGCTGCCCCTAAGCTCATATGTTCTTACTTCTTTATAAGACGAACAGAATCCAAGTGAATAAAGAAGATCCACTAGAAATTGTGACTCAAAATTGTGGTGACCTGTACGCCCAGTCCAATCTGCAGTGGGGTGATCAGTAAGCGTGGCCGCGCGGCTTGCATGATTGCTTGGGCCAATGGATGCAATTCTAAGATCCAATCCTTTCCACTGTAACTCTTTTCAAGCAGTAACTGGAGAGATTTTGGGACAAAGTCCACGTTTGCTGCACAGATGCAACATCATCTGGCGATGGGTATGTTTTTCTGGAAACAGGAATGTTTTTTTATGTCACTCTTGATGAGCTCAGCGGCTGCTTTAATGACTGCTATTTTCTGTGCTTCCTCATCATCAGTATCAGGTGCAGAGTAGAATGCATTAAGAATTGATGAAGCAGTTTTTCTGAATGTGGGAACATTTGGTTTGCCATCAACTTCAGCAATAATGATTTCTTCCCCAATAGTTTTACAGTTTCCCCCTTCATTTTTTTTGAAACAGTATGGATTTCCACCCGTAAGTTCACCCATCATGCTAATCAGGTCATTAATGGTGATCTGTTCTGAATCATTTTCTTGAAGAAGGCAGCAACGTTTCTGAAAAAGCTTCAACTCTGCCCCCATCTTTGGGTCTTCCATATTTACTTTTTGGGTTCTGGTTCCAGAGCGAAAGATTTGGTATTTTTCTCTTTGTTCAGAAATTGCGCTGCATGTTGGTGGTACCCCAGCTCAGCTGCTGGAAGATCAGATGCAAACTCCAGTTACCCTTTTACTTTTCAGCCAAATTCGTCAGCACGCTCCAAGCAGCTCTTCGTGATGGACTTTTGGAAGTCCAATGTTTAACAGACCACACAGTCTTTCCATCAAGTTCTGCGTCCCTGCCACAAATAGGCAGCACTTCTAAAACAAAGACATTATTCTTTGATTTAATTTTTGGCTGGGTTTACTTCCCCTTTCTGCTTGTGTTTCTTCAAGAAACTGCTATGTTGTGCTTGTTAGTGTAGGTACGACGACAATGTTTATGCACTGCCTGAACCCTTTAGTAATGCAGATCCCCTGGCCTCTCTGTACACTGGCATTGTTGATGCCTCGTGTTGTGGGATCACTGTCTTCTCCCCCGAGTCCAGATTCTGGCCACAGAGGACACAGTTTCTCCATCACCTGAAACAATGGAAAGTAATATTTTCCCTGAACCATTCTTGTAACATGATTGTTTACATAAAAATGATGGAATCCCTGAATGAAGAAATGACTGGAAATGAATAAATGAATGGATGGATGTACAACGCATACCAAGTCAGTCCACAATGAGTAAACCAAAAAATACACAATATTAAAATATCAATCTTTTGATGTTTCTTAATTGGGGTGAAATATTATGACAAGACTTTTTTCAAATTTATTTTTACTGACTTATGTCTTTCTCATTCACCCCTGTATGCGTGTGTGTGTGTGTTGTGTGTGTGTGTGTGTGTGGGGTGTGTGTGTGTGTGTTGTGAGCGCACGCAGCGTATGCATGCACATGCAAGCTCTGTGTGTGTAGATGCATCCTGCTTGTGTGTGCGTGATGTGTGTGGTGTGTGTGTGTTTTGTGTGTGTGTGTGTGTTTTGTGTGTGGTGGCACAGATACATGTGTGATTGAGTACATACACAAATTCACACATATGCGCCCATGGACACATTTTACACACATTTTGTGTGTGCTTGCGCATGCGCACACACACGCAGACACCCACAATTAAGAATCACTCACCCAAATTACTTTTCCCGTGTGTCTCCCTCAAGGAACAGCTTTGAATAATGTTTCAATCTGAAAAAAAGATCGAACAGAACATCACAAACTTTGCTTAATTCTGTTAGTATTTTTTTCTTCTATTATTTCATGACATACTCAAATTGAACTGATTTCTTTCATTCCCCTAAACCCTCGACAGATTTTCCGAAATGATGATCTTGATTTGGTGAAAAAACAAACTTGATTTTTCCCAATGTATTTCTGAAACTTAACCATGTTTACATTACATTTTGGTGGAAATCAGTCCCGTTGTGGGAGGGGAAGGGGGTGGGGGAAGCAAAATATAATAGTTTCCAAGCAATAAATTTATCATTAAAATGATATTATTATCATCAATAGCACCGTTACTATTGCTATGGAGAACGAATCTGTTAAGGGATTTTTGTGACTTTTTAACATGTTTTGTGAACCATACTATTGTCTACCGGAGATCGTGCCGACCCTTGCGCTGGCAAAAGTCAACCAATTTGATGCCAAAAAGAAAGTAAATAAAAGTATACACAGGAGCTTACTTTTGCACTTCATACAGACCCCCCATCCTCTCCCCACCCCTCCCCCCACTCCTTACGCCTCACCCCACCTCGCGCTTTCTTTTATTTTTTAAACAAGCTGAGTGAGACAGAGGAGCAGACGATTTTTTTTGGTGAACGCTGAACAACATTTCAGCCCGAAGTTCAAACTGACCAATTGAAAAAATGCTGTGTGACTTGCAGGAGTTAGCTACGTTAAAAAGGAAAATTGTGCGATAACCAAAACGGTTGTATGAAGGCGGGAAATGCCCAAAACATAAATAAACTTACCGGGCTGATAACGCCTCAAGGTCAACGCGCACGGTTGCAGCGGCTGGGAAATTCCTGCCTGGGATGGAAGTTTGCCGACAGAGAGCCCTTCGCGTCATGAGTATGAAAATTTCGATCGACAAAATAAAATAGGAAAAATTTAAATTTCACTTTATTTGGCATGCTAAACTTATAACTTTCAGAATAGTTCAGGCAAAAATTATCTTTCGTTCCATAAAAAATATTTTCTGTTTGCAATTAGTCATGGGGGGTAGACTGTAGACTGTTGTGATCCGTTACTGTATTTTCCCAGAATGCCTAATTGCTTTTCCACTCTTGTCTGAAAACCAGTTTTTTTACAGAATGTAAACTGACAGATAGATCAGATGATATATTTTTATATATATATTATATATATATATATATATATAATTTTATATATATATTATATATATATATATTATTATGTATGTATTGAGGTTTCATTACATTGCACTGAAATCCTGTAGAAACCATGTCGAATGTGCTTGAAAGCTGGCCACTGGATGTAAGCCACTAAGGGAAGGTATGTGTGTGTTTCAGAAAGTGGACAGCTCCTCCTGGTGGCTCCCATGTTCCTGGTCCCTCACGCCAGGACCCAGCCAGCACAGGTGTTACGGCAGCAGTACAGTGAACTTCCCGCGTGTCATGGCGTTCAGATGACGCTGTTCGAAGCGTCCGCATTCACCCCAATTCTCTGACCTTCCGCTCCGCCAGAGACCTCTGGGGGCCCTTCTTTTGTGAAGAAGGGGAAAGTTCTGCTAGGTAGCTTGTGAATTTATTTGTGGTGATCCTTTTTTTTTAAAATTTAAAACAAGACGAAACACAATCATCAAATAATCAAATTGTAAATCAAACAAGCCAGAAAAATGAACGGAAATATTTTTTAAAAGAAGGAAAGCAGATGGGAGGGGAAAGTGTGTTTGGGGGATCGTCTTTTCTGTGAAATGAAAAATCAGTCTGTGATGGACTGGCCTTCCCCAAGGCAAGCAGAATCATGACGTAACTACTGATTCTGCATGGACCCCAAAGGAGAATGTTCAGCTGGTCAGCCTCGTCTGAAACGTTGGTGCTGTGTTGCTTTTTGTGGTGATGTTCGCCAGTTACCACTTTTTCGACCATGTCATGCTCACAATGGATTTTATTGCATAGGTGTTTTTTTTCCAGGGTTTAAATGTTTGCGAATATTGTGTAATGTTTCCCGTTTCGGATGGGAGTTAGCGTTTCCTGTCTCAGGTTCCAGCAGTTTTTTTAGGGCTGATCAAAAGATCCCCATTTTTTCTGCATGTTGTCAGACATTGACATTGTTGCTTCAAGTTTTTGCCTCTGTGTGTATCAAGTATGAGAGTTGGAAAAAGGTAAGGCTGTGAATGTTTTCATTTCTTCACTAATTTCTTGGCAGTTCCTGCTTTGTTTTGGTTTTTAATTGATGATATGTCTCCCGTAAAATCTGAATTGGCAGTGGTGTATATTCTGAGCAGACAAAGACTGATGAGTATAATTTTCAATGATTGATTATGAACTTTTGCTGAAATTTTGAGATGAGTACTTGTCCACAGAGTTATTGGGAGGTCTCCCCAAACTGTCATATTATGACCAATGGACAGTGTAGAGCCATGTTGTTGAAGAACTGATGATCACAGGGCAACACAAGCATATAAAAAGTGACAGGCAAGCAGACCACAATATATTCTACCCATTGAAACACGCTGTCAGAAGGTTGCAGCCCTTTGCACACAGACGAGCCAATACAAAGCAGAGCAAGCTTGATATTTTTTCAAGAAAACTTCAACGGCGGTACATTCTGGGAGTGCTCAGTCTGGAAGCACTGAAAGAAGAAAGAAAAAATGAAGCTTTGTTCTTCTTCCTCAGAGCCCCATGCATGCGGTGGTATCTGCTGATAAATATGTGTACTAAGGTCCCCCAATGCAGTAACACTACTAAGCTGTTCTTTCAAGCTTGCTTTGTTCATGTATGAAGTTCAGACCCTACTCTCATTTGAATCTCACACGGAACTGTTTTCCGAAGTCAGTACTGCTATTTTGTCAAGAGGATATCCCAGTATGCTAGGGCTTGGGTCTTGAAATGGACTCGGGAGGGGAAGGGGAGTTGGGGGGGATCTCCAGTGAATAATCCAAAAGCGAGACAGCACCCTTCAACAGTAGCAATGGCCCTTGATGCTTTGACCAGTTCTGAAACTAGGAAATGGCTATGAAAGAGAGACAATGATGATGCTTTTGACATCTTCATGTTTCTGTAGCCACTTACGAGAGTAAAGAGTGATAAAGTAGTGACGATGAAGCAGCAGTCCAGTCTAGGTAATTCAGCCGTCATACACAGGGGGAGCTTGTCCCAGTTCCTGCCTTTTCTAGGGTGACTGGGCACAGACTAGGGGCACATGGTCTGAAGGTGTGCACCACTCTCAATTATAATATTCTTCTGTTTCTAATTCATCGGTTCATTCAGTTCTAGCTCAGTGGCAACTTTTAGATGGCTGATGTTTATCTTTCCCTCTCCGTTGATCTGAATTCCACATGTATATACTTCGATGCTGTGGTCAGCAGTGTTGGTGTTAAATCATCTGTAACATCAAATTTCATTCCTGTTGTCTGTTTTAGTCTGCTTATATATTTTAACTGGTTTTACTTTTTAAACTTTTATCTGCATCAGAAAAAAAAAAAGTAGGTAATGAATTGTCATACTATAAACGAAACTGATTAATAATTAACAGAAACTCAACGCCAGACAGATACTGTTGGGCTAGTCATGAAATCACACGGTCGGGAATAACCATAGTTTTGTATACATTTCTTTTCTTAATGTTATTTGGTTTGTTGTTCATTTTCGTTTTTCTTCTTCTTTTTTTCTCTCACTTGTTCTTGCAGTTTCACATTACTTATTACGAGACGAACTTTTCAAAGGGTGATTACAGGTGGATTGATAGTTTATTGGTAGTGGTGGGTGAGCAGATCAACAGTTAACAGGCTAAGACCATTTTATGTAGAAAATGAAAATTTTAATGTTAGAAGCATCCACACAACTTGCCTGTTCAAGCTTTAAAGACTATATTTGCATTTGCCCATATGTTTCGATGTATTTTTTAAGGTGTTGAAATGTTTTCATTACTTTTCTTTAGAGATATCTGGGAGTGAAAAATCAAGGCGAATGCCTAGAGCTCTCAGTACAGCCTGAATTTATACACTGTAAGATGTCAGTAGTCTAGTTACTGTGTCATTAACTGTTTCTGGTTGGTTTGTTTCTGGTTGTTTGTTTCTGGTTTTGTTTCTTTTTCTCAGTATAATCTGTTGTCAGTGCTTTGACTTTTTCATGATGTGACATCATTTCCTGTGTCAGTTTGGCTGCCATGAAAAGGTTCTGCGTGGTTTGCTGTGGCATGATGAGTCAAACTTGAACTTTGAGAGAACACAGCTAATGAGTGTTTGCTTAAAAAATGGTTTGGCAGTACAGCGTTGAAGATTCATTTTTATGCTGTGGATTATTGGTCACTTTTCATTCCATAACTGAAATTTTTTGACATCCTGAATGGGCTGTGTGAAAATTCTTTGTATTTTAAAAGGATTTGTTGTATGACTTTTGTTGGGCTGTGCTTTTGTCTTTTTTAAAAAAAATTGTGTTTTTAGCGGGGTAAGTTTTCAGTAAACGAGATTCTTTGGAAATATATGTACAACCACGCCAAGGTAATACAGCTACTCTTCAGTGTTTTGATGACGGTTGCTCTGGAGATATTTGGGAATTGTCTTTGACATGTGCATAAAATATATCGTTTTTGAATTTCACTTTTAGCCACCATATTTGGAAGTATCGTTTTTGTGTGTGTGTTTTTATTTTTTCTGGTGGTTTGAATTTTAGATGTGGGTACAGCTTTTACTCGCGACATCAATAATCAATATATTACCAAAGTCAGTTGACTTTTGTTGTGTCTCACATGAACAGATTTTTTTTTTTTTTGGTCAAATGTCTACTGGACACAAATATTTTTTCCCTGTTGTTTGCTTTTCTTGACAAACATTTTGTAAACATGTGATACTAAATTCTGACTCAAAACTTGTTTAGTACACAAATGAAGATGCATATTTATTTGACCTTATTGATATGTCTGAATGTTACTCTTTCATTCCTACTTTTCTCTGAACCATTTCTTCCTCTTGTTCCTAGATTCTTATAATATGAGTATTCCCTTCATTCCTGGATTTAGAAAAAAAAAAGAAGAAGTGTAAAGTGAACACTGCCACATTTGCAGTAGCAAACTGGCCAGAATAGAGCGGCGACCACTTTCCACGCTGTAGGGGCCGTCTGGCATCCATTCCATTCATAAACCCTGATGACCTGTACCGATGACGCAACTCGCGCGATGTTCAAAGCGCTTACCGTGAGAACCGATTTTTCCGGGCTGCAGGAAGGAAAGGAGGGAATTTTGTGCTGCCCGGTTTTCCAGGCTGCAGAAAAACGGGTTGTAGGGATGAAAGAGTTAAGTAAAGATAGTTTTTGATGATGTACACAGGAAAGAAATCTCTTGTTTCTCTGCTTCATGTTTCATTTGATGTAGTGCAGTGATAATACTGGTGGTTTCTGTCTATAGCTCTATTGTTGTTAGAACATTGGTCACAACTTGACAATGATAGAATTTTACCATTCTTGGGGGAAAAAAGCATTCCTTTCTCTCTCTCTCTCTCTCTCTCTCTCTCTCTTCTCTCTCTCCTCTCTCTCTCTCTCTTTTAAAGATTTGTGTTTGATTTACTTTTAAACTCAAAGGGATTAACTGCTTCAAGGAGAACAGAGTTGTTGAATTTGACAGTACAAGAACTTGAATATTTTTTTTTATTGATGAAAGAAAATGTAAATTATTTCCCAAGTTTTTCTCATTTAAGAAATAAGCTTCAGGGGTTATGATATGGGTGCTGGTTTGGAGAAAAAAGAACTGAAAAAAAACCCACTGGACGCACTTTGTTTTTATGCCTTTTATCAAGAGTTAACATTTTTATGTCCGGTTTGTCTCTGGTGGCTGTGTCAAACAATTGGTGATAGTCTTTTACTCCAGAAGACAACATGAAACAGCTTCATCTATGTACATGCAGATGTATGTGTTGTACTGTGTTGTATTTGTCATATACTCGCCACAGCAGCTCTCTCTGTATAAACTTCTGACTGCTGACTCTGTGCCAGGGGATGCCAGGGGTTCTTCAGAACAAATAGCTTCCCTGCTTTTGGAAGTCTGTGTTAATAACTTCCTCTTTTCTGTCACTCTCCTACGCTCTGCCTTTCTTTAAAATTTTCTTTCGTATTTCTTACTGTCATCTACAGTTTTTCGGCCATGGTAAACCATTTTCCTAGCTTTTTGTTCTGAAAACTCTCGACTTTTTTTTTTCTGCGAGCAATTTATGGCATGCTGGCATTTTTGGTTGTAACCTGATGACTACTAGGTAGTGAAAATCACACACCCTGTGTCTTGCTAGCGCAAGGAAAGATTTGCATGTCCCTGTCCTTTCCTGTTTGTCCCACTCAGCTTCTGCTTTTCACCTGTGGTTTTTATTCCTTACACGTGTATATGTCATAGTGTGTTTTTATTCCTTACACGTGTATATGTCATAGTGTGTTTTTATTCCTTACACGTGTATATGTCATAGTGTGTTTTTATTCCTTACACGTGTATATGTCATAGTGTGTTTTTATTCCTTACACGTGTATATGTCATAGTGTCAGTTGCCTCTCATCTTTTTCTTTTTTTTTTCTTTCTTTCTTTCTTTGTGTTTTTTAGGGATGTGGATGGGGGAGAATGTATGGCATTAGGAAGGGGACAGAAGTACCCAAAACACTTGATGGTCGTATTTTCTGTTTGATTTTGAAAAAACACCATGAGGACTGATTTATTTCTTGTTCTGTTAGAGTTACTGGTTCAGAGGTAAACAGAACAAATACTTTAAGGAAACCCATGTTTCATCTGAGTGTCATGAATTGACGTCTTGTTTCAACTTTCAATATGCTCATTTTGAAAATGAATGATTTATGAGAAAAAAAATTATTTGTACATATGCTAATCATCCTATAAATATTTATTGATGTGACACACGTTTGTAATGTGGTCATCATTATCAGACAGCTGAAGGTAACAACAATCCAAGGCATTAGAACTATCTTCATTGTGCTTTGAAACAAAATAAGTAGTTGTACGTGTGTCCACTGGGGCGACCGCCATTGCGGATGTAACCAATGTATTGAAAGGCAGTTAGGTGCCAGTGATATATCATATTGTTATTTGATGATTCTGTCATCAGCAGTCCAGACTTCATTGAATGTGATTAACTTTGTGTGTGTGTAGGTAGGCTGGTGTGATTTGGTGAAGTGTTGTGCTTGCATTTGGTCTTTTTTTTTCAAGAGGAATCTCTGCTATGCTTTGACATGGATTTTATATGCAGAGGGGAGTAGTATGTCTGCAGTTTAGCTGCATGTGTTATAAATATTGATTTCCATGGTGCATCCTTTTCCTATACAACACACACTCTCCATGCTTTAGTGAGATTGGTCTTCAGCTGTGGAAGTAAAGGAACTTGGTTCAGGAGTTGGATCTGAGAAAGTGCTTTTGCATTCCTGTTGAAAATGATCGGGATATTATTCTTTTCCTTGCTGAATCAAAATGAAACCGATGACATGATGCCCTTTGTGAAATATAGATTTCTGATATAGGTTGGAAGGTTGGTAGATAAATAGACATTGATATAAAACATAGATTCATGCTTCATGAGGATAACCTTTTAGGAAGAATGTTTGTCAGTATCTGTTGGCTTTCATCAGACATACTAGGCCTACATCGTAATGAGTCACTGCATTTCTCCATGAACATACTACATTGTAGTGAGATAAAGCATTTCTCCATGACAGCTGAAGCCTTTCATCTGAGGACACAGGCACTATAGTTAGATGTTGTATTTGTCTTTGACAGCCGTAGTCTTTCATCAGGCATACTACAAAGTACATTGTCATTAGATATCGCATTTGTCTGTGATAGCAATAGCGTTTCATTACGCATAGTACATTGTAGTTAGATGTCATATTTCTCCATGACAACTGTAATTTATTTGACCATGCATGGTGCAGTGGGTTTTATATGGATGTATGTGGTAGCTGTTTTTGCTGTCAATTGGCAACCAGATGGTGAGGCTGTACACACTTTAGCGAGGATACTAATTCTCCAGTCTGCAGTGTGTATTTGCCCATATGGCTTTTTTTATTTACATCAATTGTTTTTCTATCTGGGGGTAAAAAAAAAAAATTTGAGGATAATGGTTTGCACCCCAGCACATTCGTAGTTTTATCAACCTTAGATAGATCAATAGTTTAAATACCATGTTTACTAGTTCTGCATATACAGAGCTGCCAACATTATGGACTCAAAAAGGGGAACCTGGGATTGATTAGAGATGAGGTGGGCTGAAGAAGGGGCAAGACCGCTTTCGATTCAACACATCATCTTCCCAACTGCTTTATCTGATGAATGTAGGGTTTAAACAAAATGCTGTTTCCGAAGCACGTTATTGCCAAAATTCATGCAATAATGGCTTATTGACTGAACACATCTTCCCAACTGCATTATCTGATGAATGTAGGGTTTAAACAAAATGCTGTTTCCGAAGCAGGTTATTGCCAAAATTCACGCAATAATGGCTTATTGACTGAACACATCTTCCCAACTACTTTATCTGATTAATATAGGGTTTAAACAAAATGCTGTTTCCGAAGCAGGTTATTGCCAAAATTCACGCAATAATGGCTTATTGACTGAACACGTCTTCCCAGCTGCTTTATCTGAAAGCAGGTAATTGCCAAAATTCACACAATGTTTGTGCTTCATCAAAAAAAAATAACACTCTTAGTACCCATGCATAGGCTTTACTGTGAATTTTCACCGTTTTATTTGCGTGATTGTGGGTCTTGGTAGACTCACGAGGCTTTACTGTGAATTTTCACTGTTTATTCACATGCTGTGGGTTGTGGTGGACCCATACTAGGCAAGGAGTCCTCAGAGAGTTAGGTCCTCCTGGATCCATACTCAATGCTCTGTGCTATCTGATTACTGCTTTGTAAAATAGAGGTCCACCTGTAACCCATTTCATTGGAAATGTGTAGTTCAAATGATGCAGCTGATAATTTTCTTTCCCTTTCAATAACAGACAACAAAATTTGCTGTCAAAGAGTGAATCAGATACCTGCATTTTCATTTTAGCCTGGCTGTAATGATTCTAGATACATTTAGACTTTTCCTTTTCGCATGTGTGTTAGGGTACAAGGGTACCCAGGAAGCGCAGTGAAGGTGAAACATAATTTTGAAAATTCTTATATTGATTCCAAATTTAGGATTTTGGACATGATTTCTGAAGTAGTTAAATTCCAGAAAAAGTCTGGAGCATTAGTAGCTGTGCATATGCAACCTGTTTGCTTCTTTTTTCAGGAAGGGATTTTTTTTTTCCCCAGACTCCGTGATAGCCCTTAAAAGGCTGTATGTGGTTGGCTGGGCAATGGTAATAGAACCAAAACTTGAGTCTGATGGCTCATGCCCAAAGGACTGAAAGCAGTTTCCTGCTTCGCCTGATGCAGACTTTGAAGGTCGCACCTAGTTACAGTGATTAACCGTTGTTATGAATCTCTCTGTATGTGTGAGCAAGAGTTGAAACCACTTGGAAGAGCCCTGAAATGGGCCCTGCGTGGACAGCTGAGCCATTTGAGACAGAACGTCGCATGGGTATGGGTGGCTTATCCCTTGATCCTCTGACCTGGAAAGTCACATGATTGGAGACAGAGAGAAGAAATCTGATAAATAATAAACTGATGGGGCTGTCTTCTTTGTTCCTTGGCTTGAACTTCAGTCTTCATCACAAGTGGGATTTTTGCATGTGACAGTTTGTAATCCCACCATTAAAGATTTGTAATCCCACCATTAAAGATGCCACTTGCTAATGTTCAGAAATGATGTCAAACCACACTGGGGGTGGGTAGGAAGTTATGTATGTCATTTCAAACCCCTAGAAGCTCCCTTTTGTATCAGTATTGTTACTTTGCCATGAAAAGGAACCACTCTATCAGTGAGAGTGCCAATCAGTGATTTCCATGTGGGGTTGGGGTGGGATTTTGGCAACCAGTGTACACATGGGTTTTCTGTTGAATGTGTCATCTCTCCACCACCATACAGTGGACTAATCTACGACGGATTGAAAAGGAATTAACATTGTGCTGGTTCGGTTCATTTGTATCTTCCTTTAATACATGAGTTCACACATATGACCTCATTGTAAATTCTCAACCAAGGACATGGAGGGGGTTGGTATGGATGTGTTTACATATGTGACCTCATTGTAAAGTTTCAACCAAGGACATGGAGGGGGTTAGTATGGATGTGTTCACATATGTGACCTCATTGTAACAAGTCTCATCAAAGGATGTGGAGGTGTCTGGCATGGATGTGCTTACACGCATGACCTAATTGCACAGTCGCATCCAAAGACATGAAGGGGTTTGGCATGGATATTGACCCCAAAGATCATCTTCTGTAGGTGGCCGTCAATAGCAGGGGATAGAACCCAGGGCCTTTAGATCCAGAGGACAACTCTATGCGGAGATGAAGTCAAGTAACGGGTAGATGATGGCAGTGAAACCATCAGCAAACCTGCCAGCCTCCATGTCATCTGTGAACGATGAGCTGTGAAGCAATCAAGTCAGTCCCGACTCTCCTGTTGAAGACTGTTTAAAGATTCTCCCCTTTTAAAGACTGTTTTTACAGGAACAGTTTTGCTCTTGCTTATTCAGATTTATTCCCCCGTGAAATTCCTCCCACCCTCTTCCTTCAAAGACTAGATTTTATCAGATTTCGTGAGGTCTTTATAGAGGCTTTTTTTTTTTTTAGAGGTAGTGGTTCTTTGAAAGATTCAGTTGACTGTTTTCTCATACTTTTTTTCTCACTCTCTAATAACAGGGTGAAACATATCTTAATGAAGCCATAGTCGTTATGAATCCTACTATGCAGTAAGTATGAGAATCAAAATGCTTGATGTATAGGGCTGACAGGATTGTATCCAGAGTAAGAGTAAAAGAATAAGAATGAAAGAATAAGAAAGAAAGAAAGAAAAACAAGTTGAACAGCACAAGCCTGCATATTTTGGGAGAATGCACACTCACGTGTAAATTCAACAGGTAACTTAACATCCCATGGCTGAATTGAATGCTCATACCATTTGTGAACAAAGCATGAGTGTTACATTTGCAATCAAAACCTGCTTTATTCTGATTTGCAATTCATTGTATTTCATAGATCCATGGTCTGCCAATTTATGTTCCATGACACGTGTATTTATAACAACAGCTTGCAGTGTAAATGCTTCATTATTGAACATTTCAAAGACATCAGATAAGCGACTAGAAGATGTTCTGAAGTGTTTGTGTGGGTTTTTTTTTCATGCCATGTTTGATTGTTTCTGTGTTCTCTATCGTCTGTTTTTCATATGGCTTTTTAATTATGATGTTAGGTGATTGTGTCTTTTTTCTTCCTTGTTTGTACTGTTCTCTCTCACCATGTTCATCTGTTCAAACCATGTTCAGGACACATTCATTGTGCTATTTTATTGTCTTGTTGTATTTCATAGTGAACTGTTGCTATGTGTGTAATTTTTGTGTTGCCAGTCTGCAGGCAGTTGGTGCATTGCAGAGTACTTTTTTTTGTTCAGTGCTACCCCTCAGTCTGTGCACAAGGTGACTGAGGAGCAGTGGGGTAGGTCATCACTCAGTATTGCTGGGTTCAAAGCCAGAGCTGGCAGCCCCCTTTTATCCAGTGCCATCAGCAGCTACTGCTAATATCAACAGTTTTCTCAACATTTTAAGTAGCACTGAAGAATCAAAAGTCTCGCACACACACACGCACACACACACACACACACAACACACACACACGCACACACACACACACACACACACACATATGCTCAGCATGGACAAATTGAGGCAAACGTTGCACCATGAAGCCATGGACGCTCGATCAATTTGAAACCAATCGTTTGACACCTTTGGAAAGGGTTCCTCTCCGTAATCACTTCTTTGTTTTGACATTCTCTTGCAAGCATAAAAGGACAGGAAATTTCTGCTTTTGATCGATGATTGGCTGACAAAAATAACATCAATTTTGACCCAGTTGTATCTGTTTCCAGGTGGGGAATACAGTAATTGAAATTTAACACTGTGACCTGCTTTGCAATGTTCAGATGCAGCGAGGTGAAAACACTGAAAATTTGTGGGTTTTTTTTTTTTTTCAGATAAAGTGTGGTGAAAAGAGTACTAGAAATTCTTTTGTTTTTTTGACAAACTCACATTTCCATGCGTACAACAAAGTAAGTAGTAAACTGTAATCAGTTATAACTGGCAGCTCTGTTAAGGTCAACACAGACACACATGATTTAATTTCAAGGCCACCGACCGCACCACCCATCAAACGCCTTACATCTTCCTTTGTGCAGGGCATGGTGTTGGAGGGTGCAGAGTTTGCATCCCACAGTCATGCTGGCTTCAGTGCAGGCTTGATTGGTTTATAACAAACAAGCAGGGTATCTCTTGCTTCCATGAAGAGATGATTACACATCCAAAACTCCAAATCAATGCTGCTGGGTAATTTGTGTCAGGCAGTAATTTTTTTTTAGTTATGGGCATGTAATTATCTTGTGAGAGCAAGAGTTCCCATACTTGTTTTTGGTTTACTGGTCCCTGCCTTGTTTTAGTTTTAGTTTAGACGGTATGCTTGGGGTTGGAGTTGTCCAAAGTGAGGATGTGTGTGTGTGTGTTTGTGTGCGTGCGTTGTGTGTGTGTGTGCGTGTGTGTGTGTGTGTATGTGTTTGGTGTACTCATGTATGTATTTAAGTTATTGTGAGTTTGTATGACTGCAGTAGCAGTAATTTTAGCGTTATGGCAATTCATATTCAACCATACTATGAAATTAGTTGCAATGAACTGGGACAGAGAGGGAAATCAATAATGAAGAGGGATATTGAATTGGAGGTTCTTTTTATGACTCTTGTGTGTGCATATTTTGTCACATTGTGTTACAATGACCGCCACCAAATATCCTACTCTGGATAATAAAAATGTATTCAACTTGCTTTGATTTGCTGCTAAAAATTTGTTTCAAGCAGATTACTGTTTGTGTTATTCTGTGCACATTTGTGCATCTTCTTGTGCACATGCATTCATGTACATGTCTGTGTATGCATCATTAGAAGTATCTGTACACAGCATTCATGTGTCGTTTTTAACCTTCACCAAGAAAGTTACATTGTCACCCCATGATTGTTGGTCTGTCTGTCTGTCTGTCAGCAAGATGACATGAAAATGATTGTCACCCCATGATTGTTGGTTTGTCTGTCTGTCTGTCAGCAGGATGACATGAAAATGACAGACCTGATTTTCATAAAACTTCTTGGAAAGGTGGAATGCTGCATACAGACAAACCCATAGCTGTCGAGGAGTACACTTTTTAAGTAGCATGTTACAATTTTCATTGACAGTTCTATATTTTGTGATGAAAAAAACTCAGTTGAATGAAAACCCACCTCATAGACTAAGACAATTTAAATGGAAGCAAGACAATGTCGGTCTTCAGACTGTAGAACTATTTGGTGAAAATGTGGCCAAGTTCAGGCAGGAGAGGAAGAAAAAGCCAAAGAAATATTGCCACCTTATCGACTGGTATTCGTGTTGGCTGTTATTTTTTTTATTTATTTTTTAGGTCAAGTCTAAAACCATGCCAGAACTGATGAGATTTCTGTCTTCTTAGTGCGCCATCATGTCATGCACGAAATAAAGTGCATCTAAAAGTGCTGTTGAGTTTGACTTGTGATATCACATCCAAGCGCTACACTTAAATATGAAATGCTACACTTAAAATGTCAAACTGCTATACTGTGTGCTTTTGAGGCCTTGGCAAGTCAACATGAAATACATAAGGATTGGTGAAGCTGAGAATTTAAACTGATAAGAGAGGTGTTTCACCATAGCAGATGTCTGCACTCTCCTTTGTACCATTTAGTTTAATCTGTTCAAATTTTCAACAAGATATAGAGCAAAAAAATCCCCTTTAAAACCTTATGAGAAGTTGTTTCACAGTTCTTTACAACTGACTTTTATTGCTGATAGGAGAACATAAAATGATTAAAAGTCACTATCATGACTTTAAATACACAAATATAAATTTGCATGCGATGAATATGCACATACAGAAAAACATGTCAAATCAACAAACAGTGTAATTAGGCACAAAACAATAAACAAATGTATCTCCCCAAACATACAGACCATACAAAATGAACAGAATGCTGCACAGAGCTCTCAGATTAAAACATTATAAATCAAATGATGCTTCCACATTACATGCACAATGTAGAGAGAAATCTGCACATACTCTGAGAAGTACACAAGGCACATAGCCAAACAACATATCCTCTTACCTATACAATCTTTCATACTTTCTCTACACATCATCACAGACAAATGCAAATGCACAAGCATGCACCCTTGCATATCCCTTGTACACATATACATTTACAGCTGCCGACACAAGTTGCACACCTTTACACACAAAGTAAACACGATGCAATATTGCAGTGTGTAAAAATGAAAAAGATGCAATATTGCAATCTATAAACAAAAATCTTGAATGATAAAATTTTCATGACGCATTTCAGCTGTTTGTAATGTTCAGCCTATATTAAGCAGCTGTTCAGAGTTGTCACAGATGTCTGGCTGGCACACCCAAGTTTAACATGAACATGTCAGTCATCCTGAAACAAAGACAGGGAAGGTAAATCCACATTCAGAGACAGTAAAATCAACAACAGGGCCAGTAAATTAAAAAAACTGGAAATACTAAGAGAAACCAAACTGTTGGTAGTGATCATCCATTGACTGTTTTGACAGAGCAGCTGAAGGTGAAAGCGTTTTTGTTTGTTTGTTTATTTTGTGTGTTTTTTTCTGTTCTCTGCCTACAACCTTCCCTCCTCATATTGTTGCAATGAGAGAGTTAACAATGACACTGTTGACAGTCTTATGATAAGTCTCTCGCTTTCCTCAACAAGTCGTCTGCGATCTACAGAAAGCAAATGGCAGCATGGGAAGGAGCTACCAGACGTCTTCTTGTCTGGTTTCCACAGTCTTCTCAACACTTGGTGACATAAGTAAAAGTAGTTGGCAAAATATGTTGTGCAATCACTGTACAATTATCGCGGCAAGGCAATATGTCATTTTTTTTGGTGGTCAGTTGCCCATCAGACCAATGTTGCTTGCGTACATACAGATCATCATACATGTCCACACACATGCGTGTGTGAACAAATGCCTTCTTAACACACACATTTCATACAGAATGGCACTCTTGCAACCAGTAACATGCTAACACATTACTACAACTTGACCTGAAATACAGAGTAATCATCAGGATGAACATCAGCACGTGAACTCTCTTGTCACGCACTCACACACATTATGTTTTACAGCAGTCTATAATGTACAACATTGTTTTCCTTCGGTTGTTGTGTCTGTAAGCATAGGGGATTTTTTTTGTTTTTAAACAATTGAACATAATGCTGTATAAATATTAGGACTCCTGTTACAGCTGGAAGCACAGTAGTTCAGTGGTTAGAATGTGTATATCGTATCCTTAGGGTGCCGGATTTGAATCCTACAAGGGACTTAGTGAATGTGTGTGTGTGTGTGTGTGTGTGTGTACAAATGTATGTGTGTGCGTGTCTGTGGGCGAGTGTATGTGTGTGTGTGTGTGTGTGTATGTATGTGCAAGTGTGTGTGAGTGCGTATGTGTGTGTGTGTGTATGCTGCACTATTACCAGCCAACATTGTTGAAATGAGTACACAGCCAGTAAAGCATCAAAGAAATGCTGCTCGTCATAATTCCACATGTTGTCACATTCAGTTTTAACTCTGACACCCACCTTAGACAGAGGAGACCTATCTAACCCTACAATAAAACCACCTGAACAACAGGCCAAGCTGAACAACAAAAACTGACTGTATTACAGGTTTGAACTCGCAACACCTGACGGTGAACATGCCACTCCATCGAGTGAGCTAACCAAGCCCCAAAAATCTCTTACCCATTCGTCATCCTCGATGACATCATCACCAGCGCTGGCAGCTGCAGGAGCGGAAGGGGCAGCAGCCTTGACGGCCATGATCTTGTCCGTCCATGAGGCCCCCACCTGCTCTCCCCCCGCGTAATTGGCTGTTGTGCTCCACTGCCCTTCCTGCCTGGTCATGCTACCTGTGCACGCAGAAAACTGACGGAGACTGTATAGGCTTAAAAAATTTTTTTTTTATTCAAATGCACATCTTTAATTGTGATCTCGCACTGCCCTGAAAGCTGGGATTTTTCCTTACAAACCTTTGGCTAGTACTTCATAATTTTTCCAGTCAGATCAAAAGTTATAGTAGCCAGCCTAAAACATTTTACCAAACAACACAGAAAACTAGACTCGCCATCAGAAAACGTGTGTCAGAACTTAAAGACAACACTGAGAGTAATGTGAACAAGAATCAAAGAAAAAGAAATGTAGACACACAACACCCCACTTTCTCCAGTCCCCAAGTACCTACACATTTTACATAGGCCCTACTATGTTTTTACACGGTGTTTCACCTTCTTCAAATACTAAAAGTACTCGTATTTGTTAGAAAGTCCTCAACAATAGTTTATGAGACAATGCAAGTTTGCCTGGACCCATGGAAAGATTCTTAACATTTCATTAGAATAATTCTACTGGTTCTGTGTGTGTGTGTGCGTCTGTGTTCGCGTGCATGTTGTGTGTCTGTGTTTGTGTGTCTGTGTACAAGTGCGAGTGTGCATGTACTCTTGTGTGCAAATTGTATTTGCATGAATGGATTCTGCAATAACTCACAAATAAATGGGCTGTTGCCCTGAGTCTTGAAGCGGAAGGCAGTTCCCAGCTCAATCTCCATGTTTTCAGCAGACGCCTCGGGCAACCACAGCATCAGCAGCGCCCCTGTGGCCAGGTTTTTGGTCAACGGCACCAGTTCAGGAACCGTAACCAGGGAGGACAGTTCAGCGTCACACAGAACGTCAGATTTGCCTTTGGCCTCCACCTCTATGAAATGAAACAATGGAAGAAAACTTCAATGCCATCACAACACACACACACACCTGCACGCACACGCACACACACCTGCACAAGCATTATCTGTGCTGGAAGTCTGCTCCTTTTTCACCTGTCTTTTTCACATGCACATGCTGACAATGCGCTGCTGCTGAGTCACACTGGTGGAGTTCGGAGGTGGCTGTTCTGACCCAACATATGCAGGACACCCCTACTAGGCCTCCTTCTGAAGACAACGACTACTCAGTCACGAAGCCAGTGTGAGGGAGCGGCCCTCTCCGGTGGGCGCCATGTCGTCCCTCCAACGACAATCATGAACTTTTCAATCCCGGCGACTTCGACATGAACTCAAGATATTTAGGTGTAGATCCATGATATAAATCCTGATCAAACAGCAGATCTCCTGGATCTGTTCAGCGAGGTTTTTTTTAAAACAAATTTTCCACTGAACATGGACACAGTGAACATACCATTACCAATCAATATCTAACTATATTCAAATACATTTTCATGAATATTACAACCTTCAAGTAATATAAACATTGGCACCGATATTCCAGAGTCCTATTTACAGGAAAATTCATGGGAACCGACCTCTTTGGTCTGTAACGGCTATTACTGGCCCTAGCGGAAAACATTTTGCTCTCACTCATGTCCTGACTCTAAGGGGCCATCCAGGATCTACTTCATCTTTGTGGAGATCTGTTCCCGCCAACTACCCTTGTAGTGTGTTCAAGATTTAGATGTGCCAGATTAATAAGATCTAAATCAGAATCTAAAATGTACCATTAAAAAAAAAGCATACATGCATGCGTGTGTGTGTGTGTGTGTGTGTGCGTGTGTGTGTGTGTGTGTGTGGTGTATGTGTGTGTGTGTGTGTGTGTGCAATGTCACTTAATGTACTGTGTCTAAGTAAACAATATTTCAGTTTCAAACACCAGAGACAAGAGAAATACCAAACAGAAGAAAGAACGAGAGGAAAGATGGAGGTAGGGAGAAAAGCTCTCACTGTAAGAAGAGTTCAGGAAACCAGTGGACACTTTGGTGGTCTGGCTGAAGTTGGGCTCTATCTCCTGTCCACTGGCATCAAACTGGCGGTGATGGGCACGACTCACCTTGATCTGAAGAATGAAGAAACGGTTCTGAAAAAAAAGAACGATAAAGAATCAGAAAGAGGATCGGCAGTGAATACAGCATTGAATGGTACCATCACCGTCAGTTCTCCTGGCCTCCATTTTTATCTAACTGCCATGACATTTAAGTCTTCTCATGAACTGGCATTGTCAGCTACAGTGTCTTTAACATGGCAGTCACAGGATGAGAGGGAGGTACAACACAGTCTTTCCATGAACTGCATTGTCAGCTACAGTGTCTTTAACATGGCAGTCACAGGATGAGAGGGAGGTACAACACAGTCTTGAACTGGCATTGTCAGCTACAGTGTCTTTAACATGGCAGTCACAGGATGAGAGGGAGGTACAACACAGTCTTCTCATGAACTGGCATTGTCAGCTACAGTGTCTTTAACATGGCAGTCACAGGATGAGAGGGAGGTACAACACAGTCTTCTCATGAACTGGCATTGTCAGCTACAGTGTCTTTAACATGGCAGTCACAGGATGAGAGGGAGGTACAACACAGTCTTCTCATGAACTGGCATTGTCAGCTACAGTGTCTTTAACATGGCAGTCACAGGATGAGAGGGAGGTACAACACAGTCTTCTCATGAACTGGCATTGTCAGCTACAGTGTCTTTAACATGGCAGTCACAGGATGAGAGGGAGGTACAACACAGTCTTCTCATGAACTGGCATTGTCAGCTACAGTGTCTTTAACATGGCAGTCACAGGATGAGAGGGAGGTACACCATGTGCTCATGCACCCCCCTCAAGCTTAAAAAAAGGCTTCTTTTCAAAACAACAACAACACCACACACACAGACAGACACACAACAACACACACAAACACACATGCGCAGTTCTACACTGCTTAATACGGTACTGGGTTATCACCAGACTGCACAAATTTGCCCCCATTTTTTTCAAATTGTTGCCGCCCCACCTCCATTCCCATTCCCTGGCTGCTCCAGTGATTTTTGGTGCTTTGCACCCTAAATTTACACTTTAAACTTCCAAGATCATCCCTTCCCCCTCCTTACAAACTAACTGTACTACTCCTGCAAGCGACATCCCACCAATTTGTTTGTCCTAGAAGTTTGGCCTTGGCACGTTCTTCAAGAATTTGTTGTTGTTGTTGTTGTTGTTGTTGCACTTATCATGAGCACTTCAAACTTCTCATATAGGAAAGTGAAATGGTTTGTATTGTACTGGAAAGCAACCATGTCAATATGAAACCAAAACTAAACACAGTTTCTACAGGTGCTTCACAAACATTTATGCATACATCCTTTGATTTGAGTATATATTCAACCAAAATAAAAGAGTTTGCTTGTCTCTCTCTCTTTCTGTCTACATCTCTCTCTTTTTTCCAATTCTAATATTAGATTTCTCATCTCCCTAACACCTGCTGGGACATGTACACACAGGCAGGCTGTATTCTTGAAAGTATCACTGTACAAGTTTTTGACAGTTTTTCTTGTTCCTTTCCCTTTTAAACACAACACACACACACACACACACACACACACACACACACACACACACATGTGCACACACACTTTTGACAGAGACGACAAACAACAGAACAGCTGTGTGATTTATGCTAAAAATCTGAAGGAAAAAACACAACTTACCTTGGCTCCAGTGCCGTCAGTAATACACACTCTGTGTCTGTTTTGTACAGTCCCCTCCACCAGAACCCCTCCACCCTTGCTGCATAATAGAGTGATAGCAAACACGTAAAACACACACACACACACACACACACACACACACACACACACACCTCTTTCGTAAGATGAATTTTCAACGACTGATTTTTTGTAGTTCTACACTTGTCAGAAAACTTTTGTAAAAAAATAAATGCAATGTGTTGTGTGTATGTGTGTGTGTGTGTGTGTGTGTGTGTGTGTGTGTGTGTGTATGTGCACGCATGTGCATGCATGTAAGTGTGTGTGTGTGTGTGTGTGTGTGTGTGTGTGTGTGTGTGTGTGTGTGTGTGTGTGTGTGTGTCCCTTCTTAAAAGGTAAATTAGTTTCACTGAGCAAAAACATACATGTATGTTTGTGCAAACCTGCATCTATGCATACAAGCACATGCATTTGTGTGTATTTGTGTGTATCATGTTGTTGAACTTTAATTCTAACTTTCAATTTGTCTCTGCCTTATTAATTTCAAAAACTTAAAATGAAAATGAAATAAAGAAAAGGTAATTTCTGTGTAAGCGAGTTCATGTGGAAATCTATGATAGTATGCAGTGTGTATGCATAACATCAATTTGTAAATTTCTCCTGTCTTGATTTCAGTATACATGTTTGTGCGCATGTTCATCTGACAGTTTTGTCTAGATTGCAAGCATGCACTACATACTTTCATATCATTTCAAAGATGCATCTCAAACATAATTTGACCCCCCCCACTTCACCTCCCTGTTACACACACACACACACACCCCCAAACACACACACACACACACGACACAGACTCTCACATAAACCTGGACACATGCATTCACTTTTTTTATTCTTGATATTCACACACAGAATGCATATAACTGTTTTTGCAAGTTTACATCCTACAATCATCCAATCATGCCATTAACAAAATTATGTTAAGTTTGACTATACTTCCATGACCATGAGGAAAACATAAAACTCACTCCTAAGACAACTGGAGTTTCTAAAAATAATTGATGACAAAGTAAATTTTTTAAAAAAAACAACAAACAAACAAACAAGGCCTCCTGTAGGCCTGTGCAACACAAGCCAACACTCAGCACTGGTCTTGTATTTGGTCCACCCATTATGTTTTGGTCGACCCTGCAGACTACTGTTTTGGCTTATACTGAGTTTGACTCATTGGGTTTGATCACATCTGGTTAGATCAACACAATAACTATGTATTAGGCTAAACCCTGCATGTAGTCAGTCAAATCACTTATTCGTTTAGTTTCTTTTAGTGTCATTTAAAACAAATATGTGTGAACAGATTAAATTTAGTAACAACAGTCTATAGTGTTTCTTGACATCATGTTCAACCACTTGGCCCATTCATACATCTTTTGATGCAATATATCAAAACGTACAAAATTATCATCAGCACTTCAACAAAACAATGTACAGTATCAAAGCATCAGCTAGCTAGGCTCATCCCCCCTATTACTATTAGTGTCAATGTTGCCAATTCACATTCTAACAAAGAATAGCCGTTCTGAGAGTGAGAACGCCAATCAGTGACGTCGACTGAAAGTTAGACCACTAAACTATGATTTGCCCAGCTGATCTGACGTAAAGTGGGGCCTCTAAACTTAGAACTTAACCTGGCTGATCTGATTGATGAGCTAGAATTTTAGCATGCTGCTAGAGTCTAATTCGTATCTAAGAAAAGAGTATGCCACATACTCTGTCCATGTTTTCGCGTTCCATGCTGTTGACCATGATCTGTTGATGAGTGGCAAATTTTGCAGCTTTTGGTCATTATAGATACGGCTCATTTTCCACGCTTTTTTTCCCCCACAAGTGCACTTGCGACTCTAACTCGAGCTGGCTCGTCCGAGTCTGTAACAAGTTGTGGTTATCTCCTGGAACTGTCAAACTTTCCTCATCGTTTTCAAACTACTACTAAAATCAACAATAAAACAATTTTTGACTTGCTCCTTTTGACAAAAACACGCACTTCATAACACAGTGAAATATTTCTACAGTTTCTTCCAACACTTCGACGAAAATCTTGCAGGAAGTATCATTTCCTCCTGAGCACCAAGCTGTCTGCTAGGCCTCAATACTTCAGATTAATCTCCCTTGGAATAAATGACGTCTTGTTATTGTTGTTAAGTGGCCTTGGAACTTGTTCTTCTTCTCTTCTTCTTCTTCTTCCAGATGGGGATGTTTAACCTGCCCCGTGCCCACAGTCTTCACGTAGACTATTCTGGCACACAGGTTGCATGCATTGTGTATTTTCGTGTAGCCGGTACTCACCCGTCTTAGGACATGAGCATCGGGATCTTTCGAGTCCGTGTATGATCTTAGTGCATGTGACACAGACTAGACCTCGGTTTATAGTCCCATCCGAACGACTATATGGGGAATGGAGTCAGAACCAATGTTAACTCCGAGGGAAAAATCCCCCTATACCGAAATTCGAACCCGCAACCCCAGGATCACGAGTCCGGCGCTCTACCAACTGAGCTATCCGGCCCCCGTTGGGTTGTTAGGTTACAGGATCATGTTGGAGCGAATCATCAATTCTTAAACAAATCAACTCGCTCATTATTTCTAAGTCTTTTCATTCTTGGAATAGTTTACTTATCTGATTTTCACTTCTTTGGCCCCGAACTCTCTCTCTCTCTCTCTCTCTCTCTCTCTCTCTCTCTCTCTCTCTCTCTCAGCAAAAATGAAAATCGTTAGCAATTTTATTTTTATTATCTTTAACACAATAACTTCAATTGAAGCCAATATGGAACAACAAAAACATCTCCATCAGCTCAAAAATCAGACTGATTGCATTCATATCTGCAGTGGTAGATAATTCTGCCTAACTAACAGTATGTGCTTGAGTGGGTGAATGGGAATAATAAATGCTTCTCAAACTGAGCCTTCAGGGGGAGATAATCTCCAATGGGGAGGAAACTCACTAACATATAACTCCTGGTCAGATACCGGTATTTCGAAACCTGATTGTTTCTCCACAGTGACTGCGGAAAATGGTAACTTGACTTCTCTGCCTTTTCGGTTTTAAGAAGAATGCTATCCCAGAAAAAGGCTGGTGTGCAATACAGTAGTATGTTTGTTGAGTTTTCAAAAAACCAGCCAAAGGCAGAGGAGTCAAGTTACCATTTTCCACGGCCACTGGGGAGAAACAATCAGGTTTCGAAATACCGGTATCTGACCAGGAGTTATATGTTAGTGAGTTTCCTTCCCATTGGAGATTGTCTCCCCCTTGGAGACTATAAGCTTGCTGAAGGCTCAATTTGAGAAGCATTTATTAGTCCCCATTCACCCACTCAAGCACATACTTTTAGTTAGGTAGAATTATCTACCACTGCAGATATGAATGCTTATCTCCCCCTATTTCTTCAATCTGAGACGTAAGAGCAAGCTTTGTTTATAATAGAATATATATATATAATATATATATATATATATATATATATATATATATATATATATATATATATATATATATATATATATGAATATAACCAAAGAGCCTAAAATGATTTTAAAAGTGCTCGACCCCTTGGGGAGCAACATTTGTCAATGATGTTAAAAGGAAGGTTAAAACTCAAGGTTAAAACTCGACAACGTCGCTAGAAACAAATTTGTCGAGTTTTAACCTTGAGTTTTAACCTTCCTTTTAACATCATTGACATATATATATATATATATATATATATATATATATATATATATATATATGTTGTGTGTGTGTGTGTGTGTGTGTGTGTGTGTGTGTGTGTGTGTGTGTGTGTGTGTGTGTAGATAGATAGATAGATAGATAGATAGATAGATAGATAGATGGATAGATAGACAGATACATCTCCAAAAGAAAAGAGCAAGGACAACAAGCTGGTGTGTTTATAGTTGAAATTTTCGGCTTTATTCGCCTTCATCAGCAATTGACCTCCTCCCTGAGTGCCTGCAGTTATGGTAGCGAGGGAAGAGACGTATACGTATACATACATACATACATACATGTGTGTGTGTGTGTGTGTGTGTGTGTGTGTGTGTGTGTGTGTGTGTGTGTGTGGACTTTATCATTATAATATTTATTTCTCTATTATCATTAGTTTTATCCCTCTGTCATATATATCAGAGAGAGAGAGAGAGTGAGAGAGAGAGAGAGAGAGAGAGAGAGAGAGAGAGAGAGAGAGAGAGAGAGAGAGAGACCACGGGAGCAGTTCTCTTCTCCTATCTTCGTTTGGTATTGTTTTGCATTCTTTACATAATATATTTTGTCTGTAAGAACTATATAAAAAACAACAACATTTTAAACAACTGATAAATTGCAAGTCCAAATGCACAAAAATGCTGCTGTCACAACATTGA
>CM031605.1:5383044-5388044 GCA_018398815.1 Conus ventricosus | reverse complement strand
TTCTCCCGAACCCGACCTCCCCTTGTGCGTTTCTTTACAGTAGGAACAAGGGGACGTTTACACTTTTGGCGCCCAATAGGGGACTAGTCGGATTAGGATAGTTTAATTAAAGGGCTCTAGCAACGTCAACCAGAAGGGCGAGCGATGTCCGAAGAAGAAGCCAGGCACCTTGCTGAGGCCGAAGACTCGGCACCAGCTGCAGTTAGAGGGGAGGAAGACGTGGCGGCCTTACGGGACAAGCTGAGGCGACTGGAGTTGAAGCACCAGGATGCTGTCTCCGAGCTGGAAGCCAGACTGCGACGGACCACCCATGAGCAGATCACCGTGGTCACCCAGCCGCCACCCATGGTCCCAAAGGTGAAGCTTTTCACCGGTCTGCCCCCAACGTCACTGCAGGAGACAACCTTTGGGGAATGGCATTCCGTCATGCGGGATGCCCTGAAGGATGAGGCAGTTATGAACAAAACTGCCTTCATCAAACGCCATCTTCGGGGACCAGCCCTCCAGCACGTCAGCAGCCTCTCCACCACCGATGCTGCCCAAATATTAGAGCAGCTAAACGGTCTGTTCGGGGCACTGAAGTCACCAGAGGACGTTTTCTACGAGTTGTGCCAGGCAAGACCAAAGCCGGGACAGAAGTTGGCAGACCATCTTCTGGTGATTTACGGCAGGCTGAAGGACCTACAACCAGCAGCTCTTGATGTCGAGGGGGACTTCAGCCGGAAGCTGTACCTGGCCTTCTCCAAGAGCTGCTCCGGTCTGATTGCTCTGGAGCTGCGTAGCAAGTTTGGTGTCCCAGGCGAAGGGGCACCCACGTTCGGTGACCTGTTCAAGGCCGTCAGGCAAAGCGAGGGTCTTGGACTGCAGACGGACCGAAGGATGGGTCGTCAGCCCGAAGCAGTGGTCCATGCAACCCAGGGGACCACACCGACTGGAGGAGACAGCCATCCCCCTTCAAACCCCCGGTGGACCAAAGGGCCATGCTTTAAGTGTGGTCTTGAGGGCACTTTTACAGGGACTGCCAGAACCCAGCCAACCCTCAACTGGTAGCCCAGAAGAACCAGAAGAGGAAGACGACCTGGTGCCCTTAATTCCTCAAATGCAACCCAGGGGTTGTTTGAGGCCAGAGGCAGAATCTTTTGTGCCCCGTTCTGGCCCACAGTCAGAGGAAGGCCAGACTGGGGATGGTCTCACAGATGCCGAAGAAAGGGCTATTCCGCTGGCTGATTCTGAGGTGGAGAGTCGGCCTGGCGGACTGGAAACTGTGGGGAATGAGCTGGATCCTGCTGAGGAGGTTGATCCCTCTGATCAGTCTGAGATCAATGAAGGGCTTCTTGGATCTCCATCTTGTAGTCAAGATGGCTTAGAAGGGGAAGCTTATCCCACGGAACAAGCCTCAGAGGCAACCGGGGACCCGGCTTCAATTGGTGGCCAGGAACAATCACTTCTCCGGCGGTCTAGTCGGAACAGGAAGCCAGTTAACCGGTACTGTGACTATGACTGGAATCAAGTAGACTCCATGAGCTTGGCTCTTGAACACGCTGACGCACTGGAGACTTTGGTAGATCAGAGTCTTGGCTCTCAGAGAGCTGATTCGGTTAAGGCCCTTAAACAGGTCATAGGAGTCTTACGTTCAATGTTGGCCCCACAATAGGAACTCCTAGGTTGGGGAAGTACAGCCGCGTTATGTTTATTCAGACAGTCATGCTATATGAAAAAAAGATTTTTCTTTTTATCACTTCAGTGACTATGTGCGCGATGATTGGATTTCATTTTCGAGGTGCTGCATTTGTATTGTTGTGTGAATTTTTATTCCCATTTGAATTATTATTCCCATTGGCACAACCCATATTGAGTTGTCGATGTTTCCTATATTTTGTGAGTTTTTTAAGGAAACATCTAGCCTTGGAGGGGTATGTGTACACCACCTATGGTGTACCAGAGATTCATGTGTGCTTCCACTGAGGAGTGCCATGGCTGATGTTTAGATTAACCGAGGGAGGTAGTCTGATGACCCCCGATGAGTTCGCCCAGTTGTGTGGCGATCTAAGGAGACCAGAGATTCTTGTGTGCTTCCACTGAGGAGTGCCATGGTTGATGTTTAGATTAACCAAGGGAGGTAGTCTGATGACCCCCGATGAGTTCGCCCAGTGGTGTGGCGATCTAAGGAGGAATCCCTTTGTAGGCACTGACTGGCGACGGTCCGGAAATGCCAAAGAGGGAATACTCTCGAGTAGACCGGGGAAGAGACCGGGGAAAGTTTTGTGGGGGTGCCAGCCCCATTATGTAAGAGGAAGACCAGTAGTTGTGGGATGGGCTTACTATGTAGGTTGTTGGTCATCCTGGAGATTTTAAGGAAATAGTTCTGATTACTATTTTTTATTTCAAACTTGTGAGACCTAGGATCACGCAATGTTTGAGAAGATGTTGTATGCTTAGGTTAGAGGGACATGTAGGTGATTATGAGGTTTGTAGTTAATAGTTGCAGTTAAACATGTAAGACCCTTATAAATATTCATGAGGCGTAGGGATCTGACAGATGGCGTCCCTAGGTGACGCTAGGGAAGCGTGGGTGCTCTTGAAGTTACGGAGTTATTCAGTCAGGCCCCAAATCTCAAACGGAGAGGACGGCACCTTAGTCTGTGAAGTGTGGTGATGGTGTTCTGGTGGCACCAGAAATGCCACAGTTGCTAGAGCCCTTTTCCTTTTCTTTTATCTTTTCCTTTATCTTTTTCTAGAAGCCCTTTGACGTTACTTCTACCTTTATTTTCCTTTTTCCCCTTTACTTGTACCTTTTCCTTTTCCTTTTCCTTTTTTCTTTCCCCTTTGTCGTTACTTCTACCTTTATTCTTCCCTTTTTCCCCTTTACCTTTGTTTTTTTTTCCCTATTTCCTTTTTGTTGGGCATTGTCACCAGCCCCTTTTATGTGCAAAAAGCCGTAGACCAAATTAAAAGAAAGAAAATCTTCACTGGGCCTGACTCAGCTCATTTGTCTTTTTGGATGAACCTAGTCCAACTTTCTCCCGAACCCGACCTCCCCTTGTGCATTTCTTTACAGTAGGAACAAGGGGAGGTTTACACTTTTGGCGCCCAATAGGGGACTAGTCGGATTAGGATAGTTTAATTAAAGGGCTCTAGCAACGTCAACCAGAAGGGCGAGCGATGTCCGAAGAAGAAGCCAGGCACCTTGCTGAGGCCGAAGACTCGGCACCAGCTGCAGTTAGAGGGGAGGAAGACGTGGCGGCCTTACGGGACAAGCTGAGGCGACTGGAGTTGAAGCACCAGGATGCTGTCTCCGAGCTGGAAGCCAGACTGCGACGGACCACCCATGAGCAGATCACCGTGGTCACCCAGCCGCCACCCATGGTCCCAAAGGTGAAGCTTTTCACCGGTCTGCCCCCAACGTCACTGCAGGAGACAACCTTTGGGGAATGGCATCCCGTCATGCGGGATGCCCTGAAGGATGAGGCAGTTATGAACAAAACTGCCTTCATCAAACGCCATCTTCGGGGACCAGCCCTCCAGCACGTCAGCAGCCTCTCCACCACCGATGCTGCCCAAATATTAGAGCAGCTAAACGGTCTGTTCGGGCACTGAAGTCACCAGAGGACGTTTTCTACGAGTTGTGCCAGGCAAGACCAAAGCCGGGACAGAAGTTGGCAGACCATCTTCTGGTGATTTATGGCAGGCTGAAGGACCTACAACCAGCAGCTCTCGATGTCGAGGGGGACTTCAGCCGGAAGCTGTACCTGGCCTTCTCCAAGAGCTGCTCCGGTCTGATTGCTCTGGAGCTGCGTAGCAAGTTTGGTGTCCCAGGCGAAGGGGCACCCACGTTCGGTGACCTGTTCAAGGCCGTCAGGCAAAGCGAGGGTCTTGGACTGCAGACGGACCGAAGGATGGGTCGTCAGCCCGAAGCAGTGGTCCATGCAACCCAGGGGACCACACCGACTGGAGGAGACAGCCATCCCCCTTCAAACCCCCGGTGGACCAAAGGGCCATGCTTTAAGTGTGGTCTTGAGGGTCACTTTTACAGGGACTGCCAGAACCCAGCCAACCCTCAACTGGTAGCCCAGAAGAACCAGAAGAGGAAGACGACCTGGTGCCCTTAATTCCTCAAATGCAACCCAGGGGTTGTTTGAGGCCAGAGGCAGAATCTTTTGTGCCCCGTTCTGGCCCACAGTCAGAGGAAGGCCAGACTGGGGATGGTCTCACAGATGCCGAAGAAAGGGCTATTCCGCTGGCTGATTCTGAGGTGGAGAGTCGGCCTGGCGGACTGGAAACTGTGGGAATGAGCTGGATCCTGCTGAGGAGGTTGATCCCTCTGATCAGTCTGAGATCAATGAAGGGCTTCTTGGATCTCCATCTTGTAGTCAAGATGGCTTAGAAGGGGAAGCTTATCCCACGGAACAAGCCTCAGAGGCAACCGGGGACCCGGCTTCAATTGGTGGCCAGGAACCATCACTTCTCCGGCGGTCTAGTCGGAACAGGAAGCCAGTTAACCGGTACTGTGACTATGACTGGAATCAAGTAGACTCCATGAGCTTGGCTCTTGAACACGCTGACGCACTGGAGACTTTGGTAGATCAGAGTCTTGGCTCTCAGAGAGCTGATTCGGTTAAGGCCCTTAAACAGGTCATAGGAGTCTTACGTTCAATGTTGGCCCACAATAGGAACTCCTAGGTTGGGGAAGTACAGCCGCGTTATGTTTATTCAGACAGTCATGCTATATGAAAAAAAGATTTTTCTTTTTATCACTTCAGTGACTATGTGCGCGATGATTGGATTTCATTTTCGAGGTGCTGCATTTGTATTGTTGTGTGAATTTTTATTCCCATTTGAATTATTATTCCCATTGGCACAAAACCCATATTGAGTTGTCGATGTTTCCTATATTTTGTGAGTTTTTTAAGGAAAACATCTAGCCTTGGAGGGGTATGTGTACACCACCTATGTGTACCAGAGATTCATGTGTGCTTCCACTGAGGAGTGCCATGGCTGAT
>CM031605.1:5328743-5372944 GCA_018398815.1 Conus ventricosus | reverse complement strand
CAGACAGGCAATTTCTCGTTCCCATTGTAAAGTACTCCCTGTTCTATAACAACTGGGAGTAGAAAAATTTAAACTGTTGCAAAGGAGTGGAAGGACAGGTGGGTAGCAGAAAGACCACCCCCAAAGTGTTATTGTTTTTTTTTTTTTCTTTTCGTTTTTCTTTTGAATTTGCATGAGTGATCAGTGTGACATACTTAAGAAGAGGACTCAGCATTAGAAAAAGGGGAAAAGGAAAGAGAGGGGGTAGAGAGGAGAGCAGAGAACAACCAGTGCGGAGCAGGCAACTTGGGGTGAGTTTTTCGGCAAACGGGTGGATTGCAAAACATCCCTCACATCGTCCAAAGAGTGGAAAGACGAGACCTGATATCCAACATTCAGGTATTAAACATGCATTGATAAACCCTTCTTCCTTCTTCATGTGAACACCTTAGAAGATGTATTATAAAGGGTTGTGTGAATGATATATTTTAATGACATGAGAGTTGACTTCAACGTGGTGACAGCCCTGATATGGCCATTTGCGGTCGGCTGGCTGTAAGCAACATTACCTTTCCTTACCTGTGGCACGTCAAAGATTACTTCAAACATGAGGGGGTGAAAATTGAGACGAACAAAAAATCTCGTTTAAACTTCTCACACAACAAATTGAAGCTTAAGCTTATAATGACGCACATGAAATAACAAACAAAACCTGAATCTTTTTCTGCTTATCTTTCCGGGTCACTCATCAAGTAATCAGATCAGTAGGTAAAGAGTGTGCACGCTTGTGTGTGCGCTTGCATGCACACCTATGTGTGTGCGCGTGCACATACGCTTGTGCGTGCGCGCATGCACATATACACAATTGTGCATGTGCACATACACACATACTTGTGCGTGCGCACGCACATGCAGGTAATATGTCAAATACAAGAATCTAGTTGCTAAGCAATCATATCAAGTACGAAAAACAAGTGGCAAAATATTAAGTCACACAAATCTTGCAAGTTACTGCTTTCTTTCCTTTACCCACACATTCCTAGTCAGCAAGAGAATGCAACAGGGGGGATGGAGGAAACTCGACCTCAGCCAGCTGTCGATTAGTGATCCTCCTCATCTACGCTGATCACCACAGACAGTGGAGCTCACCTGATGGATTCCTCTAGGTTTGTATGAATATCTACCACAACTTTATCAATGTTTTACTTTTGCAAACATTCTTCCATTCATTCTCCAGGCTGAGGAAGAATGATGCAGTGCGCTCGTCAACAGTTTATAGAAAGCAGGTGTCATGTCCTTGTCGAGGCTGACCCCCTGACCTTTTAGCTTTCTCTGTTTTGCCATATTTTTCTCCCTAGCTTGCCGATTGAAGAAACGCATTAGAATGTAGAAAGAGCTGTGGTTTTGACCTGCTTATCTTCCCAGTTCGGAGCACCCGCGAAGTCACTGAAAATGTGTCGTACTTTTGTCACGCTCTCCTCTGGTTCTCTCTGTCTCTCTTGCTCCGGAACCCGGAAAACGCACAGATTACATCTGCAGGAAAATCGCTAGAGATCCTTCTGCTAGTTTTCACATTGTCTGATCTTGATGTCTTTGCTGTTTGATGATGTTCTAGGGAATTATTCGTTTTCTTCATTGTCTTAAAAAAAAATCCATCACTTTTTCTGCAGGATTCGATTGTAAAAAGTTGAACTTCTGTCGTTTGGATTTTATCCATAAGAATTGTTGTAGGGGCTTTTAGTCCCCCACCGCATCTACAGCCTTCATCACACTGAAATGTCCCCATTTGTACACTCAAACATTCAAGACTGTTGACGTTTACAAAGTATTTTCCATGTTTTGACGCTTGCACTTTGGTTTGGAACAGCCTTTCACTTAACTAAAAGCAGCATAACTTTCATCCGATTTGAAATGAACATTTCTTTTTGTCCTACATTTGAGCGACTCCGCATCAGAGAAATCACTTATGTCTGTCTTTGGCATATAGTTGAAACATACCGACATACGGACGCGTGCAACACTGACCCTGACCCTGACCCTGACACTGACCCTGACCCTGACCCTGATGACATTCACTGTAACTGCACTCGAGCACAACCCTCTTTCGTTCATGTTGTCACCTGGAAATTGAATCATGGTAAATTTCACGTTCTGTGATTTTGGACATTGAACCCCCCCCCCCCCCCCCCCCCCCCGTCCCTATTGTCGACTTTTTGATGAAACAACTACACTAATTAGCGCAGCTTCAAGCAAGTGAGACGGAGGAGCATTCAAAAACGACTTGTCTTTACGTAAGTGAAATTCGCCTGCCTCCCACACTCTTACCCACCCCTCATGGGACTGTTTTGCTATTTGTGCGCACAGAGTGCACTGTCTTGTAATGTTATACTCTGCAAATTACTGGTGCTATTCATTCTGTATGAGTGAAAGCTCATCAGATAAACCCTTGTATAATGCAGGGAGATTCACGTCACCGTGTTCCACGTATGTTACCAACTGACAGGCGCGCACATGCGCGCGCGCGCTCATAACACACACACACACACACACACACACACACACACACGTTTTTAAATTTCAAGTTTATTCATCCTTCGGGCATGGATGATAAAAGTTCAACAACACTTAACCAACATGACCTAAAATGATGTCCAAAATGCCCATACACTTATATATGGGCCAATTAAGTACTGCAGTAAATATGAGCATATGCATGTCACGAATACTGATTGTTCCTTTGAAATGCAACACTCCAAAATGATTAATATTGGAGCTGTCACAAAAGACCTCTCAGACGAATCGCGCGCGCGCGCGCACACACACACACACACACACACACACACATACAGGTCACTTTTTACGTTCACCATTATGCTATTTAGTGTAGTGGTATGTGCGGACGAATTTATGTTGGTGCCGAACAGTTGCAAAACGTAACACACACAAACACGCGCGCGCGCTCACGCAGAGAGAGAGAGAGAGAGAGAGAGAGAGAGAGAGAGTCTGCAATGTTTCAAAACAAGATTTCCACAAGTAAAATAAGCAGAATTTAGTGCATGACGCATAATTATATGAAAGTATGAACAATCAAATCAATGACGAATTCAGTCAAGTGACATGGTCCACAGCCCAGATCAGCAACGAGACGACACAGGGCTGGTGACAAGTTCTGCTTCACTGCAGCGGGACAGAGCTACTCCAGGGAGGAAGACGGAGCGAACAGGGAGACCGACATAAGGACAATCACTCTGGATTTCACAACTGCAAAAGTATTGGCTCAGTTACCCATTTTCCATGTTTGCCGTTTTACTAAACTAACACTCAATGCCGATGATCATAAAGCGAAGGATGATGATATAAAGTACTGAGGTATAAACTACGGTGTCATTGTGATGATGACTATAAAGTGTAATATAAACTACAGCGTCATGGTGATGATGACTATAAAGTGTAGTGTAGTGTAGTGTAAACTACAGCGTCATTGTGATGATGACTATAAAGTGTAGTGTAGTGTAAACTACAGCGTCATTGTGATGACTATAAAGTGTAATGTAGTGTAGTGTAAACTACAGCGTCATTGTGACGATGACTATATAGTGTAATGTAGTGTAGTGTAAACTACAGCGTCATTGTGATGATGACTATATAGTGTAATGCAGTGTAGTGTAAACTACAGCGTCATTGTGATGATAACTATATAGTGTAATATAGTGTAGTGTGCAGCGTCATTGTGATGATGACTATAAATTGTGGTGCAGGGTAAACTACAGCGTCATTGTGATGATGACTATAAATTGTGGTGCAGGGTAAACTACAGCGTCATTGTGATGATGACTATAAAGTGTAATGTAGTGTAGTGTTGTGATGATGACTATAAATTGTGGTGTAGGGTAAACTACAGCGTTATTGTGATGACGACTATAAAGTGCGTTGTGGTTTTAAGTACAGGGTGTCGCGGTGATGATGACAATAAGGTGTTGTGTGGTGTAAACAATCAATACTGGTAACACCAACCATCCTCAGAACCATAACACAAGCATCAAAACATGGGTACATGTTTCAGAGAGAGAGAGAGAGAGAGAGAGAGAGAGAGAGAGAGAGAGAGAGAGAGAGAGAGAGAGAGAGAGAGATTTGATCCCTGAGGATGAAGATTTTTGGCTGAATGTCCTTGTCATGTACACATCGTTTCCACACATTATCAACATAGAAACACTGACAATGCAACTATTTTACAGAGAGAGAGAGAGAGAGAGAGAGAGAGAGAGAGAGAGAGAGAGAGAGAGAGAGAGTCGTAAGGATACAAGCACAGAGACAGACAGAAAGATAAAAGCAAAAACGAACAAGTCAGGAAATCATCTCATGTATAAGAAAAGAAATACACACCTAAAGAAATAAACAAACAAATGTCCACAGAACAAAGCAAAAGCAAGCAGACAAACAGACCAAATCCTGTGAAGATTACAAGGATTTCAGGTACAAACTACATTTTCAGAGTTATTACACACACACACACACACACACACACACACACACACACACACACACACAGAGAACAGGGAAATACCAATCCTAACTCACTTTCGCCCTCAACCAGTTTTCGGGCGAAAGTGACCCAGAAGCGGCATTTCCCTGTTCTCTGACAAGTAAGACTTCAATAACCAAAAAATAACGATTATCTACAAACAAACATACTGCGTAGGGTTATCCGTTTTCAATACTAATTTACTAAACTTTTTAGATTTCAGTTTTTGCTTAATCCTATGTTTTTCCTGATCGTTTTCAATAACATCATTTTCACGCAAACATTCATCAAATGCATCTCTGTCTTTCATGTGAAATAAAACTATAGTCTTTAACTGTTCTCTAAAGTCTTTTAAAACCGAGTTATATTTTTGGCATAAAATCCACACACTTATCCCAGCATGTCTTCCACTGAAAGCTAGTTTCGACAAAGTGTTTCTCTTTTTAACTATGTCTCTTTCTGCTGAACAGTCATCTATAATAAATAGTGTCTGCGTTCCTTCAAACAATATAAAAAAAGCGTTCTAGACACTCACTCAGTTTATTGCTAGGATTAACTAAAAATATGTTATCATCAGTCCATATAAACCTTCTATCATGATATGCTTTGTTCCATTTAAGTGTTGGGCAGAAAATCACAATATGATCAAAATTATAACGATAAACTGTTTGTAACAGGTCAAGGATAAATATTGTTTTTCCACAACCAGTTTTGTCCACAAATTAATGAACAATGAGGGTTTTTGTCATAAAGTTTAACTGCTCCATAGTTTTATAACAGAACTTAATCTAATCCAGTTATTGTTTTTATCATGCTCTCTGTCAAAACTTGTTCAGTATAATAAAATCCTATAAGGTCTAAATGTGTAAGATTAATCCAATTTAGTTCTGTAAGATTGTTTCTATTTAGACTAATATTGATTTGTTGCTTGTTGTTATGACCTTAATATCCTCACCATTGTAAAGAATGACGACGGTAACTTTAAGTTTTTCAACGTCTAAGTTTTGCCAGCTAATTAGAATTCCTTTTAGAAGGACGTCACTAACGCCACAACCCCATCCCTCTTTACATCTTTTAAGACAAAAATTTTTCAATATCATTGTGAACGCATCTCCTAATTTCATTTGTGGAATGAATTGTAATTTTGTAGAAGCATCTTTTAAAACCGTTTCTCTTCTGTGGAGGATGTACTGTTTATTTCCCATACGGCTTTATTTCAATCTCTTTCCGACTATTGTCATCTGGCATAAGACTTACATGTAAAGGGCCAGAGTTGAATGCTTTTCTGAAACTTTTTTGACGGCTAAAAAATGTAAATGGGCTTATGAATTCAAATTTTATTTCCCATTCTAAATATGGTTCTAAGTGCCATTTGCTGTCAGGTTTTCGAACTATTTTATATTCATACTGGCCAGCATTATTTGCTTCTACATTGCGTAGTTGTTCTAGTTTAGGAAACTTTTTGTTGTCGCTAACCTCTTTGCGTTAAAAATCACCATCTTTAGTGTACTCAAAACCATACAAAGTGCCTATTTCACCATTCTGTTCAAAGTCCGCAACATCTGCAAGGTCTTTTAATTCTAAAGTTATACACCTCACAGGCGCTAATGTAACTCCCGGTTCTTCTGGCCCGCGCGACATTTTTTAGTACAACTTATTATTTTATTTCCAAAACAACGTGCAGGTTATCACATTTTACGACTTTCCCCTTTTGTCTTTGATTTTTATTTTTAAATGATCCGACCCTCCCACAAACTAATCTTTTAAACTGTAAATTAGGGAATTGTATAATTTCATAATCGCAATATGCAGCTTTCCCAGATGGAAGAGCTCTTAAAACAGTTGAGGGCCTTCCCATCATATAAGTTTTCATCAGTGCTTAGCTCATCTAAATGAACATAGAGTAATGAATGTACTGCAAGATCGAGCGGATTTTCCCCCTCAAACGTAGTTTCATCTGGCGAAACACTAAAACTATGAGTGGGTAGATTGCTAGTTGTAAAGCCTAGCATTTTAGCTAGCTCTCTATCAAAATCGTATTTTGCTTCTTCAGGTTTGAATGTTAATATTGTTTTTAGATTTGCATTGTTAAGTTTAAGAGTAATGTCTAAGTTACTCATTGCTTCTTTTAGTGAGCAAAACCCGTAATAACCATCAGGTATTGTTAACTGTTTAACGTCGTTTGTTCTCCTTTCATATTTTGTAATCTTATTCTTCTTCTTGGTTTTGCTTATATTAAACCATCCAACTTTGTAGAATATTTCATGGAGCGCGACCATTTTGGTTCCGCAATCGTTATCAATAGCATGTTCTAAAGACGGAGGACTGTCTTGAGTTGTTATTGTTACAAACATTTTTTTAAACAAAATAAAAATGAGTGCGTTCAAATATACTAAAGATGCAAAATATCTGTTGGGCCGCACTACAATCCTAAAAATATAGCAACTGATACTCTTGACATTGCTGTAACCCAGACTGTCACTTTTCAAAAAAAGGTGAGTACTCCATTAAGCAGATATCTTAACCCCCCTATTAAAAAAGACTACATCGCGAAAGTGTGGTTTAGTCATCCGATGCAGTTTTATCAGAACCAGTTAAACTTTGCTGTGTTTTGTGCATCAACTGGGTGTGGAGTGTCGTATGCTGATCACTTAAATCATCCTGATCCTTTGGTGAGGTCAGTGTACAGATTCATTTTTATTACACCTTCAGACGTATTTTGACTGAACTGCAAGCGCATTACCGAATGACAAAACGTTTAATCCATTCAGCAACAGAATAGACATGAAAGGCTTTTGAAAGGATTTGTAACGAATTCAATATTAATGTTAAGACAGACTTTAGACAAAAGTCGGATCTTAATCATGGCTTAGGCACCCCTTATTTGGGGGGCGTGCACAGAAAGTATAACTATGACGGGAATCCTCCTTACACATTTTTCTCTTCAGGCACAGGTGTTCACCTTTGGGTCCATAGAGCAAGAGCATAAAACAGCATGGACAACATTTATTTTAGACATATCTGAGGGCCTAACTAAAGCGGGAAGAACAAAATAAACGACTCTATTCGTACTTACGTTTGGTGTTTGCTAGGTTCGCAAGCACAAGCGAGATCGAGCATAACTGATTCTTCTACTGGTTTGGATGCACAAAAACAATACTTAGCAAATTTAGAGGACGCCATTAATTCTACAGTTGATTTACCTTCAAGTATAAAAAGGTACCAACATGTTTTACAATACGCAAGATCGAAAGTAGACTTTGCTGTTGGCACTGGTTTATACATGCTGCCTTCTGACCTCAGACTCCAGGTAGGAACAATAATAAACTACAACAATGAAATCCTTGTAGCAGGTAATGAACAGAAGGTTGGGAAAAACGATATAAATTCTGAGCCAGTAATATTACAAACAATAAAAAACCCCCAAGATTAAGTCATCCAATCCCCGAGGTTCAAAGCCCAAAGACTGTTGAAGACGTGGACTTTGTTCGCGATGACCATGAATATGAAAAGACAGCACTTGTTTTTGGATTAACTGGCCTAGGATTACTTGGTCTTTATTTTACTAAATAGTAACCCGACTATTAAGAGAACTAATGCCCATAAGTGCTCAGCCATAAATCCAACTACTTTGCTTGCAGTAGACAAAAGCCAGCTAATAACACTCCTAATATACCGGGCAAAGAGTCTATAGCTTTACCGGCTAATTTTTTTTAATAAACTCGCAAGATGATCAAGCTGTTTTTTTACCCATGATTTATCAGACGATGGTGATGGAGGCACTGAACTTTGCCCCCCACCACCGCCTGTAATAGCCATCACCAGTGTACTTATTGCAAAACCTAAGGCCGTTATAAACGCTCGCTAATGTAACGCCTTTCTCTAAACAATGTTCTTATTCGTTCTGCTAGCGTTGTGTCTTCATATAAAATTTTTTCGATAGTTTCTCTTATTTGATCACTTGAGCTCGTAATTGGCCCCGGGTTAGTAGACGCCGCTTTTAGTATTTTTGCTCTTTCTTTTTCAAGATTTTTTAGTCTTTGTTCTATTCTTTCTTTATCAATGCGCCCTAAGTTGGCGTCGTCAGCCTCAGCGAGTTTTTCTTTTTCTCTTTTTATATGCTCATCTAGTTCAGTCAGTCTTGCTAAATTGTCTGTTAATTCACTTCTAATTTTTCTTACATTCCGATTAATAGCCTCTAATTCTTGCGGGGGTATTGGGGGATCATTAATTGTTTTTAATGCTGTTTCTTCTGAAAAACTGGTTTCTGCTTCTTCTATTACATTTGTTGTTTTGTCTGCTATTGGAATTAATTCTTGTAGTTCTATGTTTTGGGGTGGAACTGTTGGGAGTTCTTGTTGCATGTTTTGAAGGGTAGCAACTGCTTTCCTCTTTGATTTTGGTTTTGGTTCAGTAAAGCCAAGGCGATCCCCCTCGCTCGCACTAAGCTTTTGAATAATTGTACCCATGCTTACAACTTTGATGAGTTTAGTTTATACGTAAGCGGAACACGTTCTCCTTTGTCGTTTCTAAAATACAAATGGTTATCTTTTAGTTCAAAATCATCAGGGTATATAGTTTCGGGAGGTTTTTTGTCTTAAACTTTGGTATAATGATCTGACCTTATCTTCTGTTAATTCACGCCTTTGCTCCCCTTCAGCTATTTCATCCTCCAATGAGATTTCCGTGCGATGCTGTGTCAAAGGTGTTCTTTTTATCCATGTTGGCGTCTACAGGATCAATATCATAATCTCCAAAGTCAATTCCCGCCATGTTTTTAAATAATTAACTTTTTATTTTGTTTTATAAAAATGTCACAAGTATATGGCTCGATTCTTGACCCGCATAGAAGACTGAAAGAACCCCGTGGCGTGAAGGGGAAAAAAACGGAATATTACTGTTCCAAATAATCCATCTACTATTGATGCAGATCAAATTCTACTGTTAGATTTCCAGACCTAGGAGCGGATGATTTGATTGTGCCAGGCTCTGCACGGCTTACTTTCAAAATAGAACTCGCTTCAACAACAGACCCAACCAGAACAGTTGTCCAAAATTTGGGGCGGGCAATCGTTAAGAAAATTTCTATAAAACTTGAGGGGAAAGAAGTATTTTCTTTAAACAATGCAGACATATTTTTAACCTATTTTGATCTATGGCTAACAGCGAATGAAAGGGAAGATCTTGCGTTTTCAAGGAATTGGTAATGAAGAAGCACTAAAACTTAGAATAGGCGCCGAACTCGCCTCAGGTGCTAAAGGCAGCAAAAAGGCTTTAGCTGTAAGTTATGCGTTGGAAATCGCTTTTCCATTCCCTAGATTTTGAGTTGTTAAAAGCGCATGCCCCATACCTTCAAGGGGCATTAAAAGACAGATTGTCATACGAACTAACTTTTTAAAGACTACAAACGTGTTATCAGATCATCAGACCCGAAGCAAAGTACAGCATTTCTGACATCTCGTTAGAGTTTGATGTTGTTAGCAACTCTAATTTAGCAAGGCTGATTGGGCAACAATATGAGTCACAATTAGTAATATATTACGAAAACGTGCGTCATCATTCAACATATCCTAAAAGCAGGGCAGACGCTATATGGAATTTAATCTTAGTGTCGCAGTAAAATACCCTTAAAGGTATTTTATTGCTGTGCGAAGATGAAGAACCATTCGCAAGAGCAAGTGAAAAGTTTTTTAATCCCAAAAATAACGAAAGTACAATGTTCGATTGATGGTAGTCCTAACCAAATCTATGCTAGCGGACTTAGCCTTATCATCATTTTGGCGAAATAAAAAAAATTGTTTGGGGGTGGGGGGGTAGAAGTCAACAGCAGACCTTGCGTCTAAAGATCTACACCTTCACAGTGTTAGGCTTGATGATTATTTAACATCAAAATACGGTTTATGGATTGACCTAAGGTCAACAGAGGATAATCAGTTGCATGGAATGGGAGAGATGTTAGAGACATAATAAACATTCAAATTGATAAAGAAAAAGAGGCTGTTAAACCGCTTAATGTACATTTGTTTTTATTATATGATGCACAGCTAAATATTGAAGCTAACAGATTTAAAGATGTAGTATACTAAATTATTTTTTCATTTTATAAAAAGCATGTCTGTTCAAGTTTATCCAAATGTGCCTACAGCACCGGAGTCGCCAAGAGAAGAGATAGTAGAAACCCCCGGCATAAAAACCTTTAGATTAACCAACATTACACAAATGCTACAAAAACTAGAGCAGGACCTTTCAAAATACAGCAAAACCAAACGAAGGTATTCTGCTGTCTTTAATGCTGTTACCTATGTTAATACTGGAGCTTCAACTATAAGTGCTGCATCAGCAGGAACGAGTGTTGGTCTCTTAGCATCAGGCATAGGCGCACCCGCAGCTTTACCTCTAGGCGGTTTGTCTTTAGCTCTCGGCCTGTGCTCATTAGCCGTAGGTGCTGCTAGCAAAAAATTAAAAACTAAACTCCAAAAGCACACAGCCATGGTTCAACTAATAACAGCTAAACTTAGTTCCTTCAAGCTGATTATAAATAAAGCACTAGCTGACTCAAACATCACGGTGAAGAATTTAATCGTTTACAGGCCGATTTTGATGACTACAAAAGACAAAAATTTGATCTTCAAAGAAAGGCGAGGGCAAGTTTTCTCAACAGCCAGACCCCGAGCAGATAAAAAAGGAATGTTTAAAAAAGTAAACGAAACATTAAACTCTGCTCTAAACAGCTCGCATTAACAACGCCAAAGGTGTTTATACTTTAGTTTATGAGTCTAACACAAAAGACCATCGATATTGATTAATTATTTTTTTTTTATTTAAATAAATATTTTGAGTTAGAAAAGAAACTCAGCATGGATAAAATATATGAAGGACCGGACGAATTGTTTGAAGCAATGCAAGAAGATTTATCAAGAGCACTGAATGATATTGATTTAGAAGTCATTGATCCAGCAAGCGTACGGGCAAGTGTTGCTCATGCTATTTCTCAAGTTCCGGTAAACTAACAATAGACCCACCGGTTAAAGTAATGTTAGCTGTTTTAATCGACTATGTAACAATAAATGAAGAAAATCTAGAAGTCTGGGTCTCAACTAAACAACAGACTATTCTTTCTCATAATGACTTAACACCCGGTTGGGCAGACCCGCTGCTTACACAGTTTGATGTGGCAGCTGAAGAAGCCAAAATGAGAGGCTCTGGTTGGTCAGAGGGCGAAGTCTTAGAGATCAGATAAAAACAGGCTAAATATGCGCCGATTGTAGGCAGGTCTTACATTCCACTACCACCAGCATTAGTTGCAAAAAGAGCAGTTTTAAACATAAAGAATACAGACGACGACAAATGTTTCATGTGGTGTGTTCTCGCAAGGCTGCATCACGCCCGCAAAAACGCAGAGAGAGTGTCTAACTATCACCCTTACATCAATGATCTTAACTTTAGTGGAATACCTTTCCCATTAGCGTGGATTCCCTTAATCAGTTTGAAGAACAAAACAAACCAATAACTGTTATATCTACACATGGGATGAGGAAACAAATCTAAACCGATTAAAGTGTCCAAGAACAGTCCAACGATTGGCGAACCAGACAAAAATTATGTTGACTTACTACTGATGTTTTCACCAGCAGGGCTGCCGCATTACACATTGATACGAACAATGAGTAGATTATTGCGGCATACTTCAAAGCATTACCATAAACAAGAATTCTGCAGAAAAATGTTTAACAAGAATTCCATCCGCTCAAGCCGCAAGCGAACATAAGAAACATTGTATCGGCCCAGTTGACTGTAATACGGAACTAATTACCCCCCCACCTGGATCTAAAGTTAGTTTAAGAACTGGAAACGGCTGCAAAATTCTCCATACTAGTTTTACGCAGACTTCGAGTCGATTATTGTTCCTTATGAAGGGCCAGCGCCCACAAAAACTTCGAAAAACAGTCTTAATGAGTAATCATCAGATTTGTTCATTTGCCTTCATTATTGTTAGGTCGGATGGCGCTCATTCAACGCCAGAATTATACAGAGGCCCAAATGCGGCTAGAAGATTTTTACAGCGCATGCAGCAAGTGCGTAATGATTGTTTTTAATAATCTGAATTTATCTGAAATCATGATGACGCCTGAAGACCAACAGCAGTATGACTTTGCCACTCACTGTTGGATTTGTGGTTTAGAACTCAGTGAAGAAGCAACAAATCTGACAGGCGGCCTTGGTGGCCAGCGGGTAAGAGACCATGATCACATTAGTGGAAGGTTTAGAGGAGCAGCACATAGTAAATGCAATCTTCAACTAAAGTTTGAACCAAAGACATGGAAGCTGCCTATATTCTTTCATAACTTGCGAGGTTACGACTCTCATCTTATAATGCAAGCAGTGGACGATGCCTTCAGGGTGTCATGCATTGCACAGTCATCAGAAAAGTACATGTTTTCACTTTAAATAACATGTCTTTTTATGACTCTATGCAACACATGATGGGTTCATTAGAGTCACTGGCTATGTCCTTAAAGTCCTGCCCAATAACGGAAGAATATTTTGACCCAACTCTCGTTAGAAAGGGCGTTTACCCTTATGAGTACATGAACAGTTGGGAAAGGTTTGATGAAGATACACTTCCGCCTAAAGGCGCGTTCTTTTCTAGTCTTAGAGGAAAGGACATCAGTGATTTCTGATTACCAGCATGCTCAAAGCATGGGCAGAAGTTAGAGTGTAAAACGATAGGAGACTATCATGATTCATACTTGATGGCAGATGTATGTTTGTTGGCGGACGTCTTTGAAAATTACAGAAAGACCTGCATGAAACATTATAGCTTGGATCCCGCGCATTACATTTCTAGCGCCCGGGATGAGTTGGACGCTTCTTAAAGTTTACTGGAATAAAGATTGATTTATTGTCTGACCTGCCAATGATTCAGATGATTGAAAACGGGTTGCGTGGGGGAATTAGTATGGCATCGCATCATTACTGTAAAGCAAACAACAAATACTTGGACGACTATGATCCGAGTAAAAGGTCTAACTATCTCATGTATTTAGACGCAAACAATCTGTATGGATGGGCAATGGCGCAATCACTTCCATTACGCAACTTTAAAATGTACACAGATAATTACGAATAATATTCAAAAGGCATTATAAGTGGTTGGGCAGTTTGACGCCGGGTCAACAGCGGGGATACATTCTAGAAGTTGACTTAGAATATCCTCACGAACTCCATGACCTGCATAATGACTATCCACTAGCAGCGGAAAGTCTAAAGATGGCAAAAACAGAGCCGCACTAAACTTGTGCCTAATCTTCGAGGCAAAAAAAATTATGTCTGCCATTACAGGCTTCTACAATTTTATTTAAGACATGGTTTAAAGTTAACAGCAGTTCATGTATAATTGCTTTTGATCAAGAACAGTTCATGAAACCATACATCATGAAGAACACTAATCTCAGAACTAAAATCCGCAGATGCTTCAGAAAAAGACTTTTTCAAGCTAATGACAACAGCTGTTTCGGAAAGACTATGGAGAATCCGCACAAGCGCAAAGATGTCAGATTGGTCACCAAAGAGAACGAAGCAATTAAGCTGACTTCAAACCTAATATATCAGGACTTTAGAAGATTTCATGATCAGCTTTTTGGTATAATGATGAAAGAAAAGAAAGTCAAATTGGACAAGCCTGTATTTATTGGGTTTACTGTTTTAGAATTATCAAAGCTTTAATGTTAGAGTTTCTTTATGACTACTTTAAACCTCGTATCCAGAGTCCAGAGTACTTTACACAGATACAGACAGTTTTGTTATAGATATCCCTACTGAAGACATCTATAAGACATGGAATTAGAAGTAGCTAAAGGGCAAGCAGGATGGTACGACACATCCGATTACCCTAAAGATTCGCCTTTACATTCAATTACTAATAAGAAGGTTTTAGGAAAGATGAAGGATGAATTATCTGGAAAGGTGATTAAGGAGTATGTGGGGTTAAGGTCAAAAATGTACAGTATTTCGAGCCAGGAGGAAAACCATTAAGAAAGCAAAAGGAATTGCAGTGTTGTGCAGTCAAACATATCACATGACAACTACAAAGAAGCATTGTTTAGCAATAAGACTTTTCATCATGACACGTAAAACTACGATCTAATCTACATGAAATCAACACAACGGTTGTAACAAAGAAGTCATTAGATTAGAACAAAACACAAAACGTGTGTTTGTTAATCCAGAGTTTTCATATGCATATGGCCATTATAGAACAGTATAATTACATATTTTCTTCACCGAAGAGTTTATATTCGGGTTCATATCTTTCCTGAAATTTATTTAGAAGATCAATCACATCATCTTCCAATTCATTCAAAATTTTTCTCATGTTTGCTTGATGTGCTCGAATTTTTTTTATTTTTCAAAATATTCTTTTCTCCATCTTTGATAGTCAAAATTTGGGATTAGGGGCTGTAAGTGCTCTGGCCGCTGTGCCTGTGCCAAGGAATCTCTTAGCTGTTTCTTCAACAGCAGAATACGTATCATTTGATTTTTGCATTAATCCCCTAATAGCAGAACACGCCCTAAATGATTCTCGTAGTAATTCAAAGGTCTCTTCCTTTATCCTTCTTGCTTCCGTTCCATGTTCTTCTTTTGGGCTTCCATTTTAAACTTAAATATATTTTATGTAAATTAATTAAAGCGGAACTGTGTCTGGTGGGATTATCTGCAGTTCTTCTTTCACAAAAGATCTTTGAGGAGCTGGTTGTTTTGTTGTGTCAGTTTCTCGTAAATAATACCGGGCAGATTCATCTTTACAATTCTTTTTTATTTCATATGGATCAACACTCCAAACTGGATCGGTTGCCCTGATGCGAGTGTCCCCTTCCGCTTCCCCCGGTAAATAAGGTACCTACTTTTAAACCAAACGGTAATAGTTTGCTGGATGAAGACTCTCCTTCAGCAACATTTATTGTTTTTCTTTTGATTGTTTTTGTATCTGGTTTTAACCCTTTAAATTCTTCATTATTCATTGCGCGCAAAACTGAGGGCAGTCTTCTAACCATTCTGTGTTGCGAGAATTGTCAATCAGCTCTCTGTGATACTGGTAGGAAAAAGTCTTTCAGCTAACTGTTTGTTAAAGTTTTCAACTAAAGCCTGTGATCTGTGAACTCCCGGAATGCCTCTTTTAATGGTAACTCTATGTTTTAACAATATTGATTCACTCGCCTTAAATTCTTTTCCATCATCGACTTGAATCATGCGAGGATAAGTTAAAGGACCCCGTTGATATAATCAGCTGTTGGCAACAGCAACAGCAGAAGCACTCTTTTGTGTTAATGGTTCCGCATCTTTGCATCTTGAAGCTATGTCAATGACTGTGAGTGCGTACTTAAATCTTTTTCGTCTAATCGGTATCAGAGGTAAAATATAGAAGGTCCATTTGATGGGTGTCGTTCGGTATTGTGTTCACAAAGTGTGGTCTCTGTATTCGTCTAGGCGCAGGTAAATAAATTTGCCAAATCGCTTGTTTAGATAACCATTCTTTTGCTGTTTGTTCACTGACTCCCACTGCTTGGCTTAGCTTTTTTATTGCCGTGATTCCTTCCAAATCCTTTAGGCGAATAATAAATTTTGTTCATTTTTTATTCAGCCAATATTATGCGCGACAAAATAGACAACGGTCATACCAAAGGCAATAAACGCGATTTCTTGCATCTTTTGTTTTCTGATGGTTGATAAAAGTTGCTGAATTTTGGTGGGGCAATGTCTGGATTGGTTTGCCCGTTACTAGATTAATACTCTTTTATCGCCTGGTCAACATCTTTAAATGTGTAAGCTGCATGCCCCTGTTTTTTCAGTGTGTCGTTAATAAAATCTAACTGCTCAATTCTCTGCTTTTCATAGTGATCTTGTGCCGCAGCTAGTTGCTCCACAGCTTTGTTATGTCTTTTTCTCTCGTCGTCATCCCGTAGTTTACTAAACGCGTAATTACTTCCGCTAAAAGCAAGCGCATTCACCACAGCGCCACCTATCATCATTACGAGTGAAGCCATTTTTTATAAATGTATTTTTTTACATATTTATATTCTCTGGAATTATTCCTTGCTTAACTAGAAAATCTTTCGTAGCAAATGAAGCTGTAATAATAGCGATTAGCTTTGCTGAATCCTCAAAGTCTAGTTTGCTAAGATCTGCCGGTTTTATTTTTAACAGGCTTTTACAAGCATTGAGTATCCTACACTTAGGCCTCCAATAACGGCAGAATGGTATACAAGGTTGGTAATAGTTTTTTCGGTGCTCATTTTAAAAAATAAAATAATTATAAATAATAAAAAAACATGAACAGCGATGATCTGCTAGAGCTACAGGGTAGCCTAAACCTTCCTGAACTTACAAATGAAGAAGTTGATGATCAAGCTATTATGCCCAAAAAGGAAAGGTTGTATTCTTTGGCAGCATGTGGAAAAACAAAACAGTTCCTCGGAACTGAATTCAGCATTGAACAGATTCAACAGATGTCGCCGACAAGACATTATAAAGTATCATAACAGGAATGAAGCGCAGCTGGGGTCGAGAATGGTAAAAAGTGTAGGACAAACAGTTCTTAGTTTGTACACTAAACTAGTCAGCAGATTTGCCCCCATTGATTCTGAACAAGATCTTACGTATGATTTAACGCAAGATCCAGTTTTAACAAAGTCATTAGAGTCTCTAAGCTGTGATTTATATTACAGATTTGGAACATTGTTATCGCCGTTAATCATAGGATTAATTACTTTTAATCATATAGATTTTTATTTCCCTTCAAATGAACGAGTCGGAAAATCAGCAGAATCAGAAAACACTGAATCAGGTAGGGATAGTGACGAGTGAAAAGCTAAAGCATCCTGGGTGTGTTGCAGCAGGAAAAAGAGTAGCAGAGTTAACAGACAAAGAAAAATTAAAGTTACAATCACAGAATATAACTCATAATGAAAACATAACACCGCCAACGCCAACAGTTGATTCAATGCCAGCTCAAAACAAGAGCAAGTTAATTTAAGGGCGCCAAAGTCTTCATGGAATATTGAACTTAAAACTGTTGCCATTTTGGCGCCCTTGCTGCTGCTGGGGGCAGTTATTACAGTTATAAAATATATAAAGAATGGCAACAAAAACAAAAGCAGCCAAAAAAATCTGAACCACTAAATACAGAAGAAGACAACAGCACGCCAGCACCGCCAATACAAAAAATCATTTTGATCCATTTAAAATCCAATAATATTTTAAGAACTTAAATTTAATTTTTTTGATAAAAATAGATCATGGCGGATTATTATTTGTTTAAAATGATGGAGTCAATAAATAAAGACATGGAGTCTATAAAAAAACATTTCCATAGACCAGAATTGTAATCAATGCGGTTGCTTAGGATGTAAGAACTTCATTAAGATCTATTGCTAAACCAATCTCACGCCAAGGGCGTTAAGCAAGACATCCTCAACGATGACGCGTTTTTTGAGGCGTGTGTGTACTATAATTAGACATCTACTATTTAAGATAAAAACATAGATTGTATTGTTTTTTGATAATTATAGATAACTTGAATAAGAACTTGGTTGTACTTAAAGGATGACTTAGTTATGATCTTAGGTTAACTTGTGTAAGAACTTAGAAGTTACTTGATCAAGAACTTATTAAGAACTTGAAGTAACTAATTAAAAACTTAATTAAGAACTTAATTAGAACTAATAAGAACTTTATTAAAAACTTGGGGTGACTTAATTAAAAACTTAATTAAGAACTTGGGGTGACTTGGGGTAGGAGTGTGTGTGGTGTACACAGAGCTTTATTATTTGTCATGTGTAACACCACTTGGTGCAAGACGGTGCTTGCGTTTTTGTGATGCATTGGCTCTTTTGTTGCAAGTTCAAAGCAGCCACCAAGTGCATTAACAAAAGCCTGATTGAATAAAACAAGACAATTGTATAAAGTACACCAGCGGCCGCCTAAAAAGGCAGCCTAAAAGTTTGTAACAGGGCGTGGAAGCAGGACGTTGAAGCAGGTAAAGCAAAAGGCCGGGGCAGGAGTCCAGCAAGTAGACCACCGTTCACGCGCGTGAACGGCGAAGCATGACGTCAAAGCAGGTGAGGTAAGAACTATTTTAGAAAACTGTTCGGGGCTTTGTGGGCAGGAGTCCAGCAAGTAGGCCACCGTTCACGCGCGTGAACGGCGAAGCATGACGTCAAAGCAGGTGAGGTAAGAACTATTTTTAGAAAACTGTTCGGGGCTTTGTGGGGCAGGAGTCCAGCAAGTAGGCCACCGTTCACGGCATCGTGAACGGCCCTATTTTAGGCTGTGCTTTAGCAGTTGCCTTCCGCCGTTAACGATTACTGGGATTACTGGAGCTCGCTTGTCATTGTTATGTGCGGATCTTGTTTCCAGTACTGTGCAAATTCGGCACTTGCAGCATGGTTTTAATTTCATTCAGCTTGCTAAAAAATGAAACGAAAGGGAAGGCCTACAGCATAAAACCTTGAATATCCAAAAAGACCACTTGAAACAGCACGTAATTTTCGTACGTGTACATCAGAATACCCGGTTTTTTGCTTTCAACCAAACAGCCCAAGTTTCCTTTGTTCTCCCTTCTTTCCTTTCATTTTCCTGCCATTTAGGTAGGCCGTCAACTAGCAATTAAAGGCTTGGCCAACTTTCAACAATGCAGCGCCATTTCTAGATAAGGAGCCATCTCATCGATAGTCAAAAACGTATCGAAATTGTCTATATCTTGGCCAACAATATTGCCTTCAACGTTTTCATTTCCTTAAACCAACAACCTTTAAGATAGTCGTTCATTTCCAAAGTTATGCTTCACCTAATTCTTTTCGACAAATACTCTAACATGCAGTTAAAGTAAAACTTATGGCCTCGAATAGCAAGAGTTTGTTCTTTAGTAAACAGTTAGCCATTTTAAATAAAAACACAACTAAAACACAGTGGTCACACCGAAGCACAGTCAAAACACAACCTTCTTGTGAAGTAGTCCGGGAAACAATGGCGAAACCGGTCTTGCTGATGCGGCGGCCTCGAGGTGGCAGTGTCACGTGACAGTCTAGAACATTCGCTGATGCAATAGGCTATGTTGCAAGTTAACGCGCCGCGAGGTGTGTTTTATTGATTTTTTGGTCGCAGTTTGTAAGCGGGCCGTGCGCTGTGTGAACGAAGGCCCTTGTCTGCGCCAGCCGTAAATTAAGCGATCAGGTTTCAGCCTCGTGTCAGCCTGTCTGTTATACAAAGTTTTGTAGGTAAAAATTAGTCAAAATAAGTGTGCGAATTTTATGTAAAAAATATAACTTAGTTTTAAAAGACAAGCAAGTTTAGTTAAATTAGTATTGAAAACGGATAATCCTACACAGTATGTCTGTTTGTAGATAATCGTTATTTTTTGGGTTATTGAAGTCTTACTTGTCAGAGAACAGGGAAATGCCGCTTCTGGGTCACTTTCGCCCGAAAACTGGTGAGGGCGAAAGTGAGTTAGGATTGGTATTTCCCTGTTCTCTCACACACACACACACACACACACACACACACACACACACACACACACACACACACACACACAAATCAAACAATACCCAATGTTTTGCCCGTGCACAGACTAAACATTTATTGATTTTCATTTGATTGGAGACGGACGACCTTCCCGGTCTCTGAGACTATATCCTTACCCAATATTACCCTATATAATGAGAAACAACAATGACGACATCTATACTATCACAATGACACATAGACTTATCACATTAATACCAATGCTTATAACATTAATGCGTATCACAAAGGAACATGATTTCCTGTTGAAAACAATTAAATAAATGCAGCAAAAAAACAACGAAACAGTGTAACAGTGGAAAGAATGAAAATGACTTCACAGAAAGAAACCAAGGGAAAACATTTTTCACGAGAGAGAGAGAGAGAGAGAGAGAGAGGAGAGAGAGCGAGAGGAGGAGGAGAGAGTATAGAAAAAGGACACAATTTTCCATGGGGGAAATAGGCAAATAAAACCGTTAATTCAAGGTCATTTAGCTCTGCGGCCACAATGGATGCCAACTGACAATGTGCTAGTTTGTGGCCAATTCACCTCGTGAACTCACAGGGACCATGTTTGGCGTCAGCACTGGAAATGAGAAATGGAAGAGCACGGTATTTCTCTATGTGTTCATGGTACCAACATTTATGGGCTGTAAATAACTAACAAGTAGGTAACTCTTGCTCCCATGATGAAATGAATGTACGATCATAATTCGAAACGAATGCTGTTTATAACACGGAATCGCTTAGCAGAAATGACAACACAGAGCATACAGAATAAACAAGGAAATCCCCCCCCCCCCTGTTTGTTTGACTACATCCGAGATGGAAAAGGCTATACCAGTCTTCAATAAATATTAATTTTGTGTTTGTTCATTTCTCCAGTTCTTGTTGCTGTGTAGATGTGTCAGATTTCAGGGCATAGTGCAAGCTTGAAACATTCCTTTGGGGCGCGGGGGGGGGGGGGGGGGGGGGCTCCTTGTTTATTCTGTATGCTCTGTGTTGTCATTTCTGCAGGCGATTCCGTGTTAAAACCCCGCATTCGTTTCGAATTATGATCGTACATTCATTTCATCATGGGAGCAAGAGTTACCCTACTTGTTAGTTATTTACAGTCCATAAATGTTGGTACCATGAACACATAGAGAAATACCGTGCTCTTCCACTCTCAAATGACAAGCACAATAACCTCGGTTTGATTGGTATCCAAGGAAATCTTAAATGAGGCAGAGAACAGTAAACATACAAGTACAGCGAAGGAGTTGTGAGACTCAACTTTTAACAACTCTCAATGATTTTAATAACTGTCTTAACAACAGACAGCAAATAGATGCAATTTTATTAGACTTTTCTAAAGCCTTTGATAAGGTTGACCATGAGGGCCTGCTGCTTAAATTAGAACATATCGGCATTGGCGGTTCTTTGCTAAAATGGGCTAGATCATTTCTCGTTGGGAGAACGCAGAAAGTTGTTGTGGAAGGGTCGTCATTCCATTGTAAACCAGTCTTGTCAGGTGTACCACAGGAACTGTTCTGGGCCCTTGTTTTTTCTTAATTTATATAAATGACATAAGTAGAAATCTCTCTCCTGAACTACTATAAGGCTTTTTGCAGATGACAGCTTAGTATATAGAACAATCAGAAGCAAGAATGATACACGCATTCTACAAGAAGATCTAAACGCTTTACAAGAGTGGGAAAGAACTTGGAAAATGGAATTTCATCTCCAAAAGTGCCAAGTGTTGCGTATATGTAACAAACGCTCACCAATTAGATCAGATTATTCTATCCATAATACTATTCTTAAAGAAACTAATGCTGCAAAAATATTTAGGCGTGATTATAGATAGTCGTCTCAATTGGAAAGAACATTACAATTTACTATGTAAGAAAGCAAATAACATCTTAGCTTTCTTATACAGGAATATCAATGACTGCCCCCAAAAGGTTAAAGACGTCTGCTACAAAACACTGGTTAGACCAGTACTGGAATATGGTTGCTCAGTTTGGGATCCTTACCATCTAAAGGACATTGATAACCTCGAAAAGATTCAGAAGAGAGCAGCACGGTTCGTAACAGGGAACCACATCAGAGAAAAGGGGAATACTAGAAGAACATGAGGAAATTAGAACGGAAACCCTTAGAAGAGAGAAGAGCTTTTATCAAACTTAACATCTTCTTCAAAGGCAGAGCTAAAGTAATCGATATTCCAATGGAACAACTAGTATTGAATAAAAGTAGCACCAGGAGTGGCGGTCAATGTTATACCATACCTGCATCAAATATTGACAGCCACTTACATTCTTTTTATCCCAGTTCTGTACGGCTGTGAAACTCACTGCCGGTGCCATCAAGATTGCCACAAATGCAATCTCATTTAAAAAAACAAATTGATTCGACAGTTTTGAGATCTGCATATTGACGATTTCTATTTTTACTTCCCCAGATATTTTACTATTACCTGGGCCTGAATTTGGCCATTGCTTTTAACTTCTTGAATATCGAGTGCGACCCCTTGTTGCCAAATTTGCTCCAGGGCCAACAGTCTGAGTCCCCACTGTTTTATGTTTTATTTATTTTATTTTACTTTTTAACATGCGCGCTGGTGACCTACTCGTTTTTGAGTGAACCAGTATTTTAGGAAGAAGAAGAAGACCGTAACTCTTGCTCCCATGAGTGCCCCATTTCATTGAGATTTGGCAGTGTCTTTGGTGAAGACGGTATATTTCTTGTCCGTCTCGTGTGCATTAACCAGTGATTGAGGCACTGCAGGCGTTTCTTTGATTTTTTTGTTTTGTTTTTTTGTTGCAAAACCTTCGAAAGCACTGACTGAACGTCACTCCAGGTTCAACCACCATTCTGCTGACGACACGCAACTTTACACCTTTGTCAACCAATGGAAATAGATCACATCATACAAAACATGCATACTTGCACCGGTTAGGTAAAATCGTGGATGGCTGAGCGTCAACTGAAACTAAACGATGACAAAACTGAGGTTCTTCCCATTAACTCAAAGAGATCCTTTTTCAACTGTCCCAAGCCATCCACTATTCGTGTTGAAAACTTCGGCATAGCGTTTCCCGGTATCCGCACACCCAAACATGTCATTTGACATGCATACAACTCACACATGCAAATTTGCTTATGTAACTCTCCGCCACATACATTCCACTAGTTACTCTACTCACTCACTACCTTATAAAATGCAGCAACAAAAACACTACTCTGTGCTTTTGTCTCGTCGAGAGCAGACTGTGGCAACATTCTACTTGCTGAATGTCCTGAAGGTGTGTAACCAACACTTCGGAATGAACTCACCGATGTTGAACGCTTTGATATGAACTTGCCAACATTGAAAGCATGAATCGTCATCACTGAAGGTTTTGATTTGCCCTTGGCAACGCTTGACTGGGACTTGCTGACATTGGAGGCTTTGACAGGGACTTTTTGACATTGAATGTTTTGACAGGGATTTGTTGACATTGGATGTTTTGACAGGGATTTGTTGACATTGCATGTTTTGACAGGGACTTGTTGACATTGGATGTTTTGACAGGGACTTGTTAACATTGGAGACTTTGACAGGGACTTGTTAACATTGGAGACATTGACAGGGGCTTTTTGACATTGGCGGTTTTGACAGGGAGTTCTTGACATTGGAGATTTTGACAGGGACATATTAACATTGGAGGCTTTGACAGGGACTTGCTGACATTGGATGTTTTGACAGGGGCTTTTTGACATTGGAGGCTTTGACAGGGACTTGTTGACATTGGATGTTTTGACAGGGGCTTTTTGACATTGGAGGCTTTAACAGGGACTTGTTGACATTGAAGGCTTTGACAGGGACTTGTTGACATTGGAGATTTTGACAGGGACTTTTGACATTGGGGGTTTGACAGGGACTTTTTGACATCTGAGGCTTTCACGGGGACTTTATGATATTGGAGACTTTGACGAGGACTTGCTGACATTGGAGGTTTTGACAGGGACTTTTTGACATTGGAGGTTTTGACAGGGACTTGTTGACATTGGAGGTTTTGACAGGGACTTGTTGACATTGGAGACTTTGACAGGGACTTTTTGACTTTGGAGGTTTTGACAGGGACTTGTTGACATTGGAGGCTTTGACAGGGACTTGTTGACATTGGGACTTTGACAGGGGCTTTTGACATTGGAGGCTTTGACAGGGACTTGTTGACATTGGGGGTTTTGACAGGGACTTGTTGACATTGGAGACTTTGACAGGGACTTGTTGACATTGGAGGCTTTGACAGGGACTTGTTGACATTGGGGGTTTTGACAGGGACTTGTTGACATTGGAGACTTTGACAGGGACTTGTTGACATTGGAGACTTTGACAGGGACTTGTTGACATTGGAGACTTTGACAGGGACTTGTTGACATTGGAGGGGTTTGACAGGGACTTGTTGACATTGGAGGATTTGACTGGGACTTGTTGACATTGGAGACTTTGACAGGGGCTTGTTGACATTGGAGACTTTGACAGGGACATATTGACATTGGAGGGGTTTGTCAGGGACTTGTTGACATTGGAGGGGTTTGACAGGGACCTGTTGACATTGGAGACTTGTCAGGGACTTGTTGACATTGGAGGTTTGACAGGGACTTGTTGACATTGGAGGGTTTGACAGGGACTTGTTGACATTGGAGACTTTGACAGGGACTTGTTGACATTGGAGGGTTTGACAGGGACTTGTTGACATTGGAGACTTTGACAGGGACTTGTTGTTGTTGTTGTTGTTGTCGTACCCTGGCTAAAAGACTCCAGGGATCATCCAAACAGCCGAAGCACTTGAACACTATGGTACAAATGCATCAGCTGGGGAGAACATTACGTGTGTGACCGTTTTTGATTACCCCGCCACGTGGGCAGCCACACTCCGACTTCGGGGGATTTTGGAGACTGATAATGTTATGCTAGGAGCTTGTCACAACTGAAGACAATCCCCACATAACTATGCAGAGCATAACAACATTTTGATGTAGCCTTGGTGTTCTAGCCCATGTCAATTGGCCTGACACAGCTTTAAGCCATGGCATCAGGGACTTGTTGACATTGGAGACTTTGACAGGGACTTGTTGACATTGGGGGTTTTGACAGGGACTTGTTGACATTGGAGGTTTTGACAGGGACTTGTTGACATTGGAGACTTTGACAGGGACTTGTTGACATTGGAGGGTTTGACAGGGACATGTTGACATTGGAGACTTTGACAGGGACTTGTTGACATTTGGGGTTTGACAGGGACTTGTTGACATTGGGGGTTTGACAGGGACTTGTTGACATTGGAGGGGTTTGACAGGACTTGTTGACATTGGAGACTTTGACATGGACTTGTTGACATTGGAGACTTTGAGAGGGACTTGTTGACATTGGAGGTTTTGTCAGGAACATGTTGACATTGGAGGGGTTTGACAGGGACTTGTTGACATTGGAGACTTTGACAGGGACATGTTGACATTGGGGGTTTGACAGGGACTTGTTGACATTGGGGGTTTGACAGGGACTTGTTGACATTGGAGACTTTGACAGGGACTTGTTGACATTGGAGGGTTTGACAGGGACATGTTGACATTGGAGACTTTGACAGGGACTTGTTGACATTGGGGTTTGACAGGGACTTGTTGACATTGGGGTTTGACAGGGACTTGTTGACATTGGAGGATTTGACAGGGACTTGTTGACATTGGAGACTTTGACAGGGACTTGTTGACATTGGAGGGTTTGACAGGGACTTGTTGACATTGGAGACTTTGACAGGGACTTGTTGACATTGGGGGTTTTGACAGGGACTTGTTGACATTCGAGGTTTGACAGGGACTTGTTGACATTGGAGACTTTGACAGGGACTTGTTGACATTGGAGAGTTTGACAGGGTCTTTTTGACATTGGAGACTTTGACAGGGACTTGTTGACATTTGGGGTTTGACATGGACTTGTTGACATTGGGGTTTGACAGGGACTTGTTGACATTGGAGGGGTTTGACAGGGACTTGTTGACATTGGAGACTTTGACAGGGACTTGTTGACATTGGAGACTTTGACAGGGACTTGTTGACATTGGAGGTTTGTCAGGAACATGTTGACATTGGAGGGGTTTGACAGGGACTTGTTGACATTGGCGACTTTGACAGGACTTGTTGACATTGGGGTTTGACAGGGACTTTTGACATTGGGGGTTTGACAGGGACTTGTTGACATTGGAGACTTTGACAGGGACTTGTTGACATTGGAGGGTTTGACAGGGACATGTTGACATTGGAGACTTTGACAGGGACGTGTTGACATTTGGGGTTGACAGGGACTTGTTGACATTGGGGTTTGACAGGGACTTGTTGACATTGGAGGGTTTGACAGGACTTGTTGACATTGGAGACTTTGACAGGGACTTGTTGACATTGGAGGTTTTGTCAGGAACATGTTGACATTGGAGGGGTTTGACAGGACTTGTTGACATTGGAGACTTTGACAGGGACTTGTTGACGTTGGAGGGTTTGACAGGGACTTGTTGACATTGGGGGTTTGACAGGGACTTGTTGACATTGGAGACTTTGACATGGACTTGTTGACATTGGAGGGTTTGACAGGGACTTCTTGACATTGGAGACTTTGACAGGGACTTGTTGACATTGGAGGGTTTGACAGGGACTTGTTGACATTGGGGTTTGACAGGGACTTGTTGACATTGGAGACTTTGACATAGACTTGTTGACATTGGAGGGTTTGACAGGGACTTGTTGACATTGGAGACTTTGACAGGGACTTGTTGACATTGGAGGGTTTGACAGGGACTTGTTGACATTGGAGGGTTTGACAGGGACATGTTGACATTGAGGGTTTGACAGGGACTTGTTGACATTTGGGGTTTGACAGGGACTTGTTGACATTGGGGGTTTGACAGGGACTTGTTGACATTGGAGGGTTGGCAGGGACTTGTTGACACTGGAGACTTTGACAGGAACTTGTTGACATTGGAGGGTTTGACAGGGACTTGTTGACATTGGAGACTTTGACAGGGACTTGTTGACATTGGAGACTTTGACAGGGACTTGTTGACATTGGGGGGTTTTGACAGGGACTTGTTGACATTGGAGGTTTTGACAGGGACTTGTTGACATTGGAGACTTTAACAGGGACTTGTTGACATTAGAGGGTTTGACAGGGGCTTTTTGACATTGGAGACTTTGACAGGACTTGTTGACATTTGGGGTTTGACAGGGACTTGTTGACATTGGGGGTTTGACAGGGACTTGTTGACATTGGAGGGGTTTGACAGGCACTTGTTGACATTGAAGACTTTGACAGGGACTTGTTGACATTGGAGACTTTGACAGGGACTTGTTGACATTGGAGGTTTTGTCAGGAACATGTTGACATTGGAGGGGTTTGACAGGGACTTGTTGACATTGGAGACTTTGACAGGGACTTGTTGACATTGGGGGTTTGACAGGGACTTGTTGACATTGGGGGTTTGACAGGGACTTGTTGACATTGGGGGTATGACAGGGACATGTTGACATTGGAGACTTTGACAGGGACTTGATGACATTTGGGGTTTGACAGGGACTTGTTGACATTGGGGGTTTGCCAGGGACTTGTTGACATTGGAGGTTTTGTCAGGAACATGTTGACATTGGAGGGGTTTCACAGGGACTTGTTGACATTGGAGACTTTGACAGGGACTTGTTGACGTTGGAGGGTTTGACAGGGACTTGTTGACATTGGGGGTTTGACAGGACTTGTTGGCATTGGGGGTTTGACAGGGACTTGTTGACATTGGAGACTTTGACATGGACTTGTTGACATTGGAGGGTTTGACAGGGACTTGTTGACATTGGAGACTTTGACAGGGACTTGTTGACATTGGAGGGTTTGACAGGGACTTGTTGACATTGGGGTTTGACAGGACTTGTTGACATTGGGGTTTGACAGGGACTTGTTGACATTGGAGACTTTGACATAGACTTGTTGATATTGGAGGGTTTGACAGGGACTTGTTGACATTGGAGGGTTTGACAGGGACTTGTTGACATTGGGGGTTTGACAGGGACCTGTTGACATTGGAGGGTTTGACAGGGACTTGTTGACATTGGGGGTTTGACAGGACTTGTTGACATGGGAGACTTGACATGGACTTGTTGACATTGGGGGGTTGACAGTGACTTGTTGACATTGGAGACTTTGACAGGGACTTGTTGACATTGGGGTTTGACAGTGACCTATCAGTGACCCATTCTGCTGACGACACGCAACTTTACACCTTTGTCAACCAATGGAAATAGATCACATCATACAAAACATGCATACTTGCACCGGTTAGGTAAAATCGTGGATGGCTGAGCGTCAACTGAAACTAAACGATGACAAAACTGAGGTTCTTCCCATTAACTCAAAGAGATCCTTTTCAACTGTCCCAAGCCATCCACTATTCGTGTTGAAAACTTCGGCATAGCGTTTCCTGGTATCCGCACAACCCAAACATGTCATTTGACATGCATACAACTCACACATGCAAATTTGCTTATGTAACTCTCCGCCACATACATTCCACTGGTTACTCTACTCACTCACTACCTTATAAATGCAGCAACAAAAACACTACTCTGTGCTTTTGTCTCGTCGAGAGCAGACTGTGGCAACATTCTACTTGCTGAATGTCCTGAAGGTGTGTAACCAACACTTCGGAATGAACTCACCGATGTTGAACGCTTTGATATGAACTTGCCAACATTGAAAGCATGAATTCGTCATCACTGAAGGTTATTTGATTTGCCCTTGGCAACGCTTGACTGGGACTTGCTGACATTGGAGGCTTTGACAGGGACTTTTTGATATTTGACAGGGATTTGTTTGACATTGGATGTTTTGACATGGATTTGTTGACATGGATTTTTGACAGGCAGTTTTGACAGGATTGTTTGACATTGGACTTTTAACATTGGGACTGTTAACTTGACGGGACTTGAAGATTTTAACATTGGAGACTTTGACAGGGGCTTTTGACATTGGCGTTTTGACAGGGAGTTCTTGACATTGGAGATTTTGACAGGGAAATATTAACATTGGAGGCTTTGACAGGGACTTGCTGACATTGAGTGTTTTACAGGGGCTTTTTGACATTGGAGGCTTTGACAGGGACTTGTTGACATTGGATGTTTTGACAGGGGCTTTTTGACATTGGAGGCTTTAACAGGGACTTGTTGACATTGAAGGCTTTGACAGGGACTTGTTGACATTGGAGATTTTGACAGGGACTTTTTGACATTGGGGGTTTGACAGGGACTTTTTGACATCTGAGGCTTTCACGGGGACTTTATGATATTGGAGACTTTGACGAGGACTTGCTGACATTGGAGGTTTTGACAGGGACTTTTTGAACTTGGAGGTTTTGACGGGACTTGTTGACATTGGAGGTTTTGACAGGGACTTGTTGACATTGGAGACTTTGAAGGGACTTTTTGACATTGGAGGTTTTGACAGGGACTTGTTGACATTGGAGGCTTTGACAGGGACTTGTTGACATTGGGGACTTTGACAGGGCTTTTTGACATTGGAGGCTTTGACAGGGACTTGTTGACATTGGGGGTTTTGACAGGGACTTGTTGACATTGGAGACTTTGACAGGGACTTGTTGACATTGGGTTTAGGGACTTTTGACATGGGTTTTGACGGGTTGTTTGACATGGGACTTTGAATGGTGTGCATTGGAGATTTGACAGGGACTTGTTGACATTGGAGACTTTGACAGGGACTTGTTGACATTGGAGATTTGACAGGGACTTGTTGACATTGGAGGGGTTTGACGGGACTTGTTGACATTGGAGATTTGACTGGGTCTTTTGACATTGGATGACTGGGCTGTGACATTGGAGACATTGACAGGGTTATTGGACATTGGTGGGATTTGGCAGGGGCTTGAAGGGACCTGGATGGGTTTGACAGGGCTTGTACATTGGAGGCTTTTGACAGGGACTTGTTGAGGTTGGAGGGTTTGGACAGGGACTTGTTGACATTGGAGATTTGACAGGGACTTGTTGACATTGGGAGCTTTGACAGGGACTTGTTGACATTGGAGGGTTTGACAGGGACTTGTTGACATTGGAGACTTTGACAAGGGACTTGTTGACATTGGGAGTTTGACAGGGACTTGTTGACATTGGGGGTTTTGACAGGGACTTGTTGACATTGGAGCTTTGACAGGGACTTGTTGACATTGGAGGGTTGTGACAGGGACATGTTGACATTGGAGAGGCTTTGACAGGGACATGTTGACATTGGAGCTTTGACAGGGACTTGTTGACATTGGGGGTTTGACAGGGACTTGTTGACATTGGGGGTTTGACAGGACTTGTTGACATTGAGGGGTTGACAGTGACATGTTGTGACATTGGAGACTTTGACAGGACTTGTTGACATTGGACTGTTGAGGGACATTGTTGACATTGGAGGGTTTGACAGGGACTGTTGACATTGGAGGGGTTTGACAGGGACTGTTGACATTGGGGTTTGACAGGGAATGTTGACATTGGGGGTTTGACAGGGACTTGTTGACATTGGGGTTTGACAGGGACTTGTTGACATTGGACGTTTGACAGGGAATTGATTGAGATTGCAGGGCTTGACATGGGGGATTTGACATGAGACTTTGACATGGGGTATTACATGGACTTGTACATTGGGGATTTGACAGGGACTTGTTGACATTGGGACTTTGACAGGGACTTGTTGACATTGGAGGTTTGACAGGGACTTGTTGACATTGGAGACTTTGACAGGGACTTGTTGACATTGGGGGTTTTGACAGGACTTGTTGACATTGGAGTTTGACAGGGACTTGTTGACATTGGGGTTTGACAGGGACTTGTTGACATTGGAGGTTTGACAGGGACTTGTTGACATTGGAGACTTTGACAGGGACTTGTTGCATTTGGGGTTGGTGACTTGGACTTTTGACTTGGGTTTGACAGGGACTTGTTGACATTTGGGGGTTTGAGACTAGGGATTGTTGACTTGGGACTTTGACAGGGACTTGTTGACATTGGGGGTTTGACAGGGACTTGTTGACATTGGGAGTTTTGAGATGATGTTGACATTGGAGGGACTTTGACAGGGACTTGTTGACATTGGAGACTTTGACAGGGACTTGTTGACATTGGGGGTTTGAATGTGGCGACTTTGATTTGACTTGGGGGTTTGACAGGGACTTGTTGACATTGGGAGTTTGACAGGGACTTGTTGACATTGGAGGAGACTTTGACAGGGATGTTGACATTGGAGCGTTTGACAGGGACTGTTGACATTGGGATTTGACGGGACTTGTTGACATTTGGGGGTTTGACAGGGACTTGTTGACATTGGGGGTTTGACAGGGACTTGTTGACATTGGAGGGTTTGACAGGGACTTGTTGACATTGGAGACTTTGACAGGGACTTGTTGACATTGGAGGTTTGTAGGAACTTGTTGACATTGGAGGGTTTTGCAGGACTTGTTGACATTGGAGGGCTTTGACAGGGACTTGTTGAATTGGAGAGGTACGGAGACTTGTTGAATTGGGGGTTTGACAGGGACTTGTTGACATTGGAGCTTTGACAGGGACTTGTTGACATTGGAGACTTTGACTGGACTTTTGACATTGGAGATTTGACAGGGACTTTGTGACATTGGGGATTTGACAGGGACTTGTTGACATTGGGGTTTGACAGGGACTTGTTGACATTGGAGACTTTGACATGGGACTTGTTGACATTGGAGTTTGACATTTGAATTGTGACTTGGAGGGATTTGACATGGCTTGGTGACATTGGGACTTGACGGGATTGTTGACATTGGAGGGTTTGACAGGGACATGTTGACATTGGAGGGTTTGACAGGGCTGTTGACATTGGGGGTTTGACAGGGACTTGTTGACATTGGGGTTTGACAGGGACTTGTTGACATTGGAGGGTTGCAGGACTTGTTGACATTGGAGGGTTGACAGGGACTTGTTGACATTGGAGGTTTGACAGGAACTTGTTGACATTGGAGGTTTGACAGGGGCTTGTTGACATTGCAGGGACTTTGACAGGGGGGTTTGACATGGGACTTTTGACATGGAGGTTTTTTGGGGTTTTGACATTGGATTTAACAGGGATGGTTTGACAGGATGGTCTGACAGGGGACTTTATAGACATTGGAGATTAGATGACAGGGACTTGTTGACATTTTGGAGTTGACAGAGGATTGAGGACATTGGGGTTTGCGGGCTTGTTGACATTGGAGGGGTATTGGGTCAGGCACTTGTTGACATTGGAGAGTTTGACAGGACACTTGTTGACATTGGAGACTTTGACGAGGACTTGTTGACATTGGAGGTTTGCAGGAGACTTTTGACATTGGAGGGGTTTGTCAGGGACATTGGACATTGGAGGGGTTTGACAGGGACTTGTTGACATTGGGGCTTTGACAGGGACTTGTTGACATTGGGGGTTTGACAGGGACTTGTTGACATTGGGGGGTATGACAGGGACATGTTGACATTGGGGGATTAGACAGGGACTGATGACATTGGGTTTGACAGGGACTGTTGACATTGGGGGTTTGCCAGGGACTTGTTGACATTGGGACGTTTTTGCAGGAACTGTTGACATTGGGGGTTGACAGGACTTGTTGTCAGGAACGTTGACTTGGAGGGTTTGACGTTGGACGGGTTTGAAGGGACTTTGACATGGGGGTTTTGACGGGATTGGTGGTTTGACAGGGATCTTGCGTGACTTGGGGTTGACATGGGACTTGACTTGGATTGCTTGGGGTTTGACAGGGACTTGTTGACATTGGAGACTTTGACATGGACTTGTTGACATTGGAGGGTTTGACCTGTGACATTGTAGACATTGCAGGGATTTTGACATGGGAGGTTTGACAGGGGACTTGTTGACATGGGTTGGTTGGACTTGTAGGCGTTTGACAGGACTTGTTGAATTGAGGGATTGTGACAGGACTTGTTGACATTGGAGGGTTTGACAGGGACTGTTGACATTGGGGTTTGACAGGGACTGTTGACTTTAGGTTTGACGGGGTTGTTGACAGGGGTTGCATGAGGGTTGACAGGGACTTGTTGACATGGGGTTTGACAGGGACTTGTTGACATGGGGGGTTTGACATGGACTTGTTGACATTGGGGGTACATTGACTGGTACTATTGGAACTTGGGCAGGGACTTTGATTGGGATTCTTGACCATCTCGCGACCCATTTCACCTTAGCAACACAATTTGAAATATGTCAACAAATGAAAATGCTACTTCAACGAAATGCAATACTTGCCGGATTAGGTAAAATCGGAATGAACTAACGTCGACTGAAACTAAGTCATACAATAACTAAGAGTATCCTTTTTCAACTGTCCCAAAGCATCCATATTTACTGTCGAAATCCACTATTCGGTTGAAAACTTCGCATAGCGTTTCCTGGTATCCGCACAACCCAAACATGTCATTTGACATGCATACAACTCACACATGCAAATTTGCTTAGTAACTCTCCGCCACATACATTCCATAGTTACTCTACTCACTCACTACCTTTAATCAGCAACCAAAAAACACTACTCTGTGCTTTGTCTCGTCGAGAGCAGCTGTCAACATTCTACTTGCTGAATGTCCTGAAGGTGTGTAACCAACACTTCGGAATGAACTCACCGATGTTGAACGCTTTGATATGAACTTGCCAACATTGAAAGCATGAATTCGTCATCACTGAAGGTTTTGATTTGCCCTTGGCAACGCTTGACTGGGACTTGCTGACATTGGAGGCTTTGACAGGGACTTTTTTGACATTGGATGTTTTGACAGGGATTTGTTGACATTGGATGTTTTGACAGGGATTTGTTGACATTGGATGTTTTGACAGGGACTTGTTGACATTGGATGTTTTGACAGGGACTTGTTAACATTGGAGGCTTTGACAGGGACTTGTTAACATTGGAGACTTTGACAGGGGGCTTTTGACATTGGCGGTTTTGACAGGGAGTTCTTGACATTGGAGATTTTGACAGGGACATATTAACATTGGAGGCTTTGACAGGGACTTGCTGACATTGGATGTTTTGACAGGGGCTTTTTGACATTGGAGGCTTTGACAGGGACTTGCTGACATTGGATGTTTTGACAGGGGCTTTTTGACATTGGAGGATTTGACAGGGACTTGTTGACATTGGATGTTTTGACAGGGGCTTTTGACATTGGAGGCTTTAACAGGGACTTGTTGACATTGAAGGCTTTGACAGGGACTTGTTGACATTGGAGATTTTGACAGGGACTTTTTGACATTGGGGGTTTGACAGGGACTTTTGACATCTGAGGCTTTCACGGGGACTTTTTGATATTGGAGACTTTGACGAGGACTTGCTGACATTGGAGACTTTGACAGGGACTTTTTGACATTGGAGGTTTTGACAGGGACTTGTTGACATTGGAGGCTTTGACAGGGACTTGTTGACATGGAGACTTTGACAGGGGCTTTTTGACATTGGAGGCTTTGACAGGGACTTGTTGACATTGGGGGTTTTGACAGGACTTGTTGACATTGGAGACTTTGACAGGGACTTGTTGACATTGGAGACTTTGACAGGGACTTGTTGACATTGGGGGTTTTGACAGGGACTTGTTGACATTGGAGACTTTGACAGGGACTTGTTGACATTGGAGACTTTGACAGGGACTTGTTGACATTGGAGACTTTGACAGGGACTTGTTGACATTGGAGGGGTTTGACAGGGACTTGTTGACATTGGAGGCTTTGACTGGGACTTGTTGACATTGGAGACTTTGACAGGGGCTTGTTGACATTGGAGACTTTGACAGGGACATATTGACATTGGAGGGGTTTGTCAGGGACTTGTTGACATTGGAGGGGTTTGACAGGGACCTGTTGATATTGGAGACTTTGTCAGGGACTTTGTTGACATTGGAGGCTTTGACAGGGACTTGTTGACATTGGGGGTTTGACAGGGACTTGTTGACATTGGAGGGTTTGACAGGGACTTGTTGACATTGGAGACTTTGACAGGGACTTGTTGACATTGGAGGGTTTGACAGGGACTTGTTGACATTGGAGACTTTGACAGGGACTTGTTGACATTGGAGACTTTGACAGGGACTTGTTGACATTGGGGGTTTTGACAGGGACTTGTTGACATTGGAGGTTTTGACAGGGACTTGTTGACATTGGAGACTTTGACAGGGACTGTTGACATTGGAGGGTTTGACAGGGACTTGTTGACATTGGGGGGTTTGACAGGGACATGTTGACATTGGAGACTTTGACAGGGACTTGTTGACATTTGGGGTTTGACAGGGACTTGTTGACATTGGGTGTTTGACAGGGACTTGTTGACATTGGAGGTTTGACAGGGACTTGTTGACATTGGAGACTTTGACAGGGACTTGTTGACATTGGAGGGTTTGACAGAGACTTGTTGACATTGGAGACTTTGACAGGGACTTGTTGACATTGGAGACTTTGACAGGGACTTGTTGACATTGGGGGTTTTGACTGGGACTTGTTGACATTGGAGACTTTGACAGGGACTTGTTGACATTGGAGGGTTTGACAGGGACTTGTTGACATTGGGGGGTTTGACAGGGACATGTTGACATTGGAGACTTTGACAGGGACTTGTTGACATTGGGGTTTGACAGGGACTTGTTGACATTTGGGGTTTGACAGTGACTTGTTGACATTGGAGGGTTTGACAGGGACTTGTTGTCATTGGAGACTTTCTCACAGGGACTTGTTGACATTGGAGGGTTTGACAGAGACTTGTTGACATTGGAGACTTTGACAGGGACTTGTTGACATTGGGAGACTTTGACAGGGACTTGTTGACATTGGAGACTTTGACAGGGACTTGTTGACATTGGGGGTTTTGACAGGGACTTGTTGACATTGGAGGTTTTGACAGGGACTTGTTGACATTGGAGACTTTGACAGGGACTTGTTGACATTGGAGGGTTTGACAGGGACTTGTTGACATTGGGGGGTTTGACAGGGACATGTTGACATTGGAGACTTTGACAGGGACTTGTTGACATTTGGGGTTTGACAGGGACTTGTTGACATTGGAGACTTTGACAGGGACTTGTTGACATTGGAGACTTTGACAGGGACTTGTTGACATTGGAGGTTTTGTCAGGAACATGTTGACATTGGAGGGTTTGACAGGGACTTGTTGACATTGGAGACTTTGACAGGGACTTGTTGACATTGGGGGTTTGACAGGGACTTGTTGACATTGGGGGTTTGACAGGGACTTGTTGACATTGGAGACTTTGACAGGGACTTGTTGACATTGGAGGGTTTGACAGGGACATGTTGACATTGGAGACTTTGACAGGGACTTGTTGACATTTGGGTTTGACAGGACTTGTTGACATTGGGGGTTTGACAGGGACTTGTTGACATTGGGGGTTTGACAGGGACTTGTTGACATTGGAGACTTTGACAGGGACTTGTTGACATTGGAGGGTTTGACAGGGACTTGTTGACATTGGAGACTTTGACAGGACTTGTTGACATTGGAGGGTTTGACAAGGACTTGTTGACATTGGGGGTTTGACAGGGACTTGTTGACATTGGGGTTTGACAGGGACTTGTTGACATTGGAGACTTTGACATAGACTTGTTGACATTGGAGGGTTTGACAGGGACTTGTTGACATTGGAGACTTTGACAGGGACTTGTTGACATTGGAGGGTTTGACAGGGACTTGTTGACATTGGAGGGTTTGACAGGGACATGTTGACATTGGAGACTTTGACAGGGACTTGTTGACATTTGGGGTTTGACAGGGACTTGTTGACATTGGGGGTTTGACAGGGACTTGTTGACATTGGAGGGTTTGACAGGGACTTGTTGACATTGGAGACTTTGACAGGGACTTGTTGACATTGGAGGGTTTGACAGGGACTTGTTGACATTGGAGACTTTGACAGGGACTCTTTGACATTGGAGACTTTGACAGGGACTTGTTGACATTGGGGGTTTTGACAGGGACTTGTTTGACATTGGAGGTTTTGACAGGGACTTGTTGACATTGGAGACTTTGACAGGGACTTGTTGGCATTGGAGGGTTTGACAGGGGCTTTTTTGACATTGGAGACTTTGACAGGGACTTGTTGACATTGGAGACTTTGACAGGGACTTGTTGACATTGGAGACTTTGACAGGGACTTGTTGACATTGGAGGGTTTGACAGGGACATGTTGACATTGGAGACTTTGACAGGGACTTGTTGACATTTGGGGTTTGACAGGGACTTGTTGACATTGGGGGTTTGACAGGGACTTGTTGACATTGGAGGGGTTTTGACAGGGACTTGTTGACATTGGAGACTTTGACAGGGACTTGTTGACATTGGAGACTTTGACAGGGACTTGTTGACATTGGAGGTTTTGTCAGGAACATGTTGACATTGGAGGGGTTTGACAGGGACTTGTTGACATTGGAGACTTTGACAGGGACTTGTTGACATTGGGGTTTGACAGGGACTTGTTGACATTGGGGGTTTGACAGGGACTTGTTGACATTGGAGACTTTGACAGGGACTTGTTGACATTGGAGGGTTTTGACAGGGACATGTTGACATTGGAGACTTTGACAGGGACTTGTTGACATTTGGGGTTTGACAGGGACTTGTTGACATTGGAGACTTTGACAGGGACTTGTTGACATTGGGGGTTTGACAGGGACTTGTTGACATTGGAGGGGTTTGACAGGGACTTGTTGACATTGGAGACTTTGACAGGGACTTGTTGACATTGGAGACTTTGACAGGGACTTGTTGACATTGGAGGTTTTGTCAGGAACTTGTTGACATTGGGGGTTTGACAGGGACTTGTTGACATTGGAGGGGTTTGACAGGGACTTGTTGACATTGGAGACTTTGACAGGGACTTGTTGACATTGGAGACTTTGACAGGGACTTGTTGACATTGGAGACTTTGACAGGGACTTGTTGACATTGGAGGTTTTGTCAGGAACTTGTTGACATTGGGGTTTGACAGGGACTCTTTGACATGGGAGACTTTGACATGGACTTGTTGACATTGGGGGGTTGACAGTGACCTGTTGACATTGGGGGTTTGACAGGGACTTGTTGACATTGGAGACTTTGACAGGGACTTGTTGACATTGGGGGTTTGACAGGGACCTATCAGAGCAGTGGCTGTGAAAGTAAATCAAACCAGAGGTCACTTCGAGAGAAGTGCAAGGACGGACACAGAATTTGAGATTTTTTTTTAAAGATCAATGAAGATCAGGATGATCAAGATGAAAGTTTAGTTTAGTCATAAACAGCCTGTCAAGGCTGTACTCTTCGCTTCATTTTTATAAGACATCCTGGATCGATTACACCAATGTCCGAAAATGTAATCAACACCCTCAGAAACTCAATCATTGATTAGGTGGATGAATCTCGACTCTTTGGTTCCAGTCTCATTATGTGTGCCCATAGCACACTCACTTACTGTTGGAAGGAGCCAGTCGGAGCCAAGAAATGCAAGAGATATATGTCTCTAAAGGGGTTTGTAATCTACCGTCTTAACCCCAGCCGCAGTCTATGACAATATGCCACGCACTACGCCACAGATTTTTGATGAAAGTTACTCATTACTCATTGTCTCGAACATATTTTCCCACCAAGGTTGAAGTTGAGAGACGGCTAAAAAAGAAAAAAAAAAGATTGAATCAAATGCGAAGTTGGTATACATCTATCGGGCTAAAAAATGATTAAATCAAAATCGAAGTTGGTATACATGTATCGAATGAATCAATGTTAATATTTGACGAAAAAACAAACAAACAAACAAACAAACCAAAAACCATGTCATTTGTTTAATACTGGCACTACAAGCTGTTTAAAAATAGCCGCTAACAGGGGCGCCCAAATTCAGTGTTGTAAAAATCAGGAATGACCCGAGTGTGGCTAGTTCAATGGGGATGACGCCATCTTGTTACTAAAGGAACTTTTGGACTAAATGAGCCAGTGGTTGCGCACCAAAAGTCAGTGTGCCAAGGCCTTGCTTAAGGAGTCGTATTTATAGACTGGCGCAATTAGCTTGTTTTGAGAATTTTGATTGTGTCTGAAAGTTGATTCTCATCATTTTCTTTTGCATGACCATTGAGGTACAAGCCAGGTGGTTCCAGACAGACAGATTGAAATCAAAGGAATGGAACTGTCTGGGCGCCTCGAGCTGGCGCAAAGACAGGGTCACGGGTGAGTGCACAGGCCTGAAATGTGTGCCAGCAAAGGGGAAAGTCATGTATTTAAAGATTGTTTATGATTTCATCGGTGAAAATCCCCCAAAACAAGGGAATAATTGGTGGGGAGATGGGTTTTTTTTTGTGGATCAATCATCGGTTTGACATCAAATGCTGGCTCAAATTTATGGTAGGCCTCAAAACGCTTACATGGATTATATAGCGTTTTAGTGCAAAATCCCAATTGTGGCATGTGGCTAGTCAACAAGAACAAGAAGGAAGAGCATTCGGCACGCCTTGGACGTTCCAGTGTCAGTTGTCGTCCATGCCCAGCAGCTGGCGGATGGGGCGCCGGTACCTGTGGAAGCAGACGAAGTAGACGACGGGGTTGACGGCGCAGTGGGTCTTGGCCATGATGGTGGGCAGAGCGGTCAGGCCCGAGTCCAGCTCCACGCCCAGGTTGGCCAGCATGGTCAACACCCCGTAAGGCGACCATGACAGCACGAACAGCACTAACGTCGACAGGATGATCTGCAACCCAGCAATCCACTCGTTAACCAGCCTATCCATCCATCAACCAGCCAATCCATCCATCGATCGATCAGCCAATTCATATGAGGAAATCGACGGTTTTTCCATCCATCAACCTGCCGATCCATCTATAAACCAGCCAGTCCATCTGTCAACAATGCAATCCATCCAGCCATCGATTAGCCAATCCATCCAATCAGACAATCCATCCATGAGTCAGCCAGTTCACCCACGGACTATTCATTTACTTATCAGCCAGTCCGTCCGTTAATCAGCCAATCCATCCACCCATTAAGAAGACAATCCTCCATCCATCCATAAAGAAGACAATCCATCCATCAACCCGCCATTCCATCGACTAATTCATCCACCAACCAGTCAATCCATTCATCCATCAACCAGCCAAGCCATTAGTCAATTAATTTAACGGGCATTCAATCAATAAAAGATTTTTTAATTAATCCATCAATCAGTTTTAATGATCAACTGATCAATTTATCGGTCTTACATTATCCATCCAGCCGCTTTGTCACACAACAAATGTAGGATCAGTCGAGACCTGAGATACAGAAAACAGCGATTTAACACTTTTGCTGCAGGGCGGGAAGGTTCTTCTGCACAAGGAACGACTTCTTGTCCATTTGGCCTGAGATTCAATCCTCTGGCTTGCATGGAGCCTCTCCTGTCACCATTGTCATTCTCAAAGGTCGAGAACTCCGCGGTCTACATGTCCTGGAGGGGACTGGTGACGCTGTGGTCAGTGGCTTTGGCCGACTGATTGTCATCAAGCTGTGTTACTGAGAACGTCGAATCCTTAGAAATTTGACACCCTGGCTCTTTTTTCTCCAAACAGAAATGTACCGTTTTAGATTTGTACAGGTTTTGATTTTTTTTGTTTGTTTTTGCGTGGAGAATATCGACTCCTTTTGTAGAATGTTTACTCCTTGGTAGCGGAAGATACTGAATACGTAGGGAAAAAAAAACATTCTATATGATCTTTAAAGTAGTGACGCCCCGATTCTTCATTCCAATTCTCTCTCTCTCTCTCTCTCTCTCTCTCTCTCTCTCTCTCTCTCTCTCTCTCTCTCTCTCTCTCTCACTCACACACACACACACACACACACACACACACACACACACACACACACACACGCACACACACACACACACACACACACACACACCATCTTTTTTTCTTCCAATCTTTGCCAATATTTCCCCCAATATTTTAAACGTTTACTACTTCGGGAAAAAAAAAAAAAAGAGAATTGTTTGATTACGTTAGGTCGGCTCATGGGATGAACTTTATACTGAAATTCTAATGTTTGTGCACTATTTCCCTTTCACTGAACGTATTACTAACTGATTAAGCCTCGTATGCGTTGTAGTTAACTGTGTGTGTGTGTGTGTGTGTGTGTGTGTGTGTGTGTGTGTGTGTGTGTGCGCGTGCGTTTGTACGTGTGTGTGTGTAGTGAGGATAACATGAATAAAACTTTGGTAATTGACCATAAAAACAGGTGTCTGATCACATCAACAACATTCCTTCACGGGGGGGGGGGGGGGGGGGGGGGGGGGGGGGGGGGGGGGGGGGGGGGGGGGGGGGGGGGGGGGGGGAGAGGGGAGGGGGGAACCTTTGTTGCTTCGAGAGAACAATCATCCTTTTAAAAAATGAAATAAAGAAGGGAGAACGGGGGAGCGGGGGAAGAAAAGAAACGAAAAGAGCCTCGCCCGCCCGCTTCGGGTAATCTCCTTCTTTCCCTTTACCTCATCCGGGCGCTCCTTGACTGAAACGGTACTCCAAACCTTACACGCTTGATTGAGCCCTCGCCATGGGTCTCCGACTCTTAGAGGGACGCCTCCACCGCTTATGGGCCTCATCTACTATAAATGGTCATCAACGGTCATTAACGTATCAACTCTTCACGGCGGATTACTCCTCAACGATCATTAACGCTAATTCACAGTCATTGATATCACTGCTGCGTGGTCTTGTTACTATTTATTACTACATCCGTAGACTGTGTTCCCCAAGCGTCACTCGTAGGTACACGTCTTGCAGCCTAGATCATAAATAAAGCTAAGAGATCTGTCTCAGAAGGTCTTGTTAAGATGCGTCACGTCAGTGTGTGCGTGAACGTAGGAATCAGTCACGAACCGCGCTCAGTGTCACAGCCACTGTTTTAAGACCCCCCACCAGACACACGCCACAATCAATACTCCATTGCATCGCTGTCTCACGGTGCTCCCCGGCGGCTGCCACAACCACTGTCACTAACTCGCTGCCATGTCCACTGTCACTGCCACGACCACTGTCACTGACTCACTGTCACAACCGCTGTCACTGCCACGACCACTGTCACTAACTCGCTGCCATGTCCACTGTCACTGCCACGACCACTGTCACTGACTCACTGTCACAACCGCTGTCACTGCCACGACCACTGTCACTAACTCACTGTCACAACCACTGTCACTGCCACGACCACTGTCACTGACTCACTGTCACAACCGCTGTCACTGCCACAACCACTGTCACTAACTCGCTGCCATGTCCACTATCACTGCCACGACCACTGTCACTGACTCACTGTCACAACCGCTGTCACTGCCACCATACAGTCACTGACTCACTGCCACAACCACTGTCACTGACTCACTGTCATAAGCACTGTCACTGACTCACTGTCACAACCACTGTCACTGTCACAACCACTGTCGCTGACTCACTGTCACAACCACTGTCACTAACTCGCTGCCATGTCCACTGTCACTGGCACGACCACTGTCACTGACTCACTGTCACAACCACTGTCACTGACTCACTGTCACAACCACTGTCACTGACTCACTGTCACAACCACTGTCACTGACTCATTGTCACAACCACTGTCACTGACTCACTGTCACAACCACTGTTACTAACTCGCTGCCATGTCCACTGTCACTGGCACGACCACTGTCACTGACTCACTGTCACAACCGCTGTCACTGACTCATTGTCACAACCACTGTCACTGACTCATTGTCACAACCACTGTCACTGACTCACTGTCACAACCACTGTCACTAACTCGCTGCCATGTCCACTGTCACTGGCACGACCACTGTCACTGACTCACTGTCACACCCGCTGTCACTGACTCATTGTCACAACCACTGTCACTGACTCACTGTCACAACCACGGTCACTGCCTCACTGCCACAACCACTGTCACTGCCACCATACAGTCACTGACTCACTGCCACAACCACTGTCACTGACTCACTGCCACAACCACTGTCACTGCTAAATACAGTCACTGACTCACTGCCACAACCACTGTCACTGCCACAACCACTGTCACTAACACAATCACTGTCACAGACACAGTTACTGTCACTGACACAGTTACTGTCACTGACTCACTGCCACAACCACTGTCACTGCCACAACCACTGTCACTAACACAATCACTGTCACAGACACAGTTACTGTCACTGACACAGTTACTGTCACTGACTCACTGCCACAACCACTGTCACTGCCACAACCACTGTCACTAACACAATCACTGTCACAGACACAGTTACTGTCACTGACTCACTGCCACAACCACTGTCACTGCCACAACCACTGTCACTAACACAATCACTGTCACAGACACAGTTACTGTCACTGACACAGTTACTGTCACTGACTCACTGCCACAACCACTGTCACTGCCACAACCACTGTCACTAACACAATCACTGTCACAGACACAGTTACTGTCACTGACTCACTGCCACAACCACTGTCACTGCCACAACCACTGTCACTAACACAATCACTGTCACAGACACAGTTACGGTCACTGACTCATTGCCACAACCACTGTCACTGCCACAACCACTGTCACTAACACAATCACTGTCACAGACACAGTTACTGTCACTGACTCACTGCCACAACCACTGTCACTGCCACAACCACTGTCACTAACACAATCACTGTCACAGACACAGCCACTGTCACTGACACACTGTCACAACCACTGACACTGTTATAATACAGTCACTGACTCACTGCCATATCCACTGTCACTGCCACAACTACTGTCACTGCCACAACCATTGTCACTGACACAGTTACTGTCAGTGACTCACTGCCACAACCACTGTCACTGCCACAACCACTGTCACAACCACTGTCACAACCACTGTCACTGCCACAACCGCTGTCACTGCCACAACCACTGTCACTGCCACACTGCCACAACCACTGTCACTGCCACAACCACTGTCACTGACTCACTGTCACAACCGCTGCCACTGCGACCATACAGTCACTGACTCACTGCCACAACAACTGTCACTGCCACAACC
>CM031605.1:5308743-5323743 GCA_018398815.1 Conus ventricosus | reverse complement strand
GTCACTGGTAACACTCCACTTTATACTAAGTTTGAGAAGAAATGATTTATCTTCTAAACCAAAAGTATGTACGTCCGTGACACTGCCGTTGTCCTTTTAGGTGTTTCTTAAACAAGAATCTACATAACTGTTCAGTTGTACACCTTTACAATACGTATATGAACCATAAACTCCACAACACACAGACTCTCGCAATTTTTCTTCGTATTAAAAACTCTCTCAGGCTGACATTTATGTATCATATTGTACAGTTTCTTTTCTTTTAATTAGTTTTGCCACTCAGATTTCGTATAATGCCAGTCTCTTGGATTCTTGCATCGTGTCCTTTTCGTCCAGAAAAAAACGAAAGAAAGAAAAAAAAAATTCTGATTGAATAAATGAATGAAAAAGTCTGAACCAGTTAAAAGCCAGGTCTCCATGTATAAGACATTGGTCAATACATGCTTGTCTCTCTCTTGTCCATTCCCATACTTCCTGCTCCCCCACCCCCTTCCCCCTCCCCAACCCTTCACCACCGCTCCCTACCTACCACATCCGTGGCTCTTACCTCCGTTTCGACAATACGGTTAATTGCAAGAACGTGAAAAAGATAACAGGCCAATAGAGAATCGTAAGCTAGCGGCAAGATGCGGCGAAACAACAGGCAGTCAGCATGTTACTATAATGATGTGACAATCAGCTTGTTTTTAGCAGATCATTTTCACATGCAGCTCAGAGTTCGTCCCTCGGTTTCAGATGAAAACTGAGATGATGAGGTGTTTTCGCACTCTAACGTATACACATAAGAGCACGGACTTGAGCAATACCACTGATATCCTGAACATTTGACATGTTGGTCAACAGCCTTTTATCCCCATCCCCTCTAAACACACGCGCACGCGCGTGCACACCCACCCACACATACACACCCACACACGTGCATACACACACATACATACATACGCGCGCGCGTATACACACACACATGCACAGACACACACACACACACACACACACACACACACACACACACACACACACACACACACACACCACGCACGCACGCACGCATGCACGTACACACGCACACTCATACGCAGAGAGAGAGAGAGAGAGAGGAGAGAGAGAGAGAGAGAGAGAGAGAGAGAGAGAGAAACACTTGACACTTTGATCTTTTATTGTCATTACCCAAAAAAAGGTCTTTTGACAAGGGGGGGGGGGGGGGGGGGGGGTAACAGGACAATAACCTTTTCCTCCTTCTTTCATCACTAGCAGATATTACAGATAAATCCAGTGTAAATCAACACAAAGCTTACAAAACATAAAAGACGATCCGTTCCTGGATATCATGGTGCATACTAGTACCGTAATAATATTTAGAAAACAAACAAACAATCAAAATTGTAAGATTGTGGACTAACTCGACCACCCACTCAAACAAAAGAAAATAATGTTACATTCCTTTTTTCCCCCCTTTTCATGTGATGAACGGAATTGTTCATTCATATTTCTCTTAAAACACATTATTACGATTGTGACTGTCCTTCGTCTGTCTAATTTTCTGTGCTTCTGCAATAAATTTTGCAACTGATTTAATTATAAGTTCGTCATCAGATGATAACACAAAACTAACATCTTGTCTTTTGGCTACGTCTAGCTGGAAAAACGAGCATTTTGCCCGCACTTCGTTGTACGCAGTACAGTGAAATAGAAAGTGTTCTTCATCTTCAGTTACATTACCACATGCAGGACAAGGTGTTTTTGTAGATGCTCCACATTGAAACCATCTTTTGTTTGCATTGAACCCTAACGTTCTTAACATGAATCTTGCATAATTTATTCTGTGCCATTTATCTGTTATGACATTAAGAAACTTTTCTGAATGAAACACGTTTTAAATGAGAAGAACCATCGATACCTTTCTTTACATTTCATATCTGAATGCCAGTTCTGTTTAAAAGAACGAATAAGTCTATCTTTGAATTCTGCAATAAACTGTTGCTCATTTCCTACTCCCTGGGTCATCCATACGATTCCAAAACCCTGCTCTGAAAGAACTTTCTTTACTTTATAAGCCCATTTTTCCTTACCTCTCTCCATTTGTAAAAGCATCATATCATAGGCCCGTCTGCTCAAACGTGACTGGTGGTAGTTTCAAAATTTTTAAACCAGTACTTTATACATTACAAAAATGTTGTTATATACAAAGGGTATCTGCCCATTTCTCCATTGGATGAATGGATTGGCACCTGAAGGAAACGTTTCATAGCGTACGTATGCACTTTTTCCACTTGTGGAATCTCACTTAAGCCCCAAATTTCAGCTGCATAGGTAAGTTGAGGTTTTTATCTGTGCATCAAACATTTTCCAGAATATATCACAGTCAATACAATTCAGCTTTCTCAAAGATCTCAGATTTCTATGACACCTTTTTTACCTTTTCTAGAAGATTCTTCCCATGCATACTGAAAAGTTAATTTTGTTGAAAATAGCATTCCCAAATATTTATATGAATTGACTACTTGAACATTTGTATTTCCATAAAACCATTTTTCGTGCATTGATATATGACAACCCATTCTGAAGACCATGATCTTTGTCTTATCCAAGTTAACTGTTAAACATAGGCGATCTGCTTCTTCTTTCAAAACATTTAACTGATTTTGCAAACCTAGCTACGACTGTTCCAGACAAAAGAATAACATCGTCAGCAATCAGTAATAAAAAATATCTCAACTGCTCCAGATATCATCTGTATACCGTGTTTTCCTTTACAAGACAGTTCCATAGCCAGTTCGTTTATAAACAAAGAAAACAACTGTGGACTCAACAGGCATCCTTGTTTGACTCCATTGGGACAACTGAAATAATCTGAGTACTCCCTTTTCACACGCACACATACAAGCACCAAGTTGTAAACACCTCTAATGGCCATGTACAATTTTCCCGTTGACACCACTTTTACGAAGTACATTCCACAGAGCAATGCGATTTACAGAATCAAAAGCCTTCTTATAATCTACAAATGCAACATAGAGTTTTGTATTACAGAGAAGATATTTATGTACCAGTGAATATAGCGTAAATATATGATCTATGGTGCTGTAATTGGCTCTAAAACCTGCTTGTTCCTCCATTATTTATCTCTTCACTTTCAGCCCAGTCTGTCAACCTTTTATTTAGTATGTAAGTATAGACTTTACTTAAATGCTGGTGAGTGCTATTCCACGATAGTTGTCAGGATTGTTCACATCTTCTTTTTTTATAAATAGGTATAATAATAGACTTTGCCCATTCTAATGGAAAGGTGCCATTTTCAAAAGTTGTCGAAATAAATGGACAAGGTAAACGATTACAGTTGAATTTGCATGTTTCAACATTTCTGCTACAATTCTGTCAGGTCCTGCGCTCTTTCCTGATTTTAAATGTTTAATACCAGCAACGACTTCTTCTATAGATATAGGAATTATTTAATAATGGCTCATTTCCATTCTCTTCTACCAAATTGGTCTCTTCCTCCGTAATATTGTTATCAAAATTATGGAAAACATACCTAAAATGATCATGCCACTGTTGAACTGAGATTTCGTTATAGACAAAGCTCTTTTTATTTACAGATCTTATCAATGACCAGAACATTTTAGAATCATTAACTGAAGATTTAAGTTTCTTTAATCTATTTTCTGAAAACTCTAGTTCTTTTATTTTTCTCAGCGTGACATACTCTTTTCGCGATGAAGCATATTCATCTCTTTTTTTTAAAAAAATCCTTATCCTTGACTGTTTTGCATCTCTGGAATCTTTTCAATAATCTTTTAACTTCCCGTTTCTTTTGTTCGCATTCATTATCAAACCAATCATTACATGTGTCTAATATTTTTACTAACAACTCGAACCATACAAGCTGCAGCTCCACACAAAGCACTAACAAATTCATCCAGACTCTCATTCACATCAATATGTAGTAATTGGCTGGCTTTCTGTATGCTGTCTTGAAATTCATCACATTCCAGTTCATATTTAAACATACTAGCATATTCTTCTGACCATACAATTTTTTCTTCATCCTGCTGTTGTGAATGCCTCTTCCCTAAATTACAACAACTATTTCTCCATATTATCTCAACTGGTAAATGCCATAAATAAATACAATCACCAACATGTAAATCAAAGTTTGACAACAAATCACTGTGAACCACGACATAATCGATGACACTGCTTCCGTTTGGAGAAACAAAAATAAACTCACGCTCACGATCACCATCACAAGAACCATTTAAAATACTCAAATCAAACATAAAACAAAAATCCAATAACGTTTTGCAAAAGTTATTGATAGTTAAATCTTTAAGCCACGTGTTATATTATCGTCATTCGCATCAGCATTCTCCACACAGTTCACATAGTTGGTCATTATTTCGTTTTCAACTTGTTTGTTGCCTGTTCTAGCATTTAAATCACCCATCACCATGAAATAAAGTGAATCCATTTCTCCTACAAAACATTGTAATAAGGCTTCTTCCACTATCAAAACACCAATCTTTAATCAATTTGTCGTTGTATGTAGGGCCACCTTCTGGACAACATAGCAAACAACCAAAATAACATCTTTGTCAACGCTAAAAATATTCTTATCTATTTTTTAACAGCTATAACATTGTCACACTTTAACTTTATTTCTTTGATATTTTTCTGTAAACCTTTTCTTATCAGCAGCAACACACCTCCAGAATTCCTTCCATGAACTGAAATTGTTTTGGCTGGTGCAGAAAACTTCAAATAATCAGTGAAAATACTCTCATAATCAAATGATAAATCAAGGAACGTTTTCAGTAAGGGAAATGAAATCAAATTATTTACATAGTTTATGAAAGAAACATCCTGCAATTTACTGTACAAGTTCTCAACATTGTAGTTGAGAAATGTCCATTGAGTTGGATGGTCGGGCCTGTCCTATTTTCTCGTGGCGCTAGAACGCAGGTTCCTGGCGTTCGCACCATCGAGAGAGAGAGAGAGAGAGAGAGAGAGAGAGAGAGAAGAGTTCGCGCCCGCGCAAGAGTGTGTGTATGTATGTAATGTGTGTGTGTGTGTGTGTGTGTGTGTGTGCGGGGGGGGGGGGGGGGGGGGGTGTTGTGTGTGTGCGCGCACGTGCAATTAGCACTGGTATTTTCAGGGCAATTACAAACACTAGCTCGACCGAACGATAAAGATTATTGTGAACTCTCGAGCCATCCCCTGCATGAAGTTTCGGGTTACGGCGGTAAATCGCGATGAATATTTCTTTATTTGACATTGAGAACTAGTGATCTGTTGCGGCTGCTTTCAGAAGACACAGAAGTAGGGAAAGTAGGCTGGCAGCAGGAAGCCCCCTTTACGGCAGCGTTTTGGGTCTTTGACTCCGTTTCACTCTGAAGAGACTGGATTGTATTCAGGTCATGACTCATGGACGCCTTCTGCTATAGCCCTTTCTTGGCGCTGAGGAGATTCGAGCCTGTGTCGTTGTTGTTGTTGTTGTTGTTGTCGTACCCTGGCTAAAAGACTCCATGAATCATCCGAACAGCCAAAGTACTTGAACATAATGGTACAAATGCATCAGCTGGGGATGAGAACATTACGTGTGTGACCGTTTTTGATTACCCCGCCACATGGGCAGCCACACTCCGACTTCGGGGGGATTTTGGAGACTGATAATGTTATGCTAGGAGCTTGTCACAAATGAAGACAATCCCCGCATAACTATGCAGAGCATAACAACATTTTGATGTAGCCTTGGTGTTCTAGCCTATGTCAATTGGCCTGGCACAGCCTTAAGCCAAGGCGGGAGCCTGTGTCTTCTGGGATAGTCGGACGCCTCAGGACTAAGTCAAGTTGTGACCAACGTCTTAACCTTCCAGTTAGCGGGCACTTGCTGCAAGTTGGAGATGAAAGCCTTATGAGCTTCACTGTTGTCCCTCCTCCACCAGATTCAGCTGAAACTCTTGAGCCGCTTCTCCTGTCGCCTTTACGGTTCTAGGCCTCTTCTTTCCAGAAATAGAGAGCTCTTTCATAAGATCACAGTGCCGACAAACAGAGAGCTCTTTCATAAGATCACAGTGCCGACAAACAGAGAGCTCTTTCAAAAGATCCCAGTGCCGACAAACAAAGAGCTCTTTCATAAGATCACAGTGCCGACAAACAGAGAGCTCTTTCATAAGATCACAGTGCCGACAAAGCCCATCGCTCTCACCTGAAATAGAGAGCTCTTTCAGAAGATCACAGTGCCGACAAACAGAGAGCTCTTTCATAAGATCACAGTGCCGACAAACAGAGAGCTCTTTCATAAGATCACAGTGCCGACAAAGCCCCTCGCTCTCACCTGAATGGCGAGGACTGTGGCCAGGAAACCAATTTCCGTCACGCTGCCAGCGAGCTGACACACATCCCAGTCTTGTAAACGTTTGCTTCCTCCGTTCTGCTTTGGTATGGCAAAGTGAGTTCAACAGGAGTCATTTGTGGGGAGCGAAGTAATAATACCAGTCTTAGTCACGTTTACTGATAATTTTTAAGTGTTTTTGTCTTTTTTATTCTGATAGGTCTCTTGAGCATCAACAGTCGCCCACTGCGCCAGTGAATCTCGCCTTCCACGCACTGAGTGTTCCAGCTATGATTTGCTACCCTGGTTAAAGCTGTATTGGAGCTTCTGGTAGCGTTTGCTTTCCCTGGCAGTACCAGTTACATGTGCAGCGTCCTTAAGCACATATTGTCCCTAAATGTGAACGCTTCTAGGGCTGGCGCTGCTTTGCATGAGCTCGGGACATGTTTCCCTGTTTGTTTGCTCTGACCTCGCAGGGTGAACTCGCATGGTTCATCTGGTTTTCCCCGTTTCATCAGCTTGCGTTTAAGGACAGACACCATACACAGACCTGAAAAATAAGGTTTGATTGTAAAAGGGGCATATGCCACATTTCATTTTAGCTTAGACTTTTTTGGACTGCATCTTCCCACGTCCTCCTTTGCCCAAATCACCTGCTGGACCGCTTTCTTAATTCTTTTGGGATCCTCTCTCACTACATCTCGAATAACCACGCCTTACTCACTTTTCCTTTCGGCCTTGATCCCCATTTGTGTTGATCCAAGTCCCTGCCTGTTTTTTTTTTCTGTCCCGTCCCCCCCCCCCCCCCCCCCCCCCCCCCCTGGTTTTGAGTTTTCCTTTGGGCCCATTTTCTGCAAGTCTTCTGCTTGGGCTTGACTGATATCAACCTTGGTCCCCCCGAATTCTAAAAGCATGGTTCAATCGGCAGGGGAAATTCCAGGGATAGCTTCAGCTTTGCAGGGCCCACAGCAGAGTGGCACGTCAGTGAGACAGGTGGGATACCCACCAATGTCAGTGTACTGGTGCCAATACTGTATATCAGTAGGGGCCCAGAGAGCAGAGCTTTGAGATCAGCATGAGCTGTAGGCACCATACTTCACATTTGTAAGGGAGCCCACACTAGTCTATCACCTGCAGCCCTTTTTTTCTGACATTAGGTGTGTTTACTTTTCCCTTTTCGTATTTTCAAGAAAAATTCATCATACCACCTTCCAAGTTCTGGATATTTGTTCTGTCACAAACTGGAATGGTTCAGCTGGCGCAGTGAATGTGACTGAGTTACTGTTCATCTCCTATGCGACAGGCGTCTTGACTTTTTTTTTTCGATTTGAAACTCATCTTGGACGAGGCAACCAAATCGTCTAACTGCTTCAGCATCTTGTGTTTTTCATCTTCCCAGGTGGGAGGAACTGTTGTCATCCATAAAGTATTTTAGAGGTGATCTTTGGAATCCATTTTCCCAAAATCCGTTGCGTTGTATAAGACACTGCTGCGTGAAGATGAACTCCATTGCTAACACGAACGGTATGGAAAAATTGCACACCTTTTCTTTGTGGGGAAAAACCCCAGTGAGAAGCCAGGAAATACTTCTTCCGACTTTCTCGGTTGTTCTTGGAACATGATACATTTCGAGGCAGTTGAATTTTCTTGTTGGGACTGATCCATGCACATTTTTGGTTTGAGCCACATCGAAATCTGTGATATACCTCAGCCTTTTGGATTGCTTTTCAAATCGTACTATATAGCTTGTTCTACCCCGCCAGACACTCCCGGGATGTCTTATTTCTGGACTGACGCATCCAGGTACTCATTTCTGCGAGGTATTCAAACATTGTTCTGGCCATGAAAATGATGTTCCCCTCAACGTTCAGACGTGGTATTGGTCAGACCTAATAGGTGTCCCTCGAGTTTTGCTCTTTGGGGATATACACTCCGTCAGCTATTATTCATTTGTTGTTGATCATCAGGTTCTCCTATGCTGATCTTATTTGCTTGTGGAGCCATTGAAAGACAACTGGGTTATATCTTATACAGCTGATAAGGTATGCCATTGTCCTCATGACTTGCGCTCATTGTTCATAGAGATGGCACTTTAGCCGTGAAAAGTGCACCAATTTTTGCGTATCTTTGTGAAATACATGTTTCCACACAAATGCATCAATTTTGAAAACAGGGTTGAAATAGACCCCAATACAAATATAGGGTTTTGTATCCAGTAGATTTTAAACACAGCTTGAGGTAACCACACACACACACACACACACACACACACACACACACACACACACACACACACACACACGAACGCATGCACGCACCCGCACACACACACACACACATACACACACACACACGCGCACACGCACACACACACACACACACACACACACACACACACACACACATACACACACACACACACACACACTGTGTGTGTGTGTGTTCAGACAAGTTCATACGGAAATGTCACATCAGTGAATAATGCGACGGTACTTTTTTTTTTTTTTTTTTTTTTAACCGCTTTTCCCCCCATTTGATCGATTTGAACTGAACACCCAGCTGAAGAGTGTTCGTTGTCTCAAATGCACTTTACTATTGCAACGAACATTCCAGAAGCTAAAAACAGGCTGCTTATCCCGGAGACACATGTGGCTGTTTACATGGTAGGAATCCACGAAGACCCATGAGCTTCAAAACCAAAACAAACAACAAACAAAACGAACGAACAAACAAACAAACAAACAAAGCTCTCTTCATTTCAGCATTACTTTCGAAGCCACTGACACTAACATAATGCCAAGATACGCATTTTTTTTCTCATAATAGTTGTTTGATAAAGTCATTATGCAGGTCCATCCATATCATATTGAAATGTATGGATCAGTGACATTATGGACTGAATATAAATGAAGGATCGTTCATTTCATTTCGAAGGACCGCAGTCATATTTTTGGAGGCTTTGAGAAAGTAGAGGTTGTATTAAAGAACCATACATTGATGAGCCTACAATCCACCTCCCCCCTTCTTTATTTCGTAAAAAAGATGTTTCGGGAATGTTTTGATGTCAGCTTATTAGACTTTATGACAAAAACGAAGGTTAGAATGTTTGTTTGTTTTCTCTTTTTATTTATTCTATGTCTTTTTCCCCTTTACACGACCCTTTTAACAAAGTATTCAAGTATGAAACGTGTCCGTTTCATTCTCAGTAAATCATTCATTATTGGTGACGCTGAAACACACACACACACAAATGGCAACAAATTTGGCATTTACTATTTTTCCCAACCATTTTTAACAGAAAAATGAGCATGGAGCCGGTAAAGAATGTGTTATTTTGAAGCCTTAAGATGCGTATTTATTCAAAAAAGTAACCCTGAATTTTGCTCATCGATTATTTTCGTCCTGTACACCAAGCTCCTCTGATTAGTGGAAGAATTCTACGGTATTCTCAACCTCCTGGTACATGAAAACTGAAGTGGAACAATAAGGTAGCCATACTGGAATATGACAGTGTTAGAAAATGCCATTCTGAGATATTCTGGACGGGTATATAGCCACACGGGAATAAAATCTTACTGGGACGCAACAGCCGTGAGAATGGGGCAAAGTGTGCCTAGAGATCTTACCTTAAGTGACCGGGCCTGAATACTGGCACTTGGACTGCCGACAGTGTTGCTGGCGGCGCCGTTGGTATTGACGTCGTTGCTGGGCTGGTTGTTGATGGGCGGGATGACCGGGGCTACCTGCAGGCTGAGTTTCTTCACCACCAGCACGGAACTGCCGATCATGACCACCACGGGGATCAGCAGGAGGAACAGGAAGACCAGCAGGTTGTAGATCTGCAAGCAAGCGACCAAGTATGCGCGCACCGGCGCGCGCACACATATACACACATATACACGCACGCACGCACGCACGCACACACGCGCGCGCGCGCACACACACACACACACACACAACACACACACACACACACACACACACACACACATACGCACGCACACGTACGCATGCACACGTACGCATGCACACGTACGCATGCACGCACACACACACACACACACACACACACACACACACACACACACACACACACACACACACACACACACATAACACACACTGTTCACTTGATGCGTTACCGTAACTATAGGTTTCGCTTCGGTAGCAAAAGAGACATCAAATCAATAGGCCCCAGCGCATGGAAACTGCAAATCAAAAGCCAACACAAAAAGTCTGTTCAAATGGTGCATGTCTGAAAATCGATTAACAACATCATTGATTAACACCTCTTTGGGATCTTCTTTGCTCTCCTCCTGAGGCATGCATTCAGCACAGCGCAAGAGGGGATCTACCTGCGGACCAGATCAGATGGCAGGGTTTTCAATCTCACACGCCTAAGAGCAAGGACAAAGGTCCGCGAAGCCCTCATCAGATTTATGCTGTTTGCCGATGATGCCGCTGTTGCAACCCACACCCAGCGGCAATTGCAGTCGCTGACGTCAGGACCGCTTCTCCCAGGCCTGCAAAGACTTTGGTCTGACTATCAGCCTAAAGAGGACGAATGTCCAGGGTCAAGACACGCCGTCACCATCAGCCTTGATGACTATGAGCTTGATGCCATCCATCAGTTCACTTATCTTGGGTCCACCATCACCCGATGACCTCTCCCTTCACACGGAGATCAACAAGGGGATCGGGTAGGCAGACACAACACAAACTCGCCTCACACAAAGAGTGTGGACCAATCCCAAACTGACCACAAAGACAAAGATGGTCGTATATAACGCCTGCGTACTCAGCACCTTGCTGTATGGCAGTGAGACATGGGCCATGCATGCTCGCCAAGAGAAAAGGCTCAATTCCTTCCACCTCAGAAGCCTCCGGCATATACTTGGCATCTCCTAGCAAGACAGGGTGACCAACACCGAAGTCCTGTCTCGCACTGGCCTCCCTACCATGTAAACCCTGCTGAGGCATCGTCGGCTACGTTAGCTGGGCCACTCTCGCCGCATGGAGGATGGTCGCATCCCAAAAGACGTCCTCCATGGAGAGCTTACTGCAGGGCAGAGCAGCATTGGCCGCCCACAGCTGAGATACAAAGACGTTTGCAAAAGAGACATGAAGGCGCTTGAGATCAACACTGAGTGAGTGGGAGAACCTCGCAGCAGACCGCAACAGCTGGAGAAGCACTCTCAAGAAACAGCTGCAGATTGGCGAAGACAAACCAAACTGACAGCTGCTGCAGCAGAAAAGCGAGTCCGCAGAAAGGGGACAATCAACAAACCAGTGTCAACATACAGATGTGACCGCTGCGACAGAGACTGCCACTCTCGCGTCGGTCTCTGCAGCCACACGCGACGCTGCTCGGGTCGAGCAGACAGCCCAGACAGTTCGCTAAATCTCAGGTCAAATATACTCCATCCACGGTCAGCTACGACCGATGGAGGCCTGTTGCAGTCATTCTTTTTAAATCTAAAGGAGCACTGTGATTTTTCGATGATTCCAACAGGCCAGATCTCTAAACAGGTCAGATCTCTGAACAGGTCAGATCTCTAAACAGGCCAGATCTCTGAACAGGTCAGATCTCTAAACAGGCCAGATCTCTGAACAGGCCAGATCTCTAAACAGGTCAGATCTCTGAACAGGGCGCCCACATCACTGTGTGCAATCAGGACTAGGACTGGTTCACGAAGACGGAGAATGTAAACAGTCGCTAATAATGTGCCACTTCAAATGGACAGAAGCAGAACCAAGAAGCACTGGAACATTGGTTGGTCGTATAAAGGATATATGGATTTGTATCATTCTAAATGTCTGCCTGACTGTCTTGATTTATTGACCCGTTTTTTTTTCCAGGCAGATTATAATCGATATTTTTGTTATTGCTGCTTTGATGCTGATGATTGCAATTCTGATGTTACTGCCACGTAATGTATTGTTCAGCCTTCTGCTCAACGTCGTTCATGAGACCGCCCCCCCCCCCCCCGAACTCTTTTCTTATTTATTTATCTTATTTTACTCATTCATTCATTTACTTATCTATCTATCTATTCATTTGTTTGTTCATTTATGTATCTATTCATCTATCTGTTCACTTACTTTTTTTTTCATTTTGCATTAGCCTCTGTGCATGATGGCCACATGACTTAGCTGAAGTGGCGCAGCGTATATGAAGTGATCTGCACGCAGTGACACTTATCTGGATGGAATTAACACAGAGGAGAATAGTGCTTCGTCTTTCTACAGATCATTATGATCATTCACATTTGATTTACCTTTGTGTCTGTCTGGCTTTTAAAAACACAGTCTGACTTGAGTGTTTTCAGCTTCTTCGCTTTTTGTACCAAAAAAAAGTCATGTTCTGTGTGATCTTTTCGTTCGTTTGTTTGTTTGTTTGTTTTCTTACAATGCACGGTGATCTGTATCATGTAGTGCTCAGACAGTGTAGCACAATGCACGGTGATCTGTATCATGTAGTGCTCAGACAGTGTAGCACAATGCACGGTGATCTGTATCATGTAGTGCTCAGACAGTGTAGCACAATGCACGGTGATCTGTATCATGTAGTGCTCAGACAGTGTAGCACAATGCACGGTGATCTGTATCATGTAGTGCTCAGACAGTGTAGCACAATGCACGGTGATCTGTATCATGTAGTGCTCAGACAGTGTAGCACAATGCACGGTGATCTGTATCATGTAGTGCTCAGACAGTGTAGCACAATGCACGGTGATCTGTATCATGTAGTGCTCAGACAGTGTAGCACAATGCACGGTGATCTGTATCATGTAGTGCTCAGACAGTGTAGCACAATGCACGGTGATCTGTATCATGTAGTGCTCAGACAGTGTAGCACAATGCACGGTGATCTGTATCATGTAGTGCTCAGACAGTGTAGCACAATGCACGGTGATCTGTATCATGTAGTGCTCAGACAGTGTAGCACAATGCACGGTGATCTGTATCATGTAGTGCTCAGACAGTGTAGCACAATGCACGGTGATCTGTATCATGTAGTGCTCAGACAGTGTAGCACAATGCACGGTGATCTGTATCATGTAGTGCTCAGACAGTGTAGCACAATGCACGGTGATCTGTATCATGTAGTGCTCAGACAGTGTAGCACAATGCACGGTGATCTGTATCATGTAGTGCTCAGACAGTGTAGCACAATGCACGGTGATCTGTATCATGTAGTGCTCAGACAGTGTAGCACAATGCACGGTGATCTGTATCATGTAGTGCTCAGACAGTGTAGCACAATGCACGGTGATCTGTATCATGTAGTGCTCAGACAGTGTAGCACAATGCACGATGATCTGTATCATGTAGTGCTCAGACAGTGTAGCACAATGCACGGTGATCTGTATCATGTAGTGCTCAGACAGTGTAGCACAATGCACGGTGATCTGTATCATGTAGTGCTCAGACAGTGTAGCACAATGCACGGTGATCTGTATCATGTAGTGCTCAGACAGTGTAGCCCTTATCAACGAGCGAGGACTTCACACCGCCAGACAAAATGGTTACAGCAGAGAAAACGTTTGTTGAAGATCGACCCTTTCAAGAACAAACACTGGGATAATCGATGCAGTTGTTATACTATAAACCTGAGTGATGACAAACAGTTCGTGACTTTTTTGTTTGTTTCTGCTCAACCTTCAGCGTTTATTGAACGAATGGACACAATACATATGCTGTGGTGACTGTGTGCATCATACCACTGAATGTAGGAATAAATGATTTTTTGTGTGCGCTTAACCCCACAAATACCAATTAGCCAACCAGTTTACAGTCAATCCACCCACCCACAACTACCAATTAGCCAGCCAGTCTCTAGTCAACTACCAATTAGCCAGCCAGTCTACAGTCAATCCCCCCCACCCACAACTACCAATTAGCCAACCAGTTTACAGTCAATCCACCCACCCACAACTACCAATTAGCCAGCCAGTCTCTAGTCAACTACCAATTAGCCAGCCAGTCTACAGTCAATCCATCCACCCATAACTACCAATTAGCCAGCCAGTCTACAGTCAATCCACCCACCCACAACTACCAATTAGCCAGCCAGTCTCTAGTCAACTACCAATTAGCCAGCCAGTCTACAGTCATTCACCCACCCACAACTACCAATTAGCCAGCCAGTCTACAGTCAACTCACCCATAACTACCAATTAGCCACCAGTATACAGTCCACCCACCATAACTACTAATTAGCCAGCCAGTCTACAGTCAATCCATCTACCCATAATTACCAATTAGCCAGCCAACTGTCTATAGTCCACACACCCACAACCATCAATTAATCAGCCAATATACAGTCAATCCACCCACCATAACTACCAGTTTGCAAGCCAACTTGTCTATAATCCACACACCCACAACCATCAATTAATCAGCCAATATACAGTCAATCCACCCACCATAACTACCAATTAGCAAGCCAACCTGTCTATAATCCACACACCCACAACCATCAATTAATCAGCCAATATACAGTCAATCCACCCACCATAACTACCAATTAGCCAACCAGTCCACAGTCAATCCCCCCACCCATAACTACCAATTAGCCAACCAGTCCACAGTCAATCGATCCACGCATAACTACCAGTTAGCCAGCCAGTGCACCAGCGCCGATCCATGGCTCAACACATGAACGC
>CM031605.1:5298743-5303743 GCA_018398815.1 Conus ventricosus | reverse complement strand
TGCGAATGACACTGTAGTGATATCGGGTAATAGTCGTTTGGATACGTAGATTAGTGTTCCGTAGAGCTTTAGCCCGTTAGTGATATTGACACGTAGTGATTACGGGATGTCCCCCACCGACTCTACTGGAACAACACGCTAAGATGGACGTAGAAAATGCGAATTCATTTATATTTTTTTCGGTTTGGAAGCCGTAATGTAGAGGAATCTTTATTGTCCTTTATTTACTGATAATTTAAAAATAATAACGCATACGAACGGCCGGAAACAAACTGCACGTGCACCGAACGTTGATACTCGACGTGCGGCCATAATGGGTGTACAGCGATCATATACACGTCTTCATATGAAGTGTAAAAAAATCAGCTTGAAAAGGAATATCAGTACAATTGTTTATAGAAACTAGAAACCGTTGCCCGGCGTTGGAGAGATCCTCTGTAGGAAAAGGGATACTTCACCAAAAATTAAAGCTTGCCCTCTCACAACACTAGAGTACGAGAACTTGAACAATCGTTTTCGTCTTTCTTAGTCCCTGAATCAGTCAGTCGACACCGAGCATGTTTAAACTTTAACAATCATTTTCTTCTTTCTTAGTCCCTGAATGGGCAAGTCAACACCCGGCATGTTTAAATCGCCGCACAAATAGATCTGAAACAAACAAAACGTTCCCTGAGTCACTGCAGACTTTAAAGGAAAAAAAATCAGAAAAAGAAATGTGTCTGAAGAAATCAGACAATGGAATATAGAACACTTCAGGATTACAGAATATCTGCTACAGAATTTCTCTTGCGCTGTCATGAGTACACGGCAGGTCGTGACGTCATATTGCCTCCGGCATTACATTCTCTAAAGATTACTAACAAACACCTTCTCTAAGGGTATGTGCGAGTGTGTTCTTGAACACGACGCGTGCAGATCTTGAACAAATGAAAGTTTATACAGAATTGAAAGGCCCCTAAATGTGGTGTGCAACTTTCGGTGACGTCATCGGAAATGAGATCACCAGAATACGGTAACCGAAAATAAGATGACCAGAAATGAGGTCACCACCAAAACATGTCAGTCGAGATCAGATAGTGTAGTTTCACCCGTCAATCAAAAAGATCAAGCGGATGTTTCAAGTAACATCAGACAACAGAGGAAAGTGACTCATTTCAAAAGATCCTATAGTTGACATATTGGATCCAAATGGAAGCGTCCCTTTCCCTGCGCCATCGCCGTTCCAACAGGGATGGGAAAACAGCACGGATTACCCCCCCCCCCCCCCCAATGAAATTGTGGGAGCAGTGTGATGACTCCACCATTCGATGACGTGATCAATTGTTGGGACGAAAGGTAACCAGGATACAATCAGTCAAAAGGGGGTCCTCTTTGCGGCGGTTTTACTGAACATGGTCGCTATGAATGGACACAAACGCCATCTGATGATCCTGGATGATCTGTTGAATGACACTGATGATGGTATGACCAAGTTATTTACCAAAGTGGTCAGCATCGCAATTGGAGTAACTTGTACATCGTTCAGAATTTGTCTGGAAAGAACAAAGAAATCAGATCATCAGTCTGAAGAGTCACTGTTTGATGATATTCTAGAACCCTCGCAATGTTCGCCAGATCATCCATGTAAAGAAGTAGATGTATTTCCGGAAACTGAGGCACGTCCAAAAAGCGCTTGAATATGCCACAACAGCTCCTCACAGTTGTTCGGTGCTTGGTCTGCATCAGCACACACCGGATCACCGGCGGTTGATTACGAGGTTAGTTAGTGTGTTTATTTGGTTGTTTTGTCAGAGCATCAAATGATCTACATACTCAAGTAAACCTGCATGTCTGCCAGATTTAGGACATTTCTATGGAAACTTCAGCCTTCGTGTGGTGCAAAACCTGGTGCTATCAAAGCTCTTCAGAACGGGGATTCTGCATATTTGATTATCGCCCATGTTTCTTCAACATTTCAAAAACACTGTAAGACGGACAATGGACTTGAAGACGCAGTATTCAGATACAAACAGAGCCTGAAGGGACCTCTGAGAGAAGCACCTCTTGCAAAAAGGGGGTTTCACTGGGACCATGCTCCAACCTGTTTGGGGACTGCTCGGGAGACTGCTGGGATCCACTTTGGTTCTGTAACCACGGAAAACGCACAAAAAAGCTTTAATGGATCCTGGTATGCCAGACTCTGTTCAGGACCATTCTCCAGGACCTCCAGTTTCCGAAGCGACATCTCATGGTCTCGGAGAAATGGATCAGCGTTTGGGTAACCTGGACAAGAGCGTCGCGAGTTAGACCAGACTGCGTCATCAATCAGCAAAAAAAAAAAAAAAAAAAAAAAAGTGTAGCCTTTTGTACGAGAGGTCAGAGCCACGCCAAGATAAAAAAAAGAAGTCATAGAAATTTTCCAGTCGCAAAAAGGGGTTTGCTCGCACAAGGTCTGTTTGGATGTCTTATTTATGATCAGTCAAGAAAAAATCAACAAACAAAACTTAATCTCAAACTTATCATCACTTTATAGGTTCAGGTACATCTGCAGGAATAGCACCTTTGACAACGGCCACGCAGCTAGAAAGGTCCACGGTGAGAAACTGGTTTTATACACCTTACCATGTCGTCGTGTGGTCGTGGGTGGAATCGATCATCAGTGGCGAGAAGACTGGTTGATGTGAGGAGTTTAAAAACAGCCAATGGCCCTTTCATTTCCTTCCCAGCCGTCTAGGACAACAAAAAGAAGCCTAGGGAAGAAGGAACTTTTTTAATTATTTGACCACCAGAAGCACAACTTATACAGAAATGTAACCACCAGTTCTCACACCAAGATTCCACACTTTAAAAGTCGATCTTTCTTTGATGCAGCTCATCTTTTTTCTTTCTCTTTCCTTCCTTCTTTTCTTTTTTCACCGCTCTTTCTTCTATGCTTCCTCTTAATAAGTTCATGTACGCGTATAGTTGTCGACAAGACCGCGGCCACATACGTCAAACACTGCCGGAAACCATGAACGCTGTCCTAGTTTACTGCTCTCTGTTAAAGTGTGGGTGAAGAGACAAAACCCCAAAATGGACTGGTGTCAAAGGTTTTGTTTGCTCGTCTGTTTGTTTGTTTCCTTGTTTTCAAGACAGATTGCTGTCCACTCAGCCTACATCACCTTAGTCCTGATGCAGCATTTGTCTCTGCTAATGACAGACTTGGGTCCCTTTGTCTGTGACGTAAGTGGGGAACAAAAACAAAGCAAAACAAAACAAACAAACAAACAAAAAAAAAACATGCTGAGAACCTGAGCTGAGAACCCGAGAACCCGAGCCAAAGATGTGTACAGAAGGGCTGGGACACCTGTACTTACGGGCCTCAGTATGGAAACAGGAAGGATAGGTACTTATCAGTCTGAATCAGCAGCAGCTGTTTCTTGCTGGCTGCCCTAATATGACAAAAACAAGCCTCTTAGCGTCAGTGCATCGACCGATGCTGTCGCCAGGCAGAGCAATCTCGGTGGTTTATTAGTATTACCTGACGTGAACATTCGTCAGTGCATGTACTACGGTACTCAGGCTGAAGGCAGACCAGGAAGCGCGTGTCAAAGAAATGGTTGTTCTGTGAAGAAAGACGTGCACCTGTACTAGGCGACTTGTGGGCTTGATACTGATCCATAGCCATTGACATGTGGACTGTGTATGATCCTTTGTCTTTGGTACTGCCCACAATGCAGGCAATCCAATGTATGCTTGTACATCTGAACATAAAATAAAAAGGTTGAAGCCTATAACCTATCGGCCATAGCGGTTGTGAACTGTCAGGGATTCTCTGTTTCTGGGGCACGGCATGGCGGAAGGCGGAACCCATCACTGTGCTTTCGACGCCTTTAAGTTTCCCCGAATTGAATCAGGTACCCCAATACAGGATGGTCACAGAGAAGGTTTTCAAACCGAAAAGATCAGCCCCCACGAGTGATTCAAAAGATCCGCCCCCACGAGTGATTCAAAAGATCCGCCCCCACGACTGATTCAAAAGATCCGCCCCCACGACTGATTCAATAGATCCGCCCCACGAGTGATTCAAAAGATCCGCCCCCACGAGTGATTCAAAAGATCCGCCCCATGAGTCATTCAATAGATCCGCCCCATGAGTGATTCAAAAGATCCGCCCCCACGAGTGATTCAAAAGATCTGCCCCACGAGTGATTCGAACTCACCACCGTCAGCTTCACAGACAAACGGTAACCCTCTGACCACGGGCACCATCTTGGATTTTTTAAGAACAGTAAGAATAACATATTCAAATACACACAAGGGGGCCGGAATAGCTCAGTTGGTAGAGCGCCGGACTCGTGATCCTGGGGTTGCGGGTTCGAACTTCGGTACAGGGGGATTTTTCCCTCGGAGTTTAACATTGGTTCTGACTCCACTCCCCATACAGTCCTTCGAATGAGACTATAAACCGAGGTTCCGTGTGTGAACGCACGCACAACATCTTGCACACACGTCAATCCCATCACCAACTTCGGAAGAGAAGGCCAGTTTGGCCGTTGTATGGATGACACGTTACACATAGCATGCACCTTCCCCGAAGATGGAGTATGGCTGCCTTAATGGCGGGATAAAAAGCGGTCATACACACAAAACTCCACTGCCTGTCTATACAGGCAGTGTCCGCAGGAGTATCAGCCTGCGTACGCAGAAAGAAAGAAAGAAATACACACAACATACCTTATGTCACTTTGATTTGTTAACAGTTTCCAATGTATTCGGAAATCTTCAGTGATAGGGGAAACTCTGAACACGTGTAAGCCTCACGACAGAGTGTAACACAACTGTGCAAGCACCACACATTAAAATCTGACTAATATAGGATTTAGACCAAATGTCAATGTAATTGTATGAAGTCTTTGAGGGGGAATGGAGTGGATGGGGAAGAGAGTGACGATTTGGTCAAGTTTATGCCTGGTTGGCATGACCGCCAACCATAAGGAATGATTTAGTTCCATTGCTTTTATGCTCACTGAAGCACTCAT
>CM031605.1:5266243-5288743 GCA_018398815.1 Conus ventricosus | reverse complement strand
GCACGCGCGCACGCGAACACACACACACACCACACACACCACCCACACACACACAACAAACACCACATAATAATAATATACTTTTCGGATATAAATAAAAAAAAATTTATATATATTATAATATTTGAATTATAAAGCTTGCCATGTCTTAGATTAAAGAAAAGGGGGGAGAAAGCATTCATACTCAGGGGAGATAATTCTACCTAACAACATTGTGCTTGAGTGGTGAAGGGAAAAATAAAATAAAGCTCCAAAATTGACCTTCAGCAAGCTTATAGCCCCCAAGGGGGGAGATAATTCCAAAAGGGGGGAACCTCACAACTAATTTATAACTCCGGGTCAGATCCCGATATTTCGAAACCTATTGTTTTTCCTCAGTCCGGGAATTTTTCAATCAAGAAAAAGAGCAAGCTTTTTTTAAAATTAAATATTTCTTTGCAGTATTGCAACACCAAGCTGCCGGAATTTGCTGGTGGGCTCGGTATTTTCCCTTTGGAAAATATATTAGTTTGTTTTATTATATTATAAATATATTATAATATATATATATATATATATATATATATATATATATATATATATAATAGTTAAAAAAATTTTAAAAGGGGAATCTTAAAACTATCTAAAATTTTGGTTTCGGCGTGTTGCGCTCATAAGGTTTTTGGGGGTTTTCCCACCGCCGATTTAAAAGCGTGTGGGCCCCGTTTGCGTTTTTTTGCACTCGGGTTGGCTGCACGTGTTTTTTGGGGGCTTTCGGGTTTTTTTTGGGGGTGTGTTCACTAACAACGATTCCATTATCCTGCAGTTGTTTACTATTTCTTTTTTTGGTTTTTAAAAGTTCTAATTTGGGGTTGCTAGATTAACCATTTTTCATTAAACAAGGTGCACCTTTTTGAAACATTGTTTGTAGGTGATGCTCTTTTTATGTTTTTCCAGATATTTGTACTTTTTTTGCTCTTTAAGTTTCCAAATATATTTGCTCTTCTTTGGGGTTTTTATATTTTTCTTTATTAAATGACTGTTGTGGTTGCATATCGGGTTTTTTGAAGGGTTTTCATGATCCCTATTATTTTTCTTTTCTTTTCTGATGTCACAGTGCCTGGATACAATGTTGTTGTGAAGACTTTATTTTTTAGTGGGCACTGCCCTTTCGGGGAAATTGCAAGTTTCCCTTTTTTCACCCTTTTTTGCGTGTTTTTTCTTTTTGTTGGGCCCAATCAGTTTTTGGGGTGGGCATACAGGTACGTAGTTTGACAGTGTTTTTTTTAAATATTTGGACAGTTTGTTTTCCCCCCTTTTGGAAATGAATTGTTTTTTTGAAAATTCTTCCCTATGTTTTTTTTTTGAGTTTCCCGTGGGGGGGGGTTTATACCATATTTTTTTTCTTTTTCCTATTTTTCTTGCTTTTTTTTGTGTTTTTCGGGGTTGTTTTTGTAATTTGAATTGTATCCACTTTTTTGTAGGCCTCCTGGATTTACGCTCATTTTTGAAACTTCCTCACTGCATGACAGGTTTATAGTCCTTGTTTATGCCAGGGGATGGTCTTTAAACAGATGGTGATGGTTCTTTGGTGTGACATAAAGGGGTTATTTTGGGGTTTTTGTAGGTTTATATATTGATTGTTGAGATCCAGTGTTATGCTAATAGTCACAAAAACGGGGAAAGAATTCTTCAAAACCTAACAACTTCTTTTCCAAAAAACAGTGCAAACCCGCACGTGCAAAAAACCGAAAAGGGGACCCACACGCTATATAACATCGGCGGGGAAAACCAAAAACCCCCTGATGACAGCGCAACACGCTCAAACAAAATTTTAGTAGTTTTAAGATTCCTTTTTTAACTTGTTTTAACTAACGTTGCCCCCAAAGGGTTTTGAGCACTCAAAAATTTTTTAGAATTTTTTAAGATTTAATATAAATTATATATAATTTTAAAAAATTATATAAATTTTTTATATAAAAATTATATATATATATATATATATTAAAAATAAAAAATATACTAGCCGGTGTACCCGGCTTTCCCGGGGTAATCTGTACAATGATTTTCTGGCCACCCCTCTCCTCCCATTTTAAAAAGACAATACAATAAAATTCAGCTTGGGTTTTGTTTCTTTTTTCCCATGCAAACCCAAATTTCCCCCACCCCCTCCTACATTTCACCCAAATTTTTTTCGGACTCCCACCCCCTTCTTGCTCTCAATCTTTTTTTTTCCCTCACAAATTTTTTCGAAAAACAATACACCCTAGGGGGTGCCTGTACTTTGGGAATTTACTGAGGGATTCTAAATTTCCCTCGTTAAGTGCTCCAAAATGACAACTCTGTGGGGGCCGCCAAAAACCTAGTGGAAAAGGCGTGGAGTAAAGATCCAAAGGTCGTGGTTTCAATCCCGGGTTTCGTCTGGGAAATTTTAACGTGGAATTTTTCCGCTAAAATGACTATTCCCCCCGGATGTCCACCCTGGCCCCGCGGGTGTTGGCAAGTGATGGACCAGCCACCTCATACCCTTTGATTTGGGCAGGGTTTAAATCCAACCAACATGACAACTCTGAAAAAAATTCCTTTTTACGATGTATCATGTCTATTGGGGGCCCCCTTAGGAACAACATTTCGGGCTCCCTTTTTGGCGAAAGTATAGTCAGTTTTTTTCGTTTCCATTCGTGATCGAAACGTAGAACATTCCATGTGTAAAACAGGGAAGGGTCAGGTCTCCCCCAAAGGGGATAAAAATGTCTGACCCGGGCTCTTGATGATTGTCAAGCGAAAGTGGTTTCCGGGGAACTGAAGCCGCAAACGGGAAGGCATGGGTGGGGCCAGGGGTTTTTCCAGGGAATTCTGGGAGCCCCCGGGTTCACCTTTGTGGGGGGCACTATTTTTTTCGCTTCAAAATTTGTGATTTCTGGTAAGACAAATCAGGTGCCTTTAAACACCTTTGGCGGTCCATGAGTGGAAAAATTAATGGGGACCCCAAATTTTTCAAACAGTTCATCGGTGGAAGCCAGAAATCTCAATGGAGTTCAGGGTTCTTGTGTATAAGGCTCCCTCATAAAACTTTCTTGGCCTGTTAACAATCTTTCGTTTTTCCTCCCCAGGGAAGTCAGCACGTTTTTTTCTGTTCACTTGTTGACATCTCGTTCGGGGGGATTAGGGCCCCTTTTTCCGCTAACCATCTGAGTCTGCACGTGAGCATGAAATCCGGGTAGACTGTTTCTATCGACCCCGGCTAAATAAAACTGGCATAGTGCTGGGGGAACCAATAAAAATTCTGAAAACAGACTCAATGGACCATTGTCAATGTCAACGAAGTTGGGCGAAGCTGGCTGTCGGGGATTTCCAACAGCTGGCTCTCATATTGGTGGTTAACTTTTTTAACAATCATCCCCCGCCACTTCTTCAAACAGCGTTGACAATGTTGGCTCTGGCCCATTGGGGACGACAGGGGGATCCCCTAAAGTCCCCCCAAAAAGATGGATGCCCCCCATTGGCCTGTGCACTTGGTGATGTCCTCAGCAGAGTCATGCCTCGAGACAGCTTTGTGGGTCAGGGGAGCTTCTCAATTAGACGTTCAGCCTCTTTGATGACTTTGGCCAACGTTGACCCACGCTTGACAGAGCAATACGTTTTTTGCTTGTGGGCACCCAAAGGGGAACTTGAAAGTCTAAGTACTGTCCCCCCACCCGGCAAAAGAGTAGGGGGAAATGCACGGGAAGCAGTGGCTAGCATATTTTTGCCTGTGAGGGGACCCTGTTCAGGATAAATTCGGGATGAAGTTTTTCCTGTGCCTCCGGGAGCATCAAGGGAACATGATTTGTGTTTGTGGGGTCCTGCCAACCTGGTCATAAAGCTGGGGTACCGTCTTCGGGTCAGCTGTCAGCTTCTTCGCTGGTCATCACTGCTGCCGGAGTGCAGTAGTGTCGAAATTTGGGTCCGCGTAGTATTCTGAGGCACTTTTGTTGTTGTGTGACTTTTTTCACCCATATCCTCTGAAAAGACTTGCCTCCAAAAAGGGAAGGTTGTGTGAATCAAGTAAAGGCTTGGTTGTAGATGGCACTGTGTACTGGTTTCAAAATGACATCTCTTCGGATTTGGGAAGAGGAAACTTCAGCAAGAGACTCTGAAGAGGTTCCACGGGTTGCCTGGGTTACTGGGGTTGCAAGCCACTGGGATAAGCAGAAGTCACGCAGCAGTGGGGGTCCTGAAGAGGAGGTTTCCCTCCAGGAAGTTGTAAAGGCAGTCACTTCTGGGATCCAAAGCATTGAAAAGCATCTCGAAAAATGTTTGGACATAGCCGTTGACACTTCAGCCCTCGTCGAAGGGGGCCCTTTCATAACGTTGATAAAAAAGCCTCAAGAAGTCCCCTCTCCCTGGCGAGGACTGATATTTTCAATCGCCGGGGTTGCATGCCCCCGTCCCTTTCTTCCACATATTTTGATGGGCACCATGTGAAAATCTCAGGGAAATTCCCCGTACTTTACTCTTGCGGAGGGTCTTTAGAGCTAGGCAAAGATCGGGGAAGGGTTTCTTTTTGGGGGGGGGGCCTTTTGCTCTTTGGCTGCGTTGTGTGGATTGAAGTAACCATTGCCATTTTCCAAATGGACAGCGGCTCGCACCAGGGTCGCCAAAGCAGGCAAATCCCCGGTTCCCCCGGCGCCCGAGGCCAACGTAGCGGGCTTCTGGTACATTTTGGGTTCATCAACGAGGAGGTTGTTTTAGTCTCCCTTCACCTGCCGAGTGGCTTGGAGTTGGGAAAACGGCTTTGGGCTGTGCCCCTTGGGGACATATTCAGGACGTACTTGATGGGTTTTTAGCTCTGATATTTCCCATTTATGTGGATTGAACTGATGTGGAGGTAAGGTTGTTGGGGACAAAACCCCCGGTTTTGGTGACGATGATTTCTCTCGCCCCAACGTCACAGTCCCAGTATGTCCCCCATCAGACTCCTCGCCTCTCCCGTACTTAGGGGAGCTGTCCTCGCCCCTCTAGACTCTTTTTGCCTCCAATCAATTTTTCCTCACAATTTTTTGCGGAATACGAAAAACAGCGACAAAGGGGTCCCGTACTTAATGAACTTACCATGCATTCTCAATTCCCCGATTGAAGTGCTCCAAAAAAAAAAAAAAAACTTGTAGGGGGCCGCCATAACTAGTGATAAGGGCCCGGACTCAGATCCAAAGTCGTGGTTTCAATCCCGGTTTGGTCTTGGAAATTTTCACGTGGGAAAGTTTTTAGCTCAAAAACCCTAGTCACCCCGATTTCCCCCCGGCCCCGCAGGTGTCAGGCAATGTGATGGACCAGCCGTCTGCATATCCTTTATTTTGGGGACGGACTTAACCCCAAATCAAACATGACAACTCTGTGAAAAAATTGCATTTTTTCCCATTATTATGTATTGGGGGGCCCTGGTTACAACATTTCCCGGCTCCCCTTTTTTCCGCAGGGATAGCATGTTTTTGCGCTTAGTTCGTGATGCTGCAACGAGAACATTCCCTGTTAAAAACACGGGAAAGGGAAATCTGCCCAAAGGATGAAAAAAAGTCTGACCTTTGGCCTTGTTGACAACAAAAACCAGAGGGATTGCAGAGCATCATAACTTTGGGGGTATTCTGAAATCCTCTTATTTCAAAAACCCCTGCAGACACCTCTCTAAATTTAGAAATTTAACGGTTGAACGGCAATTTTAAATTTTGTTCATTTATTGCTAAAAATTTATCACGTGTTTAAAACTTCACCCTTTTAAACCAAAAATTTTATCAAGAAGGGCTAAATTTAAAAAAAACGGATCTTAATGGTTTTTTTAAACCCCAATTTTAAGTTCCGTTCGTGTAATTTTTATATCATTGTTCAGCGTGTAAAACTGATCTGTATACCGAATTTCATCAGGAACGGTCTAAATTTTTATAATAACGGTTTTTAACGGGCAATTTTAAGTTTCGGGTTTGTGAATTTTTATTCATTTTTCACATTTAAAAACACCTGTATTCCAAATTTCATCAAGAAAGGGCTAAATTTTGAAAATAATGCTTTTTAGGGGGATATCACTCAAATTTAGAAATGAACGGTTTGTAAAGGGCAATTTTTGGCGGGCCAGTGAGGGAGAAAGGTAATGGGGACTCCCGATTTCAGCAACTTTTTTTTGCGGTGGGAAATCCAGAAACTCAATGGAGTTTAGGGGTTCTTGTGGATAAAGGACTCCCTCACATCATTCTTTGGGCCCTGTCAAAAATCGTACAGAGTTTCCTCTCCAGGGAAGTCACTCGATTTTTTTGTTCAGCCCGTTTTACAGTCTCGTTCAGGGGGGGAATTTTGGCCCTTTTCCCCTAACCCGTCTGAGTCTGCACAGTGAGCATAAATCCGGGTAGACTGCTTCTATCAGACCCCCTGGGTATTCATAAAACGGCATAGTGCTGGTGGGACCAATATAGTATCTGGAAACATGACTAATGGCACCATTTTCTAATGTCAACAAAGTTGGGGGAAGGGGGTGTCTGGGGATTTCCAGCAGGTGGCTCCTATTGGGGGTTAGACGTTAACAATCATGCCCCACCATTCTTCAGACAGACTTGACAAAGGGCTCGGGCATTGAGGACGACAGGGGGGATCTGCCTGAAGTCCCCCCAAACGCGTTGGGGTGCCCCCATTGGCCTTCACTTGGGGGATTCCTGCAGGGAGTCCTGGCCTCGTGACGCTTTTGGGGTCAGGGAGCTTTATCAATTTTGACGGTTGCAGCCTCTTTGATGATTTGGCCCAAAGTTTCCCACCTTGACAGAGCAGGTTGGGGTTTTTTTGCTTTTTCGCATCCAGAAATCTTGAAAAGGGTATGCCTTCCGCCCACCCGGGGAAAAGATACGGGAATGCCAGGAAACAGTGGGTAGCACGTTTTGCCTGTGGGGCAGACCCCTTTAGGATAAAATTCAGGATGTCCCTTTCCCGTCCCTCTGGAGCTAAGGAAAATTATGTTTCTGCTTGCGTGGGATCCTCTCTGCCCAACCCTGGGCAAAAGCGTGGTACCGTCCTTTTGGTCAGTTTTTCACTTCTTCAGCTGGTACCCGTGCCCGGGGTGCAGTAGTGCGCAATTGGGCTCCCGGGATATTCCGAGGGACAGTTTGTTTTGTGTGGGCTGTTGGGTCCCATACCCTCATAGACTTGCCCCCAGAAGGAAAGTTTGTGCTGAACACAGTAGACTTGGGAGATGGCACTGTGTACTGCGCTTCATGATAGACATCTCTTCGGACTTGGAAGAGGAAATCTTCAGCAAAATGATCTCTGAAGAGGTTCCACAGGTTTTTCCCGGTTACTGGGGTTGCAACCACAGGATAAACAGAAGTCACGCAGCAGTCGGGGGCTTGAAGATGGGGGCTTCCCAGGGCAAATTGGAAGGCGGGCGTTTTAGGGGTCCAAGAGCATTTTCAAGCATCTCGAAAAATTTTGGGGAAAATAGCCGTTGACAATTTCAGCTCCTCGTACAACGGGTCCCTTCTAATGCTGATAAAGCCTCAGGAATAGCATCTCCCTGGCGAGGACGAACTGACAATCGCCGATTTTCATGCCCCCCTTTTTCGTTTTCCCAAAATTTCTGGTGGGCATCCATATGAATGCTCGGGGCTTTCCCCACTTCAGCCCCGGCTGTAGGGTCTTGAGACATAGGCTAAAGAGGCGGGAAGGTGTTTGGGGGGGGAAACCTTTTTTCTCTTGCGCGCTTGTGTGGATTGAAGTAGACCCATTTTTCCCTTCCCAAATGGACAGCTGGGCCCCACCTGGGGGGGGCGCCATGCGGGCAAAACCCAGGAGTCTCCCGTCGCCTCGAAAGTTGCCAACGTAGCGGGGGATTCTGGTACTTTTGGGCTCATCAACGACTGGAGGGTTTTTGAGCTGCTCCTTCACCCGCCCGGGGGCTTGGAGTTGGAAAACGGGTTGGTCTGTGCCCTTTTGGGGCATATCAGGACGTACTTTAGGATTTTTTTGCTACTGCATATTTCCCCCTTGAGTGGCTGTTGAAAATGAAAGGGGGTAAGGGTTGTTGGGGACAACCCCTGATTGGTGACGATGATTTCTCTCTGTTCAAGGTCACAGCCCAGTATGCCCCCATCAACTCCCGCCTCTCCCGTATTGGGGGACTGTCCCCAACCTGCTCTATGACCCTTCTTTCCTCTAATCAATTTTTCCCCCAATTTTTTTCTAATACATACACTCGATAGAGGGATGCCCGTACTTAAGAATTACCGATGGTTCCAATTTCTTGATTGAAGTGCTCCAAAATGACAAATCGTAGGGGGCCGCCATAACCTAGTGGATAAAACGCTGGACCATGATCCAAAATCGGGCGAACCCGGTTTTGGTCTTGGGAAAATTTTTAAAGTGGGAAAGTTTTCAGCTCAAATAACCATATTTTACCCCGAATCCACCCTGGGCCCCCCCCGGTTTCAGGCTAATTTATGGACCCGCCCCTGCACATCCCTTATTTGGGCACGGCTTAAACCCAACCAAACAGACAAAATCTTGAAAAGATTATTTTTTTACGATTATTAGCTATTTGGGGGGCCCCCTGGGGTTTACAAATTTCTGGTCTCCCGTTTTGCGCAAGCAAAATCAGTTTTCTGCGCTTCCCGTTCGGATACTGAAGTAGAACTTCCCTGTGTAAAAAACGGGAAAGGGAAGGGGCTGCCCCCGGGGGAAAGTGCCGGCTCTTGTTGACAGACAAAATCAGGGGTATTGAAAAATCATAACTTCGTGTATTTCTAAAATCCCCCGCAAATCCATCTCTAAAATTTTGAAATTAACGGTTTTTTAAAGGTCAATTTTAATTTTTTGTTCAATTTGTTTTCTATCTTAATCAGCGTGTAAACCTTCACCTGTATACCAAATTTCATCAAAAAGGCTAAATTTTGAAAATAAAGGATCTTAACGGTTTTAACGGGCAATTTTAAGTTTCCGTTGTGTAAGTTGTATATATTTTTCACGTGTAAAAAATGCATCTGTAACCGAAAAATTTTAACAGGAACGGTCTAAAAATTTTTAAAAAAACGGTTTTTAACGGCAATTTTTTTAAATTTCCCATTCGTGTAAGTTGTATATATTTTTCACATTTTAAAAAAATACACCCGATACCAAAATTCATCAAAAAGGTCTAAAATTTTAAAAAAAAATGCTTTTTTTAAAAAGTGATACCATCTATAAACTTAGAAATTAACGGGATTTAACGGCAATTTTAAGTTTTGTTAATTTGTTGTCTATCATTGATCACGTGTAAAACTGCACCTGTAACAAATTTCATCAAGAAAGGTCTAAATTTAAAAAAAGCGGATCTTAAGGTTTTTTAAAGGCAATTTTTAAATTTCCGTTCGTGTAAATTGTTATATTGTTCGCGGTAAAACCCGCATTTTATACCCAAATTTTATCAAGAACCGGGTCAAATTTATATGTAAAAGTTTTTTTAAAGGGCAATTTTTTAAAGCCCTTCGTGAAGTTGTATTCATTTTCGCGTAAAAACCTCATTGATACCGAATTTCCAAGACGGTCTAAATTTTATAATAACGGTTTTTTTAACGGTTTTATTTTTTTAAAAATTGCCCAAAACCCTCCCGGGGCACAACAGACGTACCTGCCCAATTTCATGACAAACGGTCGAGCCGTTTTGAGTCATGCGTACACACACACACACGAATTTTCCATTAAAATATTAGACAGCCGGGGTACCCGGGTTCGCTCGGGTATTTCTGTACAATGATTTCTGGCCACCCCCCTCCTCACCCCTTAAAAAACAATAAAAAAATTTAGCTTGGGGTTTTTTTCTTTTTTTTTCCCATCTGACCCCAAATTTCCCCCGCCTCCTCCTATCCACTTCACCCAATTTTTTCGGCGCCCACCTCTTCTTTCCTTCAATCTTTTCCCTCCGAATTTTTTTCGTAAAAACCAGCACGTCCAAGAGGGTGCCGTACTTTTGAACTTTCCGTGCATTCTCAATTCCCTTTATTGAAGTGCTCCAAAAAGACAACTCTGTGGGCCGCCATAACCCATGGATAAGGGGCTGGACTCATGATCCAAAGGGCGTGGTTCGAATCCCGGCCCTTGGTTTTAAATTTTTTAAATGGAATTTTCCAGCTAAAAGACCGTGGGTTCACCCCGATGTCCCCCGGCCCCCAGGTGTCGGCTAATGTGAGGACCAGCCATCTCATATCCTTGATTTAGGCACGGCGTTAAATCCAACCAAAAAAAGACAACTCGGAAAAGAATTTCATTTTCAAAGAGGGTTTATGTCATTGGGGGGCCTCTGGGAGACAACATTTCTAGTCTCCCTGTTTGGCGCAAGTTTTAGTCATGTTCTGCGTTTCCATTCGTGATGCTGCAAAGAGAACTTCCCTTGAAAACACGACGGGCAGGGGCTGCCCCAAGGGGGGGAAAATGCTGACCCTGGGCCTTTATGATTGCAGAGCGAAGCGGTTCCTGGGGAAAAAGAAGCCTCAGAACTGGAATGGGAGGGTGGTCCATGGGGTTTCCCGAGGAATTTTGGGGGGCGCACCGGGTTTACCTTGTGGGGGCCACATGAATTTTTTTACTTCTACAAGTTTTTTGCGTCTGGTGAAAACACTCGGGGGGCCATTGATCACCCTTTTGGGGGTCCCCGTAGTGGGGGAATGACAGGGGACTCCAATTCGAAAAGTTCATGCGGTGGAAGTCCAAAAATCTCAAGGATTCAGGAGTTCTTTTGGGTAAAGGACTCCATCATCACAATTTTTGGCCGTGTCAACGATCTGACAGTGTTTTCCCCTCCAGGGAAGTCAGCTACGATTTTCTGTTTTGCCCGTTGACAGTCTCGTTCAGGGGGGAGATTTGGGCCCTTTTCCCCGACCAGTCGAGTCTGCACATGACATGAAGATCCGGGGGAACTGCTTCTACAGTCCCCCTGGGGTATCATAAAAAATGGATAGTCTGGTGGGGCCCAAAGTAGTATCTGGGAAAAATGACCGTGGCACCCTTGCCAATTCAAGCAAATTTTTTGGGGAAGCTGGCTGTCTGGGATTTCCAACAGGTGGCTCCATATTGGTGGTTAGACGTTTAACAAACATGCCTTTCCCCTTCTTTAGACAGGCTTGACAATGTTGGCTCTGGTCCATTTAGGACGACAGGGGGATCTGCCTGAAAATCCCCCCAGAACACGTTGGGTGCCTCCCATTGGCGGCACTTGGGTGATGTCCTGCACGTAGATCCCTGGGCCCCGAGACAGCTTTTTGGGCATGGGACTTCATATTATCGGTTGCGCTCTTTGATGACTTTGGCCAACGTTGACCCCACGCTTTCGGGCAGGTTGGGGTTTCTTGCTTGTCGGCACCAAGGGGCTTGAAAGTGCATTACGCCCCCACCCGGGGAAAGAGTAGCGGCAATGCCACTGGGGCAGTGGCTAGCACTATTTTTCCTGTGGAAGATCCCGTTGGGGTAAAATTCGGATGGCTTTCCCGTCCCTCATGGAGCTCAAGGAAATTATGTTTCTGCTTGCTGGGGATCCTGCCTCTGCTCAAACCCTGGCAAAAGCTGCGAACGCTCTCTGGTCAGTGTCGCTTCTTCAGCTGTCATCACTGCTGCCCGGAGTGCATTGTGTGCAATTGGTCTGCAGAGTATTCTCGAGGCACAGTTTTTCGTTGTGTGACTGTTTTTGGCATCCCTACTCCTCTGTAGACTTTTCACCCAAAAAGGAAAGTTTTTGCGAATCACATAAGAGCGGTTTAGATGGCTTGTGTACGCGCTTCAAACAACATCTCTTCGGGCTTTTTAAAGGAAAACTTCAGCAGAGGTCTCTGAAGAGTTCCACAGGTTGCCGGGTTTTGGGGGGCAACCACAGGATATACAGAAATCCAGCAGCATCGGGGCCCCCTGAAGAGGAGGCTTTCCCCCAGGGGAATTGTGAAGGGGGGTCATCTTCCAGTTTCGGGTTGTTAAATTTTTATATCATTGTTCAGCATTTTTAAAAATACCCTGATACCAAATTTCACAAGAAAGGTCTAAATTTTGAAAATAACGGTTTAACGGTTTTTAAAAGCTAATTTAAAGTTTCTGTTCTGTAAATTTAAATCTTTTTCAGCGTGTAAACTGATCTGTTAAAACCGAATTTTTATCGGGAAAGGTCCTAAATTTTTATAAAACGGGTTTTTTAAAAGTCAATTTTAAGTTTCGGTTCTGTAAGTTGTATATCATTATTTGATTTTTAAAAATTTTACCGTATACCCAAATTAATCAAGAAAGGTCTAAATTTAGAAAAAAACGGTCTTAATGGTTTTTTTTAAAGCCAATTTTTAAGGGTTTCTGTTCGTTAAAAAAGAATCATTTTTTCCCCGTGTAAAACCCTCGTATACCCAATTTCATCAGGGAAAGGGCTAAAAAATTTATATAATAACGGTTTTTAACGCAATTTTTTTAAATTCGGGTTTGTGTAAAATTGTATATCATGTTCGCGTGTAAAACTGCATCTTTTACGAATTTAATCAAGAATGGTCTAAAAAATTTATAAAATAACGGTTTTTTAAAAGGGGAATTTTAAAATATTTGGTTCGTGTAAGTTTATACATTATTCAGCTTTAGAACTTCCCCGTATACCAAATTTTTTTCAAAAAGGTCTAATTTTGAAAATAACTCTTTTTAACGGTGATAAATACATCATAAAAAAAATATCGAATGACCCCGTTTATCCACGTATGTCCCTCTAGACCATGCCAAGTTTGGTGGGGATCCGACGACTCCCCTTTGCCGCCAAATCAGAAAAAATTGTATTTTTGATCTTTTTAGGGGGGTACTGTTGTTCGGTTTTTTTCGGTATAAATACTGGTAGAAACTGTCCAAGACCCCTTTGTAATCGGGAATTCCCTCTAGGTTTGGTCCTGTGCAAGTCACAACGGCCATTTGATGAAAAGCAGAGGGAAAAAGATGTCTTTGAAACCGTTTTTTAACAGTTTTTTAACGTTTTTTTAAAAAGGTTTTTCTTTTTTAGGATTAGTCCCAAAACCCTCCTTTGGGTCCAAAAAACGTACCGCAAATTTCAAGAAGATCGGGTTTTTAAAAAAATTTTCTTTTAAAAGGGGTTTTGGGGTTTTTAACGGGTTTTTTTAAACCGTTATAAATAACGTTTTTTTAAATGCCAAAAAAACGGTTTTAATTTTAGAGAAAAATTCCCGTACCTGTGCAATTCCAAAAGGCCATTTTATGAAAAACAAGGAAAAAAAGTCTTTAAACCTTTTTAATAGTTTTTTAACGGTTTTTAAAAATTTTATTTTTTTAGAATTACCCAAAAAAACCCGGGTCACAACAACTACCTGCCAAATTTTATTACAATCGGTTGAGCGTTTTGAGTCTATAGCATACCAAAACACACACAGACAGAATTTGCCATTTATATATTAATAAATATAATTATAATATAAAATATAATATATATATATAATATATATAGTGGTGGTTTTGTTGTTGTGTGTGTGGTGTGTGTGTTTCACCAAGGGCCATTTGAAGCAACACAACAGACTACTTTTTACATTTTTTCCGGGAACGAATTGATGGGAAAAAAAACATACTTAAGGTTTTACATTTTTTAAAAATTTTTCCCTTCTGAAAAAGGACAATGCTGAAAAAAGCATGACTGTGAAAATTATTTTTTTTCACTTTAACATCACAATCGAGTCTGGATTGATTTCACTTCCTTTACCTCGAGCACATCTTTTGAAACTCTATAAGCTGAAAAAAAGAAAGAAAAGAGAAGAAGAAGAACAACAACAACAGCAAGAACAAGAACAAGAACAAGAAGACGAATGTAATGACGTTTCTTTTGACATTCTAACCGCTGCAAAATTTGTTTGCAACCACAAACAAATCTGAACAAACGATTTTCCCTAAATTTAAACAATTATCAATTCTATTTTGCAGACACAACCAAGCCTTGACGAGAAACTTTCTCCCCCACCCCCACCCCCTTCCCTTCCCCCTCTAAAACTCTAGCTTATGTTCAATTTCATGCTGATGTCTTAAAATTTGGGATTCTATCGCTGACTGATGGACCAGAAAGGCAAACTGAGATTGTGTAATTCAAGTCCTCAGTTCCAGAGCAGTTTTACAACAACAACGATGATAATGATAATGATGATGATAATAATCATAATAGTATGATAATAATAATGATAATAATAACAATAAAAGTAACAACAAATATGATGCAGAGAACTATAAAAAGCTCATTCTGGCTCACCCGGTCTCAACCAGTTTCGACCGGGTGACTCCAGAATGAGCTTTTTATAGTTCTCTGATCACTAGCACGCCGGCGCTGCCTCGGCTATTTAATTTTATGTAATTTGTCACCGGCTGATTTGCGTTAGCTGGTTGCCTACAAATATAGTGACAAATGCATCGCCCCAACTCAACAATTTTGTAAGCCGATAATTGAAGGGTTTGCACAAAGGAAAGCAACCCTTTAGAATAAGAGAAGGAGAGTTGTCTCCCCAAGGAAAAGAATGTGACAATGGATTGTGTTTTTATTTTACGTTTCATCAAGTTGCCATCAAGTCGTTCTAAGTTCTTAATCAAGTAACCTTTAAGTTCTTAATTAAGTCACCTCTAAGTTCTTAATCAAGTTCTTGATTAAGTCACCTCAAGTTCTTAATCAAGTTCTTGATCAAGTTACCTCAAGTTCTTAATCAAGTTTTTGATCAAGTCACCTCAAGTTCTTAATCAAGTTTTTAATCAAGTTCTTACTCAAGTTGCCTCAAGACTGTAATTAAGTCATCCTCTAAGTACAACAAAGTTCTTATTCAAGTTATCTTATAATTATCAAAAAAATACAATCTATGTTTTTGTCTTAAACAGCAGATGTCTAATATAGTACACACACGCCTCAAAAAACGCGTCATCGCTGAGAATATTTTGCTCGGTGTTCTCTGCCGAGATTGGCCAGCATAGATCTTAATGAAATTCTTACAACCTAAGCAACCACATTGATTACAATTCTGGTCTATGGAAATGTCTTTTATAGACTCCATGTCTTTATTTATTGACTCCATCATTTTATAATACGCCATGATCTATTTTTATCCAAAAAAAATTTAAAATTAAGTTCTTAAAATATTATTACATTTCAAATGGATCAAAACGATCTTTTGTTGTTGGCGGTTTTGGCATGTTTTTGTCTTCTGTATTTAGTGGTTCAGGTTGTTTTGACTTCTTTGGTTTTTGTTGCCATTGTTTATATATTTTATAACCGTAATAACCACCCCCAGCAGCAGCAAGGGCGCCAAAAATGACAACAGTTTTAAGTTCAATATTCCATGAAGACTTTGGTGCTATAGGCCTTGAATCACATGGAGTTTTTATAGCTGGCATTGAATCAACTTGTTCTGGCGTTGGCGGTGTTATGTTTTCATGATGAGTTATATTCTGTGATTATAATTTTAATTTTTGTTGTTTGTTCCACTCTGCTACTCTTTTTCCTGCTTCAACACGTCCAGGATGCTTCTCACTGGTCACTTTCTTCACTGGATTCAATGTTTTCTGATTCTGCTGATTTTCTGGCTCGGTCATTTTGAAGGGAAATAAAATCTATATGATTAAAAGTAATTAATCCCATGATTAATGGCGATAACAATGTTCCAAATCTGTAATATAGATCACACCCTAGAGACTCTAATGACTTAGTTAAAACTGGATCCTGCGTTAAATCATACATAAAGTCTTGTTCAGAATCAATGGGAGCAAATCTACTGACTAGTTTAGTGTACAAACTAAGAACCGTTTGCCCGACACTTTTTACCATTCTAGACCCCAGCTACGCTTCATACCTGTTATGATACTTTACAATGTCTTGTGGCGACATCTGTTAATCTGTTCTATGCTGAATTCATTTCCTAGGAACTGTTTTGTTTTTCCACATGCTGCCAAAGAATACAACCTCTCCTTTTTGGCATAATAGCTTGGTCATCAACTTCTTCATTTGTAAGTCCAAGACATTTAGGCCGCTCTGTAGCTCTAGCAGATCATCGCTGTTCATGTTTTTTTTTATTAATTATAATTATTTATTTTTTAAAATGAGCGCCGAAAAAACTATTACCAACCTTGTATACCTTTCTGCTGTTATTGGAGGTCTAAGTGTAGGATACACGATGCTTGGTAAAAGCCTGTTAAAAATTAAACCGGCAGATCTTGGCAAGCTAGACTTTGAGGATTCAGCAAAACTGATTGCTATTATTGCAGCTTCGTTCGCTTCGAAAGATTTTCTAGTTAAGCAAGATATAATTCCAGAGAATATAAATATGTAAAAAAATACATTTATAAAAAATGGCTTCACTCGTAATGATGAAAAGGGGGTGCAGTAGTGAATGCGCTTGCTTTTAGGGGAAGTAATTACGCATTTAGTAAACTACGGGATGACGGAGAGAGAAAAAGACATAACAAAGCTGTGAGCAACTAGCTGCAGCACAAGATCGCTATAAAAAGCAGAGAATTGAGCAGTTAGATTTCATTAACGATACCCTGAAAAACAGGGACATGCAGCTTACACATTTAAAGATGTTGATCAAGCGATAAAAGAATATTACCTTGTAACAGGCAAGCCAATCGAGACATTGCCCCCACCAAAATTCAGCGACTTTTATCATCCATCAGAAAAACAAAAGATGCAAGAAATCGTGTTTATTGTCTTTGTATGACTGTTGTGTATTTGTTGCGCATAATATTGGCTGAATTAAAAAATGAACAAAATCTATTATTCGCCAAAAGGATATTGGAAGGAAAACAGCAATCAAAAAGCTAAGCCAAGCAGCTGGAGTCAGTGAACAAACAGCAAAGAATGGTTATCTAAACAAGCGATTTGGCAAATTTATTTACCAGCGCCTAAACGAATACAGAGACCACACTTTGTGAATACAATACCGAACGACACCCATCAAATGGACCTTCTATATTACCCCATGATACGATTAGACGAAAAAGATTTAAGTACGCGCTTACAGTCATTGACATAGCTTCAAGATACAAAGATGCGGAACCTTTAAAACACAAAAGAGTGCTTCTGCTGTTGCTGTTGCCATACAACTGATATACCAACGGGGCCCCCTTAATTTATCCCCGAATGATTCAAGTTGATGATGGAAAAGAATTTAAAGGTCGAGTGAATCAATTATTGTTAAAACATAGAGTTACCATTAAAAGAGGCATTCCAGGAGTCACAGATCACAGGCTTTAGTTGAAAACTTTAACAAAACAGTTAGCTGAAAGACTTTTCTCCTACCAGTATCACAGAGAGCTTATTGACAATTCTCGCAACACAGAATGGGTTAGAAGACTGCCCTCAGTTCTACGGGCAATGAATAATGAAGAATTTAAAGGTTAAAACCAGTACAAGCAATCAAAAAACAACAATAAATGTTGCTGAAGGAGACGCCAGTACACCCAGCAAACTATTACCGTTTGGTTTTGAAAGTAAGGTACCTTTATTTGCCAGGAGAAGCAAAAGGGGGACACTCGCATCAGGGCAACCGATCCAGTTTGGAGTGTCGATCCATATGAAATAAAAAGAATTGTAAAAATGAATCCACCCATGTATTATTTACGAGAAACTGACACAAACGAAACAACCGGCTCCTCAAAGATCTTTTGTGAAGGAGGAACTGCAGATAATTCCACCAAAACACAGTTCCGCTTAATTAATTTACATAAATATATTTGAGTCTAAAATGGAGGCTCAGAAGGAAGCGCAGAATGATACAAGAATGATAAATGAAAAGACCTCGGAATGGACAGAAGAATTACTTGATTTGAGTTCTGCTATTAGTGCAACAATTTGTGAGGATTCATCAGCACATGGCAATGCATCCAGATCACCTACAACCCAAAATCCCAAATTTTGACTATCAAACATGGGAGAAAAATATCTTGAAATAATAAAAAAAAGCCCGGGGCACATCAAGCAAACATGAGAAAAAAATTGTCTGAATTGGAGGATGATATGATTGATCTTATAGATAAAGTTAAGTAAAAATATGAACCCGAAGAATGTATATAATTATGGCCGTTCTCCAATGTCCAATTGCATATGAAAACTCAGGATTAACAAACACACGTTTTGTGTTTGTTCTATCTAATGACTTCTTTGTTACAACAGTTGTGTTGATCTCATGTAGATTAGATCGTAGTTTTACGTTGTCATGACAAAAAAGTCTTATTGTCAAACAATGCTTCTTTATAGTTGTCATGCGATATGTTTGACTGCACAACACTGCGAGATATTCCTTTTGCTTTCTTAATGGTTTTCTCCTGGCTCGAAATACTGTACATTTTCGACCTTAAACCAATAAACTCCTTAATCACCTTTCCAGATAATTCATCTTTCATCTTTCCTAAAACCTTCTTATTAGTAATTGAATGCAAAGGCGAATCTTTAGGGTAATCGGATGTGTCGTACCATCCCGCATGCCCTTTAGCTACTTCTATTTCCATGTCTTTATAGATATCTTCAGTAGGGATATCTATAACAAAACTATCTGTATCTTGTGAAGTACTCTGGACTCGGGATACGGGGGTTTAAAGTAGTCATAAAGAAATTCTAACATCAAAAGCTTTGATAATTCTAAAACAGTAAACCCAATAAAAAGGGGCTTGTCCAATTTGACTTTCTTGTTTTTCATTATTATGCCAAAAAGCTGATCATGAAATCTTCTAAAGTCCTGATAATTTGGTTTTGAAGTCAGCTTAATTGCTTCGTTCTCTTTGGTGACCAATCTAAACATCTTTGCGCTTGTGCGGATTCTCCATAGTCTTTCCAAAACAGCTGTTGTTCATCAGCTTGAAAAAGTCTTTTTCTGAAGCATCTGTGGATTTAGTTCTGAGATCAGTGTTCTTCATGATGTATGGTTTCATGAACTGTTCTTGATCAAAAGCAATTATACGATGAACAGCTGCCAACTTCAAACCATGTCTTAAATAAAATTGCAGAAGTCTGTAATGACAACATATTTTTTTTGCCTCGAAATTAGCACAAGTTTAGGCGCTCTGTTTTGCCATCTTTAGACTTTCTGCCGCTAACGATAGTCATTATGCAGGTCATGGAGTTCCTGAGGATATTCTAAGTCAACTTCCAGAATGTATCCACGCTGTTGACCCGGCGTCAAACTGCTCAACCACTTTAATGCTTTTTTGAATATTATTTGTACTGCCACCTGTGTACATTTTAAAGTTGCGTAATGGAAGTGATTGCGCCATTGCCCACCATACAGATTGTTTGCATCTAAATACATGAGATAGTTAGACCTTTTACTTGGATCATAGTCGTCCAAGTATTTGTTGTTTGCTTTACAGTAATGATGCGACGCCATACTAATTCCTCCACGCAATCCGTTTTCAATCATCTGAATCATTGTAGGTCAGACAATAAATCAATCTGTACTCCAGTAAACTTTAAGAAAGCGTCCCAGCTCATCCCGGGCGCAGAAATATAATGCGCGGGATCCAGGCTATAATGTTTCATGCAGGTCTTTCTGTAATTTTCGAAGACGTCCGCCAACAAACATACATCAGCCATCAAGTATGCATCAAGATAGTCTCCCATCGTTTTACACTCTAACTTCTGCCACGCATCTTGAGCATGCTGGTAATCGGAATCACTGATGGCTTTTCCTCTAAGACTAGAAAAGAACGCGTCTTTAGGAGGAAGTGAATCTTCGTCAAACCTTTCCAACTCTTCATGTACTCATAAGGGGAAACACCCTTTCTAACAAGTGTTGGTCAAATATTCTCCGTTATTGGGCAGGACTTTAAGGGCATAGCCAGCGACTCTAATGAACCCATCATGTGCTGCATAGAGTCATAAAAAGACATGTATTTAAAGTGAAACACATGTACTTTTCTGATGACTGTGCAATACATGACACCCTAAAGGCGTTGTCTACTGCTTTCATTATAAGGTGAGAGTCATAACCTCGCAAGTTATGAAAGAATACAGGCAGCTTCCATGTCTTTGGTTCAAACTTTTGTTGAAGATTGCATTTACTGTTGCTGCTCCTCTAAACTTCCACTAATGTGATCATGGTCTCTTACTGTCGGGTTTGTTGCTTCTTCACTGAGTTCTAAACCACAAATCCAACAATGTGTGGCTGAGTCATACTGTTCTTGGTCTTCAGGCGTCATTATGATTTCAGATAAATTCAGATTATTAGAACAGTCATTACGCACTTTTTGCATGCGCTGTAAAATCTTCTAGCCGCATTTGGTCCTCTATATAATTCTGGCGTTGATGGGCGCCATCTGACCTGACAACAATGAAAGCAAAATGAACAAATCTGATGATACTCACAAAGGCTGATTTTGGAAGTCTCTGGGGGTTGGCCCTTCATAAGGAACAATGAGTGATTCGAAGTCTGCGTAAACAACATATGGGGAATTTTGCATCCGTTTCCAGTTCTTAAAACTAACTTTAGATCCAGTGGGGCGTAATTAGTTCTGTATTACAGTCAACTGGCCGATACAATGTTTCTTATGTTCGCTTGCGGCTTGAACAGATGGAATTCTTGTTAAACATTTTCTACAGAATTCTTGTTTACGTCTTTGTTTTGAAGTATGCTGCATTAGTCTACTCATTGTTCGTATCAATGTGTAATGTGGCAGCCCTGTTGGTGAAAACATTAGTAGTAAGTCAACATGATTTTTTGTCTGGCTCGCCAATCGTTGGGCTGTTCTTAGACACTTAATGGGCTGTAGATTTGTTTCCTCATCCCATGTGTAGATATTAACAGTTATTGGTTTGTTTTGTTCTTCAAACTGATCAATTTTTTTCCACGCTAACGGGTAAGGATATTCCATCGAAGTTAAGATCATTAATGTAATCCCAATAGTTAGACACTCTGTCTGCATTTTTGCCGACATAATGCAGCCTTGCGAGAACACACCACATAAAACATTTGTTGTCTGTATTTTGTATGTTTAGAACTGCTCTTTTCGCTACCAATGCTGGAGCAGCGGGAATGTAAGCCTTGCCAACAATCGGGGCATACTTAGACTGTTTTAATCTGATCTCTAGGACTTCGCCCTCTGACCAACCAGAGCCTCTCATTTTGGCTTCTTCGGCGGCCACATCAAACTGTGTAAGCAGTTCGTCTGCCCAACCGGGTGTTAAGTCATTAGAGGAAAGAATATCCCGCTGTTTAGTTGAGACCCAGACTCTAGGTTTTCTTCATTTATTGTTTTATAGTCGATTAAAACAGCTAACATTACTTTAAAATGGCGGTCTATTGTTAGTTTACCTGGAACTTGAGAAATAGCATGAGCAACACTTGCCTGTACGTTTGCTGATTAATGACTTCTAAATCAATATCATTCAGTGCTCTTGATAAATCTTCTTCCTTACGCATTGCTTCAAACAATTCGTCTGGACCTTCATATATCTTATCCATGCTGAGTTTCTTTTCTAACTCAAAATATTTATTTAAATCAAAAAAATAATTAATCAATATCGACGGTCTTTTTGTGCTTGGACTCATAAACTAAAGTATAAACACCCTTTGGCGTTGTTAATGTGAGCTGTTTAGAGCAGAGTTTAATGTTTCGTTTACTTTTTTTAAAAAATTCCTTTTTTATTTGATCGTGTCTGGCTGTTGAGAAAACTTGTCCTTGCCTTTCTTTGAAGATCTTTTTTTTCTTTTCTTTCTGCGTACGCAGGCTGATACTCCTGCGGACACTCCCTGTATAGCCAGGCAGTGGATTTTGTGTGTATGACCCTTTTTTATCCCGCCATTAAGGCAGCCATACTCCATCTTCGGGAAGGTGCATGCTATGTGTCACGTGTCCATCCATACCAACGGCCAAACTGGCCTTCTCTTCCGAAAGTTGGTGATGGGATTTTACGTGTGTGCAAGATGTTATGCGTGCGTTCACACACGGAACCTCGGGTTTTTAGTCTCATTCGAAGGACTATATGGGGGAAAGGAGTCAGAACCAATGTTAACTCCGAGGAAAAATCCCCCTATACCGAAATTCGAACCCGCAACCCCAGGATCACGAGTCCGGCGCTCTACCAACTGAGCTATCCGGCCCCCTTCTTTGAAGATCAAACTTTTTTCTTTGTAGTCATTAAAATCAGCCTGTAAACGACCTAAATTCTTCATCCGTGATGTTTGAGTCAGCTAGTGCTTTATTTATTATCAGATTGAAGAACTAAGTTTAGCTGTTATTAGTTGAACCATAGCTGTGTGCTTTTGGGGTTTAGTTTTTATTTTTTTGCTAGCCAGCACCTACAGCTAATGAGCACAGGCCGAGAGCTAAAGACAAACCGCCTAGAGGTAAAGCTGCGGTGCGCCTATGCCTGTTGCTAGAGACCAACACTCGTTCCTGCTGATGCGGCGCTTATAGTTGATCTCCAGTATTAACATAGGTACAGCATTAAAGGCAGCAGAAATACCTTCGTGTTGCTTTTTTCTGATTTTGAAAGGTCTTGCTCTAATTTTTGGTTGCATTTTTGTGTAATATTTGTTAACTAAGTGTGTCTAC
>CM031605.1:5251145-5266143 GCA_018398815.1 Conus ventricosus | reverse complement strand
AACTGGAGTAAACAGTACATGGTGAAAACTGGAAACTGTATCACAAACAAAACGTAAGGTTCAGGAGATTTAAGTATTTTGAGTCAGCAAAGTCTGAAGCAAATGGGGTCATCATGAAACCGTTCCCACTCTGTTCATTTCAGGGGGCACACTGACAGCTGTGAGCTGGCACATGTGAACATACTCACGCATGAATCATGCACTCAAGAACAACAACAAGTAAAATGCACTGAAAACGTTTCCATACTGATGATTCAAACTGAACAACAAATAGAAAGCGTAAGCAAACTTAAAAACAACAACAACAGAAAACCCTCAAAAGAAAAGATATAGGAACACACTGCCATTCTAAGAGAATCGCCCAAGTTTCAAACACAAATTTGAAAAGCACTGTAATAGAACACAATACCTGATGCAAAAGAATTCAAATGGTTTAATAACATTATCGGTAAAGTTAACTCGCACACACTCACCAAGATGCTTATCATCACAATTTATCTGTTTTCACAAGAATCCAACTTATTTAATCATGCTAGCCACTTGACAACATAAAGTAGTTTTCCCTCCTGATTAATTTTACTGGTCTGAGCTAGTTATTTTCAAAACATTTGTTGTGTGTGTGTGTGTGTGTGTGTGTGTGTGTGTGTGTGTGTGTGTGTGGTGTGTGTGTGTGTGTGTTGTTTTCAAGGCTGCAGGCCAAGAGGGGAAAGGGAAGGGTTAGGTGCAAGGGGAGAGGGCACCTCTGTCAACACTGGTACCTACTCCACACCGCCCTGGTAATCTGGCAGTGTCAATTGTCAGCTGTCACAAAACAACCATCTGCATCATCCTTGGAGATCAAAATCACTGGTCCATGAAGCAACACATTCTCCACTCAGCTCAAAGGAGTTACAAAACCAACAAACACATTTTGCAGCATATATTGATGTAAGAGATCGCATTTTTTTCATAATTCCTCACATTCAGTCTCCTAAGCAACACATTAGTCAAACGACAATCTAAATCAGGCTAGATATTACCAAGAAACACAGGAAAATGAACTACATTAATACCAAGAGGGTCTATTGTTTAGCAGATTTTCAAAAGCATTCAAATGTTAGAAAAATGAAATGAAAACCCAAATTTTTTTTAAACAGATTTAAAAAAGCAACCAATAATGAAATCATGAAATGCAACTAAGTCAAGAACGCAAAGCAGAAATGGCACAAAACAGCACAGCATGAACAGAACTAAAGAAGCATCGCCTTGCTGTTAATCATTAGTAAGGAGAGGTAACCCTTAAACTGCATGGATACTAACGTTTACAAAGATATCACAACAACTTTAGCTGAATTAAAATTTTGTTCCAATTTAATCAATGTCTCGATAAATTAATGTAATATACATGCCTGTGAATAAGTTCACTTAAAAAACTAAAAAACATGCAAAGGCTATTTTTGTTGTTTCTTTTTCGAAGGCCATTGTTAAAGAGTATTTTTGTCCTTCATTATAGACTTCATACATTGGCATTTCTGTCTTTTGTCCTTCATATAGACTTCATACATTGGCATCTTCTGTCTTTTGTCCTTCATTATAGACTTCATACATTGGCATCTTCTGTCTTTTGTCCTTCATTATAGACTTCATACATTGGCATCTTCTGTCTTTTGTCCTTCATTATAGACTTCATACATTGGCATCTTCTGTCCATTACATTTTGTTCATTTTGTCCTCTGTTGATTTTGTAAAAGATAATGCACCTTTTTTCATCAAAATATATTACTTTTTCTTTACCATAATGCAATGCTTCTTTTTCTCCATTGTCATCCAATACTCCTTTTTATCCATAATGATGCAATGTCCCTTTTTCTCCATCATCATGCAGTGTTAATTTCTCTCCACTAAACGTATTGCTACTTTTTGTCCATTATAATGTGTTTATATTTTTTCTCCATCAGACTGCATTCAATCAATGTAACTCTCTTTGTAATGCAACGTTCTCCACCATCAGACTGCATTCAATCAATGTAACTCTCTTTGTAATGCAACGTTCTCCACCACCAGACTGCATTCAATCAATGTAACTCTCTTTGTAATGCAACGTTCTCCACCACCAGACTGCATTCAATCAATGTAACTCTCTTTGTAATGCAACGTTCTTTTCTTTTTTCATATCATAGAGCACTGTTGTTGTTTTTTCATAACATGCAATGTTCCTTTTCGTCCATCAAAATGCAATGATGTTTGTTCTCCATCATCAAGCGATGTTTTCTCTGTCATACTGCAGTGTTGCTTTTTTGCCTCCACCGTGATCCAGTGTTACTTCTTTCTCCATCAAATTACAACATTGCTTTTTTTTTCATCCATTATAATGTGATGTTTCTTTTTCTCCGTCATAATGCAATAGTTTTTTTAACCATCGTAACGCACTGTTGCTTTTTCTCCGTCATAATGAGATGTTCCTTTTTTCCCCATGATAATATAGAGCTACTTTTTCTCCATCACAATATTTGTTCCTTTTTCTCCATCATAATGCAGTGTTACTTTTTTGCCATCTACTCTTACTTTTTTCCTTCATCATGTTGCAATGTTCTTTTTCATCATCATAATGAAATATTACTTTTTGACTATCATGATATCATGTTCCTTTCTCTTCATCATAATGTAATCTTACTTTTTTTTCTCCATCGTCAATGCAATGTTCCTTTCTCTCCATCATAACACAGTGTTACCCTTTCTTCATCATAATGCATTTTTTCCCCACATCCTAATGCAATGCTCCTTTCTCTCCATTCTAATATACCTTTTTCGTCTCCATCATAATGCAGTTTTCCTTTTTCTCCATTCCAATATACTTTTTTCGTCTCCATCATAATGCAGTTTTCCTTTTTCTCCATTGTAATATACTTTTTTCGTCTCCATCATAATGCAGTTTTCCTTTTTCTCCATTGTAATATACTTTTTTCGTCTCCATCATAATGCAGTTTTCCTTTTTCTCCATTCTAATATACTTTTTTCGTCTCCATCATAATGCAGTTTTCCTTTTTCTCCATTGTAATATCATAGTCCTTCTTCACCGTCATGATGCCGTTTTACTCATTTATGATCACAAGCCAATGTTCTCCACTGAACTAAAAAATGTTTTATTCTTCGTCTGTATGCAAATTTCATCTTCCTTGATCATTTTCTTCATTACAATTCTTGATCTTATAGTGTGGAGATAGGTCCCTTGCATATATCTTGAATACATAAACTTGCCTTTCAGTCGCTTCATATACACACAGTTTCGGTAAATAGTATTTGAAAAAGCTCTCCTTGGGAAATAATGAATGTTACAGCTTAGTAAAACTTGTAATAACAGACAAATAACGGTGTTCTACTCTAACAAAATGAGGTGTGGTGGTGGTGGTGTGTGTGTGTGTGGGGGGGGGGATGGGGGGGGGGGGGGAGGACAAGACAAAAGCCACACAGATGTACTGATACTGACCAGGGAGACGGCTGTGATGCTGTAGGCATGACCCATGATCAGTCCATTGTCCAGCTCTGCCTCAATCTTCCCTGGGTCAGCCTGTAACCAGCAGGCCAAATGAGTTGTTGGAGCACAGCTCAGCTCATGCCATAATATACCATATCATTCCATAACATACCATACCATCCATACCATGCCATCCATAACCATACCATCCACACCATACATCATATCATACCATACCATACCACACCATACAATACCATATTATACCATACCATACCATATTGTACCGTAACATACCATCCACACCATACTATATTATACCATACCATACTATATCATATCATATCATATCATACCATACCATACTATATCATATCATATCATACCATACCACACCTACCATACGGAATCATACCATACCATACCATACAGAATCATACCATACCATACCATACCGAATCATACCATACCATACCATACCATACCGAATCATACCATACCATACCATACCATACCGAATCATACCATACCATATCATACTATACCATAACCACACCACACACACACCACACCACACAACCACACCACACCACACCACACCACACCCACACCACACCACACCAACCATACCATATACCATACCATACCGAACCATACCATACCATACCATACCACACCACACCATACCATACCATACCACACCATACTATATCATATCGAATCATACCATACCATACCACACCATACCATACCATACCATATCATACCATACCATGATATCATACCATTACCACACCACACCACACCACACCACACCACACCACACCATACCATACCATACCATACCACACCACACCCATACCATACCATATCATAGTGGAATGGTGTGATTTGGTCTGGTATGGTACAAAATGGTGTGGTATGGTTTGGTTGTGTGGTGTGTGTGGTGTGGAGTGTGTGGTACGTTGTGGTGTGGTTGGGCATGATATGGTGTGGTAAAATGTATCTTGTGAGGTATGCCATTACTTCCTCTGGTCAGGTGGAGCACAGTGTGTGGTGTGTGTGTGTGTGTGTGTGTGTGTGCTGTGTGTGTGTGTGTGTGTGTGTGTGTGTGTGTGTGTGTGTGTCTATGCGCCTGTGTGTGTGTTCTTGTGTGTGTGCATATGGTGTAAGTATGTGCATATGCATGTGTGCGTGCGTGCATGTGTGTAATCATGTGCATGTGCCTGTGAGTGTAAGCATCCTATGTGTGAGTTGTGTTTTTGTCTGCATTTCTATAAACACATCTTTGTGAGTCCTGCAGTGAAATGTTTTTTTCATTCACCCCACCATGCACACATGTAACAGGACGTGGCCTTTACCCACTGTTCCACAGAGCACAACTCACGTCAATGGAGCAGCCCATGAGGGAGCCACGTTCGTGGGCCTTCAGCATGATCTTCAGCAGGTTGGGTGGGTGCTTGCCTCGCAGCTCAAACATCTCCGTCACCGCCGCCGGTGAAGTCCTCCATGGCCTCCGACGTGCTGCCTCCCTTCAGGCACTCGTAGGATCCTGTCAGCCTGAAAAATCATAGGATCCTGTCACCTGAAAATCATAGGATTCTGTCAGCCTGAAAAATCATAGGATCTGGTCAGCCTGAAAATCATAGGATCCTGTGCGCCTGAAAAATCATAGGATCTGGTCAGCCTGAAAATCATAGGATCCTGTCAGCCTGAAAAATCATAGGATCCTGTCAGCCTGAAAAATCATAGGATCTGGTCAGCCTGAAAATCATAGGATCCTGTCAGCCTGAAAAATCATAGGATCCTGTCAGCCTGGAAATCATAGGATCTGGTCAGCATGAAAACCATAGGATCCTGTTAGCCTGAAAACCATAGGATCCTGTTAGCCTGAAAATCATAGGATCCTGTCAGCCTGAAAAATCATAGGATCCTGTTAGCCTGAAAATCATAAAATCCTGTCAGCCTGAAAATCATAGGATCTTGCCAGCCTGAAAATCATAGGATCCTGTTAGCCTGGGAAAATCATAGGATCCTGTTAGCCTGGAAATCATAGGATCCTGTTAGCCTGAAAATCATAAAATCCTGTCAGCCTGAAAATCATAGGATCTTGCCAGCCTGAAAATCATAGGATCCTGTTAGCCTGGGAAAATCATAGGACCTGTTAGCCTGGAAATCATAGGTACCTGTCAGCCTGAAAATCATAGGATCCTGTTAGCCTGAAAATAATAAAATCCTGTCAGCCTGAAAATCATAGGATTCTGTTAGCCTGGAAATCATAGGTACCTGTCAGCCTGAAAATCATAGGATCCTGTTAGCCTGAAAACCATAGGATCTGGTCAGCCTGAAAACCATAGGATCCTGTTAGCCTGAAAATCATAGGATCCTGTTAGCCTGAAAATCATAGGAACCTGTTAGCCTGGAAATCATAAGTACCTGTCAGCCTGAAAATCATAGGATCCAGTTAGCCTGAAAATAATAGGTACCTGTCAGCCTGAAAATCATAGGATCCTGTCAGCCTGAAATCACAGGATCTTTACAGCCTGAAAATGTAGCAGTATGCTACAAATACTGCCCAACATACTAAAAAATGATCGATGAGTGATCTTACTGTATAATCCTGCAGATATTGAGTATTAATCCAGCAAATATGTGCAGTCCTACAGAGGAGCCTGTAGAAAAATGGTCTGAGAGTTTGCCTGCAGAGATGACAGTTGTTGGCTCAAACCACACATTGGGTGTGATTTTTTTTTTTTTTTTTGATTGAAAACCCTCTCTGTCCACCTAGCAGTAAATGGGTACCTGATTCAGTTCCGGGAAGGTAAAATGCAGCTGAAGGAGAAGGATGGGCACTGCCTTCCATTATGCCATGCCCTAGACACAGTGAAATCTCTGACAGTTCACTGCTCTACGGCCAATAGGCTACAGGACATTCACGTTTTTGAGGGGTTTTTTTTGCTTTAATCTAGAAATGCCAATGGTCATACTACACAATACCATGAGACCCATATAGGTATTTACAAGAACAAAATACTCAGACCAACAAAAATTTTCAAAAATAATGTTCAAAAAAGAGGTGTGTGGACCTTGAAGTACAAAAGAAAATATACTGTCCTAGTAAAGATACCCCATGCCTAAAAATCCACCCAGAAATATTGTACTGATAAAAACACTTAAGTATTAAAAGAAATGCCCCTAAGTTCTGTAAATTGATGGAAAAGAAATAGGTGCCCAGAAATATAATATGGATAGAAGGAATTAAGTAAAGAACCTCATACACACAGACACACACAGACACACACAGACACACAACACACACAACACACACACACACACACACACACACACACACCACACACATACACACACACACACACACACACACACACACACAAAGATACTGAATATAAATGAAAAGAATTTACCAAAAGAAAGCCATCCGGAAATTTTTTTATGGATGAAAGAAATTAAGTAAAGAAAGCCCCTGCCAATATTGTAAACAGAATGATGGAATTAACTGAGAAAAAAGTGTCCCTAGGAAAATAATCGTAAACAGCCACCTAGAAATAGTGAACTACTGAAGATAAATCAAGCCTTATTCAAAGTTCACAAAACATGTTATCCCAAAGAAAGATGCCGCACTGACACAAATCACAGCAAATAAAGTATTGACGCAAATCACAGCAAATAAAGTCATGACACAAATCACAGCAAATAAAGTCATGACACAAATCACAGCAAATAAAGTATTGACGAAAACTCCTACATACAGCAAAGCACACAACATTTTCATGGAGAAAACAACAACAACAACAACAAAAACTTTCAGAGAGAGATAAGATAATGTTGCTTATAGCCCAGCCGACCTTTCAGAGAGAAAGAACACATGCAAAACATAATCCCAATGAAAAAAAAAACCCACATGAAAAAAGCCAGTCTGAGAAACTGGTCAGGTGAAAAAGAATTACAGGAGAAAAATCACACCAAATATACTACCATGATAAAACAAGTTATGAAGAAAAAGTCACAAAGACATGTCAATTGGGAAAAAAAGTCCAGTGTTGTAAATCACAACTTAAGTAGTACTATTCTGATGAAAAGATCTATGTGGAGAAAGTCCACCAGACACAATGTCCTAATGAATAAAGAATTATCGATTCTAAAAAAAAAAAATCACACGCCAAATATCATGCTGGAGCAAACTGCCCTGTCCCACTCACTTGGCATACGCCTTCTCCAGCAGCGCGCTCCAGAACTCATTCTTCTCCGTCGAGTGCATGAAGACCAGCTGGCCGTTGTAGGTCGGCAGGCGGTCGTCCACCACCACCTCCTTCCAGTCCCCTTGGTGCCAGAAGTTGAAGCGGAACAGGCCGCAGTAGTCGTCGGTGAAGTTCTGGTCAGGGGGCACCACCTTGCTGAACAGCTTGTTGTTGCAGGTCAGGGAGGCCACCGCAGCCAGGAGCCAGCAATCACCTGCACACCGAAACAGCAGCAGTTCTCTCCCTGTGCTCAGGTCGCTCTTTTCTGTTGGACGACTCTCCACCTCTGCTCTTCATGCTTAGCCAGGGTCAATGGGAAGGGAACAGGTGTCTTGTGGGAAGGGGACAGGTGTCTCTTTCTGTTGTACGACTCTCCACCTCTGCTCTTCATGCTTAGCCAGGATCAATGGGAAGGCGATAGGTGTCTTGTGGGAAGGGATAGGTATCTTGTGGGAAGGGGATAGGTGTCTTGTGGAAGGGGATAAGTGTCTTGTGGGAAGGGGACAGGTATCTTGTGGGAAGGGGGTAGGTGTCTTGTGGGAAGGGGATAGGTGTCTTATGGGAAGGGGACAGGTATCTTGTGGGAAGGGGATAGGTGTCTTGTGGGAAGGGGATAGGTGTCTTGTGGGAAGGGGATAGGTGTCTTGTGGGAAGGGGACAGGTGTCTTGTGGGAAGGGGATAAGTGTCTTGTGGGAAGGGGACAGGTGTCTTGTGGGGTGGGGATAGGTGTCTTGGGGAAGGGGATAGGTGTCTTGTGGGAAGGGGATAAGTGTCTTGTGGGAAGGGGATAGGTGTCTTGTGGGATGGGGATAGGTGTCTTGTGGGAAGGGGATAGGTATCTTGTGGGATGGGGATAGGTGTCTTGTGGGATGGGGATAGGTGTCTTGTGGGAAGGGGATAGGTGTCTTGTGGAAAGGGAGAGGTGTCTTGTGGGAAGGGATAGGTGTCTTGTGGGAAGGGGACAGGTATCTTGTGGGAAGGGGATAGGTATCTTGTGGGAAGGGGATAGGTATCTTGTGGGATGGGGATAGGTGTCTTGTGGGATGGGGACAGGTATCTTGTGGGAAGGGGATAGGTGTCTTGTGGGAAGGGATAGGTGTCTTGTGGGAAGGGGACAGGTGTCTTGTGGGAAGGGACAGGTGTCTTGTTGGAAGGGGACAGGTATCTTGTGGGAAGGGGATAGGTGTCTTGTGGGATGGGGACAGGTATCTTGTGGGAAGGGGATAGGTGTCTTGTGGAAGGGGATAGGTGTCTTGTGGGAAGGGGATAGGTGTCTTGTGGGAAGGGGATAGGTGTCTTGTGGGAAGGGGACAGGTATCTTGTGGGAAGGGGATAGGTATCTTGTGGGAAGGGGACAGGTATCTTGTGGGAAGGGGATAGGTGTCTTGTGGATGGGGATAGGTATCTTGTGGGAAGGGGATAGGTATCTTGTGGGAAGGGGATAGGTATCTTGTGGGAAGGGAATAGGTATCTTGTGGGAAGGGGATAGGTATCTTGTGGGAAGGGGATAGGTATCTTGTGGGAAGGGGATATGTGTCTTGTGGGATGGGGATAGGTATCTTGTGGGAAGGGGATAGGTATCTTGTGGGAAGGGGATAGGTATCTTGACAAGCTTTCTGACCACATGCCTTTGTCGAAGCCCTGTACACATGCCCACTTCCTGATACCACAATCACTGTGTGCTGCAAGAGAATTGTTCAGATGGATGGCCCGCCCCCTTAGGTAACATTTACATGCCCATTTCTTGTTGTCCACTGTTCAGCAAAGTTGGAACACCTGCACGAAGCTTTTAGTGGCAAGTGAACCACCATAATTACGTGTGTTTCAAATTTAACGATTTGTCACCATGAGTATCAGAGTATGGTGAGCAGCCAGATAACCAGAGGCAAACAGAGCCGTAACCAGATCAACAGGAAGTGGTCATTGCTTTTGACATGCGCTATGGAACTCTGAGGAGCAAAAGCCAAAGAACCTTAATCTTCTCCTTTGTTGATCTGCACTGTGACCATTCCTCTCGCTTCCATCCCATTCACTCTGGCACTGACGCTGTATGAAGCCATTCCACTCCAGCCACAAACCGACAACCTTCTACACTCTCCAATCCACCGGTGTCCCCACAGTGGCACTGTTCCTACACTATTCATTCCTGCCACTCCATGTACATCCACACCCTGGTTTGTCATGGCCCCAGGAACAGCAGTCAACATGGGGAGTGCTTAGAATCGGGTTGTCATGAGGAAACCCACCAGAGAAGGCACTGCACAGCTGCCGAGTCGCTCTGGTGCCAAAACATCCTTTCCTGCACTCTCCCAACTGCTTGCTTCTTGCCCTTACGATCAGCCCCAACAGCCCTCCCCATCCCCATCCCTCTCATACTGCTCCCTTCCCTTCGCAGTAAACAATTTGCATTGGATTTTTAAAATAAAATGGCACGTGTAAGATGTGTTGACTTTTTCCCACTTCGGTCATCCATTAATCTTAAAGTACAAGTTCTGTAACAAAATCTTTGAGTTTTTTGATTCACTGTGTTTAAATAAGAAATGTACACACACAAAATAATGTCATGTTTTATTACATAGATAAAAACAACAGCAACAACATAAAAGAAAAATAACTGAAAAGAGATGTAAGAACAATGTTTGTGCTTGAACTGTAATGCTGCGTTTTCTTCTTTTTCGCTATACTCTCTTTGTACAAACATGTGCAAGTACACACACACACACACACACACACACACACACACACACACACACACACCGATGCACACATGCAGACACATGCAGACATGTACACACATGTGCGTGCACACACACACACACACACACAAACAAACACACACACACACACACACACACCACACACACACACACACACATGCACACACACACACACACACACACACACACACACGCACGCACACACACACACACACACACACACACACACACACACACACACACACACACACACACACACGCACATGCACACACATACACACAGATGCACACACAGACACACACACAACACACACCACACACACACACACACACACACACACACACACGCACACACCGATGCACACATGCAGACACATGCATACATTACACACATGCGCGTGCGCACCACACACACACACACACACACACACACACACACACACACACACACACACACACACACATGCGTGTGTGCACACACTCACACACACAGTGCTTGCATGTACACCCAGACCCAGACCCACACGCACACACACACACACACACACACACACACACACACACACACACACACAAGGAGAGAAACATGAGAGGATAAATCCTAAAGGCAAACAGTGATTTACTGGGATAACACACAATAGCTCATGCAAGCATGTAAATTCTCTCTCTCTCTCTCCCCCCCCCCCCCCCCCCCCCCACCCCCATCACTACCACATACACACTCATACCTTCTGTCTGTCTGTCTGTCTATCCCTCTGTCTTCCCCCCCCCCCCCCCCATCCCTGTCACACACATATACACACACTCTCTCTCTCTCTCTCTCTCTCTCATATTTTCTCTAATAATTACCCAGCTCGCCCTGGCGGACATCAAAGCGACTGGCACCCTCTGAGATCCACTGTGGGTCATCGCAGATCTCCTGTGAACAAACAAAAACACAATTTGTCAGTCTCACAGTGCCCCACATTGCAGCAACTTCCTCTGATCTAAGAGTCATTTTCCCATTTGGTTGTTTTCAGTCACCAGAAACTGAGAGTTAGGTCCCTTTGGTTAGTTTTGGCAACCGTTGTGTTTGTATTGGAAAGATCATCGTAGAAATCATCAAAATCTGAGACACTGCACCTCAGTCTGTGACCTTCTTCGGAGTTGTATGCAGCTAATCATTGCAACTCTACAACATGATGAACAGAAGTCTGCAGCAAATTGCACAGTTATTGCACTGTACTCTGTATTGCATTTTATTCCATTGCACACAATTTTGCATTTCATTTTACTGTGTATTGTTTTTACACTTCCTTTCATGGTGTGTACTGTTGTTGCAGTTTATTTAAGTGTGTATTGTTTTTGCATTTCCTTTCACTGAGGACTGTCACTGCATTTCATAACTGCATTGAATTTCACTGCGAACTGTTATTGCACTGAATTTTCAGATGTACTGTCATTGCCTTGAATGTTACTATTGAACTGTTATTGCACTGAATTTCACTGTGTACATGCCATTGCATTGAACGTTACTATGTCTATTACTGCATGGAATTTTGTTGCGTACTATGACTGCATTTCACTGCATACTGTTATTGCACTGAATTTCACTGTGTACATGCCATTGCATTGAACGTTACTATGTCTGTTACTGCATGGAATTTTGTTGCGTACTATGACTGCATTTCACTGCATGCTGTTATTGCATTGAATTTCACCATGGCCTGCTACTGCATTGAATTTCGCTATGTACTGTTATTGCATTGAATTTCACTGTTAATTTGTAACTGCAGTCAAATTCACTCTGTACTGTTATTGGTCACATTGAATTCCACTATGTACTGTTATTGTGTGGAATTTCACTGTGTACATTTACTGCATTTCAATTCACTGTGTAATATCATTTCATTTCATTTCACTTTTCTGTTAGAATAATGCATTTCATTGAGTACTGTTATTGTGTGGAATTTAACTGTCTACTGTTATTGTCATTGAATTTCACAGTGCACTCTACTGCACCAAACTTCAATGTGCACTCTCTCGCACTGAACTTAAGTCATTGAGAACTCGATTGCATTGCACTGGATTTCAGTGCGCAGTATATTGCATTGCATTGCATTTTGTTGTGTACTACACTGCACTGCTACCTCACATTGCAGTGCATCTCAGTGGGCCCGGTTATGCATTTCCCAGCATGTCACTCTGTACTCTGTTGCATCCTACTCATCTGCACTTCACTGTGATGTTCCGAGTGCCTGGACTGCCTTTGAATTGCACTGCAATGTACTGGTCTGCACTGTGCACCAACACAATGTACTGGTCTGCACTGTGCATCAACACAATGTACTGGTCTGCACTGTGCACCAACACAATGTACTGGTCTGCACTGTGCACCAACACAATGTACTGGTCTGCACTGTGCACCAACACAATGTACTGGTCTGCACTGTGCACCAACACAATGTACTGGTCTGCACTGTGCACCAACACAATGTACTGTATGCCCTGTGCTGTGTCACACCCCACACTTCAAAAAAACTCCAGCACGCAAACATTCACCCCATTCCACGCCACTTCTTTTCCCCCCTCTCAAATCAGCAAGTCAGCCATAACATCTCTCTGGATCTCAGGCAGTGCACACTGCAGGGTGGAAAGAAAGAGGGGGGGGGGGGGGGGGGGGGGGGGGGGGGGGGGGGGGGTTGGGGGGCAGGGAGGGGGCTCAGAGAATTCATCATCGAAACAAGCTGTTATAGAGCTGGGCTGTGAACCAGGCCAAGCCCTACACTGCACACGTATAAATCAAAGTTGATCACAAATCAAAGCACAGCTGGGGGCTGAAGACACACGATCCCTCTGAGCTGAGGGAGGTTGTGTTGTACTACTTCTATTCAGCCATTCTCAAGCTGACCCTGCTGATCAGAACTTTTTTTATATTTTTATTTTTATTTTTACTGAGATTGAAACAGACTGCTGCTGTACTGAACACTAGCCAAAAAGCGTGCACACACACACACACACACAAAACAGTGAAAGGCAACACTTATTCAATTGACAGTTCAAAACTGTGATGACAAACACGTCTTCTTCAGACATCATCATCATTATCATCACTGCTGTTATTACTGTTGTTATCGTTACTATTATTATCATTATTTTCATTATTATTACTATTATTATTATTATCGTTATTGTCATTATTATTATTGTCATCATCATAATCATTATTATTATGAACATTCCTGGGTTAGAAACCAAGCTCTCAGTGCTTTACAGTCAATGCCATCACTGAGACAGCTGTGTGCCTGCCTGGGTAGAGTTGGTTGAAGAGTTGCTTGCTGGAGTTACATTCAGTCAGTATCCCTTACTCAGCCTTGTTCCTTCATTCTTTCGGTTTCTGACACAAGGTGAACGCTAGGTACAATGTGTCATCCATACCAATGGCCAAACCTGCCTTCTCTTATGAAAGCCAGTGATGGAATTTTACATGTGTGCAAGATTTTATGAGTGCATTCACACGCAGAACCTCAGCTTATACGGTCTCATTCAATGGACTTTTTGGAAAATGGAGTCAAAACCAATGTTAACTCTGACGGAAAAAATCCCCTCATACTGAAACAGCCCAGGTGAGATTTGAACCCGCAACCCCAGGATCACCTGGATGATGAGTCCACCACTCTACTAACTGAGCTATCACAAATAACAGATGTCAAAGTGCACCAAACAATACTCCCATGACGGCTATCAGTGGTATTCGCTTCTCTTGTTTCGAATTGTGTGTGTGTCTGTGTCCAATAAGCATTACTGTGCACTATGTTTGTGTGTTTATTTACATGTTTGGCTAACACTTGTTATGTCCTGTGACAGTCTGTGTGTGTGTGTGTGTGTAATACAGGTGCCATGTTATATGCTTGGGTAGTTCTCAGTCATGCGGAACAGGTCAGAGATATTTTCAACGTGTGCAAATTCTTTGGTCTCCTTCTCAGACATCCGCCATCCACTGTGCCTGGCAGAATGGTTTTTGGACTGGGCATCATGGCCAGATTCATGCCCGTTCTAGGAAAGCTGATGCTGTTCTATAACTGCAGTAGTGAAGCTATCAGTAGTCAAAAACCTATGAATAATTCATCACTAATGAATTATCCATAAGAACCTACAAACTCCTTACACTTATTGAAAACTGCTGTTCATTAAGGTTTCCACTCTGTAAGCTTACACCTGTCGTAAATCCTTATGCAGACATGTCAGCCACACCAGCTGGAGAGCCAGTTGTTTGGGGGATGATTTATGTGTTGTCACGGTGCATTCCGCCAGGGCCAGCAGGCTGAACTTGCTAGAGTTCTGTGTTGTTCTCCATCCATGCTCTTGTTGTATTACTAAAAAGAAAGCTTTCAGTATCATCATTTTAATTTCTATGTTCACCATGGGGGTTCATTAAGTGAACACCGTGCCTGTCGGTTTGTTTGTCTGTCTGTCTGTCAGCAAGATGACACAAACTCTACTTCACCAGTTTTAACACTACTTCACTTAACACTACTTCACCAGTTTTAACACTACTTCACTTAACACTACTTCACCAGTTTTAACA
>CM031605.1:5241145-5243645 GCA_018398815.1 Conus ventricosus | reverse complement strand
GCTAACACCTGGTCCCTGATCCTATGCCCCTGCCAATCTCTCTCTCTCTGTCTCTCTCTCATGGATGTAAAGAAGAATGGATGTAAAAAAGCACACCAGTGTGTGTCTCTCTCTCTTTTTCTCTCTCCTCTCTCTTTCTCTCCTGGATGTAAAGAGGACTGGATGTTTAAAAAAAAAAAGCACACCGCTTCTCTCTCTCTCCTCCTCCCCCCCCCCCCCCCCCCCCGTGTTCCACACTAATAAAAGCGTGACTCTCCACTTCTTCTCTGGTTCGCTGGCGACATGAATGGCAGTGCAGATGACCTTGATTGGCATTGTAGGGGCGCACCCTTTGAAATCCCGTTCCTTTTACACTTACAGGGGTGGCTGGGTAAGGGAAGGAGGGATGGGGTGGAGCTGGGTGGGGGTGGGGGGTAAGAAAAGGAAGGGCGCAGGTTTGGGAAAGTGTTACTTTCATTCTGGGTTCAGGTGGGCACCCATAACCTGAGGTGATAGCTAGCTGGGGGGAGGGGGGGGGAGATAACCATTGATCTTTGGGAAGAAGCGGGATGGGGAGGCGGGAGGGGTACCTAGCACTACAATGAAACCACCCGAACAACATCATTTGAAGGGCAGCATGAAATGTGGGGTACTATGGATGGTCGGTGTGAGGGTGGGGGTGAGGATCAAGGACTGGGTTCATACAGACTTGGAGAAACAAAATTCCCAACCTTTCCCAACCCCAGCACCGGTCTTCCCAACCATGTCGCATCTCATACACATGATAACGGCTGACAAATTTTCATTTTCTGTAATGAGAATAGAAAGCTAGAATGCGCGCAATGTCGATCAGTGGCGATCTTCTTGGCAAGAACAGTAACTCTTGACAACAAATGATTACATCCATAAGCAGAACAAACTGTCAGTCGTGATGTCGGCGATTTTCGGACAATTAGAATTTATTTGTTTGTGCCTTTGTTGTTTGGTTTTCTATCTCTTTGGTTTTGAAGATGCTTGCTTGAGTTTTTGAAGATGCTTGTTCAATTTTCCCAAACCTTCCCAACTCAGACGTCAAATGCCATTTTCCCCAAACTTTCACAACTGGAAAAGGACCATCCGTTTTTCCCAACTACATGTATTCCCAACCTGTGGGAACCCTGAGGGAAGAAAGGAAGGGAGGGAGGGGGGGGGGGGGGGTTATGCTCTAACTCAGCCTGCAGAATGAAAGGTTGGATAACAGCATAAGCTGAGCAGCTGCAGACGTGCAGCTTATAGGGTTTAGAGTGCTCGTTTGTGTGTGTGTGTGTGTGCATGTGTATGTGTGCTCCCTCTGTGTGTGTGTGTGTGTGTGTGTGTGTGTGTGTGTGTGTGTGTGTGTGTGCGTGTGTACATGTGTGTGTGTGTGTGTGTGTGTGTGTGTGTGTGTGTGTGTGTGTACGCGCGCGCGCCCGCACACATGCGCATGTATGCATGCATGCGTACATGTGTGCGTGCATGTGTGTGTGTGTATGCAAAGACAAAACACGGGCAAAGCATATGGATATGTGCACATCACTACTCCCCCCCCCCCCCCCTCCTTTTTCTTTAATGTATATTTTACGAGCCTCGCATAAAGAAGAATTGTCACGAACAAGGGTCGTTTCCACCCCTTAGAGAAAGAACTTTTCAGAGAAGAAGAGTTGGTGTTTACTGGCATCACCACAGGTCTCTGAGTGCTCCCCCCCCCCCCCCCCCAAACACCATTCTGCCAGGAATCATGAATCACATAGGTCTGTGGTGCCAGGTTCAGTGGCGGTAATGTATACTGGGAGAAATGAGAAAGCTCTGTCTCCCATTTCTGTGTGTATATACTGCAGTGTTTTTGTCTCTCAGCTGCCAGAAAACTCATGTACGCCCCCTCACTCAGCACCGCTACAGTCAGACTACCACTACCTCACCGTGCTGCTTATCGGATCAGTGCTCTTTGGGTCTAACAATAAATCAGTGTGTGTTGCAGCCACTGACTTCTATTTCCCCAGTGGTTGCAGCACGTGCCTCCCTCCAAGCCAGACACTGCCTGACTAATGGGCCCAGTTCTTGTGTTTGTCATGACCACGGGGCAAATGGGGAGGGGGGGGGGAGGGGGGAGGGAAGTGAAACAGACGATGTGTTAATTCCCTTGGTTTGTTTGTTCATGAGATTTTGTTTTGAAAGAAAGAGACTGGACAAGTTGGGTCAGAGATGGGAACTGTGAAGACAGACAACCGGCAGAGTAAAGGTGGATACATACAAAATGTGGTAGTCACTATAGAGTAAAGGTGGATACATACAAAATGTGGTAGTCACTATAGAGTAAAGGTGGATACATACAAAATGTGGTAGTCACTATAGAGTAAAGGTGGATACATACAAAATGTGGTAGTCACTATAGAGTAAAGGTGGATACATACAAAATGTGGTAGTCACTATAGAGTAAAGGTGGATACATACAAAATGTGGTAGTCACTATAGAGTAAAGGTGGATACATACAAAATGTGGTAG
>CM031605.1:5216145-5226145 GCA_018398815.1 Conus ventricosus | reverse complement strand
CGTGCGCTCTTGCGTTATTTCAACTCATTTTAGAACGACCTCTGTGCGCACTTATGCAATTCCCTACCTGCGGATTTGCCATCTCTCCTCTTCACAATTCTTATGAAAAGCACAATATAATATGATCACGATCCATGACACTTCACTGAGGAATCTCCATCCTCACTTATTGCAAATAATGCATTACTACACAAGCGACTGTATGCTCCAAGCATAACTACATTTACATGAACAAATCTCACACAAAAATATGAACCATAGCCAACTGGGAATGAACCCATATCCAATCAACATAACTGTAATCAACACATATTATCAACAAAGCACCCCGGATATGACTGACTTCCTCTGAGTTGCAGCTTGCTAGACTACACGGCTTAAATAGTCAGCTCCGACATTCTGTCGACCGAGAATGTACTGCACTCGATACCTGTAGGGCTGCATGCATTGCCCAACGCAGCACTTGCTGTTTTTCAACTGCGCCTCCTGCAGGAATTTGAGTGGTTGATGATCAGTCTCTATCACGAACTCTTTCCCATACAAGTATTTGTGGAATTTCTGCACGGCCCACACGACAGCTAAACCACTCCTTCTCCACCGTTGCGTACCCTTCTTCACACTTTGTCAACCTCCTGCTAGCATACCTCACAGGAAACTCGACCCCTCATGCTCCTGCAACCAATACCGCACCTATCCCACCGCCTGATGCATCTGTCCGCAACAAAAATGGTTTGGACATATCTGGCAGCTTCAAGATGGGACGGGAACCTAGTCTTTCCAACACCGTCTGCAGTGCTTGCTCTGCAGCGTCTGACCACTCGACCACTGCCGGTTTCCCTGCCTTGACCAAATCACTGAGAGGACTCGTGATTGCTGCGAAGTTTGGAACAAACTCCCTATAGAAGCCAATAAAACCATAGCAGACTCTGACTTCTGTTTTGGTCTTTGGTCTCTCTGAATTCATCATCTTCTCCACCTTTCCTCTTTCCGGCTGCTTTGTGTCGCCTCCGACAACAAAACCTAGGAACTCCAGGCTTGGAAAACCAACCTGGCACTTTGTTGGTCTGGCTGTGAGATTGGCTTGCCTCAACCTCTCTAAAACTGCTCCTAGCTGCCTCATATGCTCCTCCCATGTCTCGGATGCTATCAGAATGTCATCCATGAAATTCACAACGCCTTCCAATCCCGTCAATAACTTCCTCATCATCCGAGAGAAGACTGCAGGGCGTTGACCATCCCAAAAGGAAGTACTCGCCACTGGTATAGCCCCATAGGAGTGGAGAATGCTGTGACTTCCTTTGAGTCCTCACTCAAGGCTATTTGCCAGTAACCCTTGCTCAGATCTATCCTGGTGAAATACTGGCTCTTGCTTGTAGCGATCTGAGCGAACAGGTCTTCCATGTTCGGTATGACCTCTGCATCGACCTTGGTGACACTGTTCAGACGTCTATAGTCAACACAGAATCGATGCTACCTGACTTTTTCCTCACTAAGACGACGGGTGCACATATACGATGATTTGGACGGTTCATCACGCCAAGGTCCAACATCTTTTCTACCTCCTCCTCGATCACTTGCTTGGTGGCATATGGGATCGGGTAGGCTTTCACATGTACGGGTTTTTGCGATGTTAACTCCACCGTACATGTCTCTAGAGTTGTCTGCCTGGTTTATCAGTCAGGGACGCCCTATACTGTTCTAGGAGCCCCCTAACTTCCTCCTGTCTCCTACTGTCTAGCCCTTCATACAGTGACACATCCCTGTATGACTCTTCTCCTGGAAACTCAGGCAACAAAATCTCCCCTTCTTCTGCTGGGTCTCCTTCGCCTCCATCAATGATTGCTGCTGCGCCTATGTGCTGAGTCTCACGCTGAATATATTTGCGGAGCAAATTTGCATGGAAAAGTTTGATTTTCCATTCACATCGATTCGGTAGTCCTGATCTAACCTTTTCAATGATGTGAATGGTCCCTTCCAATGCATCAGCAGCTTGTTGTGATCCGTGGGAAGCAGTAACAGGACTTGATCTCCCACCTTGAGGAATTGCTTCCTCACCTTCCTGTCATATTGCTTCTTCTGGACGACCCTAGCCTCCTGCAAACTCTCCCTTGCGACCTTAATGTCTCTCTAGCCTATTGCGTAGGTCCACCACATACTGATAAGTGGTTTTGACCTCTTCTGACTCCTGTTCTCCGGACCACAGCTCTTTGAGAATGCCACACTGGTCCCCGAACTGTCCGCCCATACAGCAGCTCAAATGGCGAAAAGCCTGTGCTTTCCTGAGGGGCTTCCCTGTAGGCGAACAGTGCCGCTGGAATGTAGCGGTCCCAATCTGCTGGCCTTTCCTCACAGAGTTCTTTAAGATGCCCTTCAGCACACCATTGAATCTCTCCACCAAGCCATTGCATTGTGGGTGGTATGGGGTAGTGAGAGCTGTGTGATCCCTAGCAGCCTGTTGACCTCCCTCATCACGCCTGAGGTGAACTGTGACCCCCTGTCACTGAGAACTTGTGCTGGCACACCCACGCGAGAAAAGATGTCTACCAGCCCTTCAGCGACCTGTTGCGTATCTACGCCTTTCAATGCAACTGCTTCTGGGTATCTGGTCGCGTAGTCCACGAGGTCAACACATACCTGTGCCCACCTTTGGAACGGGCGCGATTGGGCCAATCAGATCAACAGCACTCTCCTGAACGGTTGTGTCAATTAAAGGAGGCTGTTTAAGAGGTGCCTTCCTCTTCACCCCTCTTGTGGCTGACCTTTGACACACGTCACATGACATGCAGAAACGCTTGATGTCTGCCATTGCTCCTGGCCAATGAAAGTCATCAAAGATTCGGTCAGCTGTTTTGCTGGTGCCGAGATGACCCGCCATGAGCGACTCGTGACCCACTGACATGACAGTGTCACGATAACCTGCTGGTACCTCTAACTGAGTGGTCACCTTACCTGTCTTCCCCTTGGTGAACACTCGGTACAACAGCCCGCCTTTCACAAGAAATTCTGTCTCACCTCTCTAACCTCCTGTTTCTCTCCACCTCTTGCCAACTCCCAAGACTTCACGAGCGAAGGGTCTTGTTCCTGCGCTGCCCTAAACTCATCAGGCGACACATCTATGCCTGACTTCCTTGCTGGAACGACTAACGGTTTATCAACCTTTTCCTCCTTCTTGCTCCGTGTTTGAACTGCTGCCCTGTAGCAGTCAACAACTCAGGATCCCCTGGATCCCTTGCACCTGGAATATTTCCAATGATCAAATCATGAAGGGTTTCTCCATCACCAGCGCAGACAACTCGCCTGAGAAGTAAGGGGTACGTACTTCTATCTTAGCAACTGGAAACTCCCTCACAGTGCCATCGATTAGAGTACAGGTCTGGATTTGCCCGGTCAAATCCCTTTCTTCGACCAGCGTTGTTCGTACTACACTGCATGAACAACCAGTGTCTCGTAACACTTTCACCTTGCTGGCCAATCCACCCTTCTTCCACTGGTAAACGAACCACTCAGCCAGTGCCCTCCATCCCTGACACTGATGCTGTCCAGTGCTAGCCATAGGCTGCACTCCACCCTCTTCAGACTGAATCCCTTTTGGTTCCACTGCAGGTCGTTTCCCCTGGCGACCCTTATCGACTTCTTGCAGGCTGCTGCCTTCTGGAACCTCATGCGACAATCCCTCGCCACATGTCCCTCTTGTGACAAATGAAAACCTAATGTCCCTTTGCCCTTCCTTCTGCCCCACCACTGGGTTTGCAGACTTTGCAGAAAACTCCCCTAGTCTCCTTGCACTCTTCTCACCTGTGCCTGGCACCTGTTTCTCCTGCCCCTTGGTGCCCAAACGTGCCTCTCTATAACCTCTGCGAACTTCAACAACTCCCCTGCTGTCTCTGGCTGTCTCTCTTTCAAATGTATGGTTAACTCAGGGCCGCAACCTGACAAAATCTGTTCCTTCATAACTAGCTCTTTCAACTCAGCGAACTCCTTCTTCGTACCGCTCAACTCTAACCACTTCTCAAAATAGTGATCTAAACGTGCACCAAACTGAGTGTACGTCTCACCTGCTTGTAATTTAGCTGAACGAAATTTCTTCCTGAACCCTCCTCTGTGAGGTCAAATCCTTTCATCAACGATTCCTTCACAGCGCCAAAATCAGACTGTTGTTCTGCTGGTAACGCAGTGAAAATTTGTAATGCCTTACCCGTCAGTAACGCTGACAAAATGACTGCCACTCTTCTGAAGGCCAAACCCTTGACTGGTCGCAAACGTTTCGAAACGACTGATGTATGCATCAATCGAATCGGTTCCTTCCGAGAATTTGGGTAACTTTGGTCGGGGGGCGTAACTGCGCACAGAGTCACTGGAAAGGGAACTACCATCCTCGGTGGTCTCCTTTGTATTCTCACTTTCTCTAACTCTAATTGAACCTTTAATCTTTCGTTTCCTGCGTTCCCTTATTCTTTCTGTTTCCTGCGCTGCATTAGCCTGATTACTGTCAGCCTGAATCCTTAATCTCTCTGTTTCCTGCGTTAAATCTTTCTGTTTCCTGCGTTGCGCTAGCTTTCATTCTTTCCTGCTCTGCTATTTCTACTGCAACGCGTCGTCTTTCCGCGTGTTCATCTCTTCCATCTTTTGTTGGTTTTCAACGAATGCACGCAACTCATTCCTGAGTAACCTAGATCACGAGCGACGCTCACAAGTTGTTCAATAGGGGTGTTCTTTTCTTCCGCCATTATCTCTTCTTTTTTTTTTTTTTTTTGAACAAGATTTTATTACTACGACAGCCAAACTGGTGGTTACGACACGAGTGACGTAATAGCACAATCCTATGAATGATGATATTAGCTTGGGACAACGTAGTTAGTTTTTATAAGACGCCCAGCGCCTGACCCAACTATGAGAGCGAATTATAGGCAATCTGTGCGAAATAAGTACTCTGGGGCTGAAATGCCAAGCCTAGTATTAACTATCTTGGAAGCAATGCCAAGCCTAGTATTTAACTATCTTGGGGACATACAGTAAGACAACCCTTGTCTTAGGATTACAATACTTGAATCCCACCAGCTTCCTCTCTGAGAAGTTGAACATTATAATAAATGGGCCAGAATATCCTGGCAGGCTCGCCAATAAATTGTCAACCTCGGGTGATGTCGATGGAGGAAGGACTAGCGCACAGCCCAAACACACTCACAGCTTGCTTACAATCTCATTCATAGATCATGCATTCGTCACATCAAACCACTAGTAAAGTCTATAACTTTACTACACATGTTCATAGAACGAAACATCAATGCATATGGAATCAAACAAAATAAAACATTCTCTCTTTCCTGAACTTCACAAAATCATTTATCTAAAACATCATTAACTAACCCGGGTATAATAGGTTTCTACTTTACCTGGCCAGGTGATCTTAACTATTCACGAATCACTGTCTTTTCTTTTCTTTTTTTTCTTTTCACTGTCACTTTCACAAGCACGACACAACTGTTGGCATTGGTCAGGTTAGACTGCTGGCACCGGTCAGGCTGGACTGCTGGCACTGGTCAGGTTGGACTGCCGATGGAAAGTGGCGTGGCCAAGTATGAGGTCGAACCCCGGTTAAGATAGAACAGTGACTATCAACATCGATCTGTTCTCCTTTCTTTTTTCCTGCATTAACGCATTGCACTCTCTCTCTCTCTCTTCTAGTCTGCTCTTATCAAATGGACATGGTTGCTTTTCTTTTCTTTTTTTTTCTTTTCTTTCTTTTCCTCTTCATTAGTTAGCAACTCTCTCTCTCCACATCTCTCCTAAGTCCTTCCTCTGCAGACTATCTCGTGCTAATGCCTCCACTTGGTTCTTCCTCTCCTCCCTCATCTCTCTGCTCTTCTCTCCTCAGAGATTACACTCAGCCCTCTCTCTCTCTGTCTCTCTGTTCGTTCTCCTCTCGTTCTCCCGTTCCCTCACTCTCACATCCTTCTTATCCGTTCCGATCTGTCAAAAAGGGCGAGTACCATTGGTCAGTATTTTTACCGCCTCGTACCCGAAGTTATCTCCCTCTAATTCCATTGGATGTTCAAATCATGCCAGTCATGCCTACACGCCTTACTCTCTGTGGTGGTCAATTGGTCATTTAATTGATTAGCTTGATTTCGCCCCACCACACACTACCTTCCCCCCTTTCCTACTTAACTGGCGCCGTGTGGCTTAACTCGTGGGCACTGGTCACTCTAAATTGGCTAGATGAGTCTGGGTAGGCGCCGCGACGTCTGACCAAACCTACCGAGACCTGTCGGTCCAGCCACTCAGACTGTCTGCTGTCTCCTTGCTGGTGCTTAATTGGCCGGATGAGACGCATGGAGCCGTCTTCGTGGCGCCAAGATGTCTGCGTTTGGACTTATGTCCAGTTGAGTGGCCGGCGACGGACCACACTTTGGTTGTGTTTATTTTTGACCGTGACAGTGTGTGTGCGTGCGTGCGTGCGTGCGTGCGTGGGGTGTGTGTATGTGTGCATGCGTGCACGCGTGCGTGTGTGCATGTGTTTGTGTGCGCGTGCATGCGTGTGCGCGGAGCGCGCGTGCGCTCGTGTGTGTGTGTGTGTGTGTGCGCGCGCGCGCGCATGTTTGCATTGGATTAATTCCCTCCCTCAATACATTGGTACAGTCAGCGTTGCTGTTTGCCATGTGACACACGATGCAATGATCTACGCTGCCCTGTTGTGCTCTGCTGCAGTGAGCTGTGTTGTCTTATGCAGTGAGCTGTGTTGTCTTATGCAGTGCTGTGCAGTGCTGTGCTGTGCTGTGGCAGTCGAGTCGTCCTTTGTGACATACTGTGCTGTGCACGTCAGTTACTTCCACACAAAGTGGATCCTCACTTCCACACAGCGCCTACCGCTCACCCCATGACTCCACTGCAGTCCGTCTGTACGCCTTGGCTTAAGGCTGTGTCAGGCCAATTGACATAGGCTACAACACCAAGGCTACATCAACATGTTGTTATGCTCTGACCTTGGCTTCAGGCCGTGTCAGGCCAATTGACATAGGCTACAACACCAAGGCTACATCAAAATGTTGTTATGCTCTGTATAGTTATGCGGGGATTGTCTTCAGTTGTGACAAGCTCCTAGCATAACATTATCAGTCTCCAAAATCCCCGAAGTCGGAGTGTGGCTGCCATGTGGCGGGGTTATTCAAAAACGGTCACACACGTCAGTTCTCATACCCAGATGATGTATTTGTACCATAGTGTTGAAGTACTTTGGCTGTTTGGATGATCCTGGAGTCTTTAAAAAGCCAGTGTCGACAACAACAACAATCTGTCACCTCTGTAGGGAGCACGCCCGTTGATAAGGGTTCCCCACCCTCCCCCTAGTTATACAATATTTTCATCATTGCTGGTTTGGTAGGTTGGTTGATTGGTTTGGTTGGTTTTCAAGAACCCTAGCTCGATCAGTGGATTTCTGTAAAGACAGTCAGATATCACGTCTTATCAACAGACATAGTCACGAAACTGCAGAGATCGGAAGTGGCAGGGTGGGAGACGGGAAGGGGAGGGGGGGGGGGGGGGGGGGAGGTCTTCGGATTTCTTAGGTTTAACCCTTCGGTTTCCTAACACTCTGGTGTGTGTTGTGCGTGTGTGTGTGTGTGTGTGTGTGGTTGTGTGTGTGTGTGTGTGTGTGTGTGTGTGTGTGTGTGTGTTCGTTCGTTCTTTAATTTAACGTCTGTCCACCTAACAGTGATCTTAGACAGTATGTAAGTGTTGTGTGTGTGTGTGTGCATGTAATGTTTTTGGGTGTATGCATGCGAACGGTTGGTGTTGATTTTGGGCGTACGTAGGTATGTATAATGCAATTAGGCCTAGATTAAAAAAAATAAATAAATAAAAAAACACCACAACATAACTGAATCCAAAACTATAAAAGAAACACTAAATAAGCAACTAACACCAAGATGGGGAAAATAACATAGACGTTAAAGTAAATGTCCAGTTGGGCTCTTAATCAGTCCTTGAACAACTTCAAAAATGTTTGATTCGTTAGAGATGACGTCTTCAAAGGCTGACATCGACGGTTCAGTGTTCAACAACCAAGCAGATAAATAGGGTTTCATTCTATCGCACAAAAAAGTAGATGGAACGGAGTGATTTGCTGGCCACAAATACAAGTCACATGTTTACAGAATTTGGTTTTAAAGGCATCAAGCCTCAATCTAAAAATCAAACTTTTTAAAATCCTCTCTTGGTAGAGATTCTTGATGCCTGTTTTATTGTCTGATATCTTGTTAAATAATATCCCCTTTTTTGTTTTTGGTGCCTTTTCCCTTATTTAAATAGAGTTCCAGGCTGCGTCTTTTAAAAGACTATAACTCTCATGTAAGGATAAAGGAATGTATATCTTTGTTAAATCAGTTTCAGTGATAGCAGCCTTTTTGGCTAATGTGTCTACCCTTTCATTAGCAGATAATCCACAGTGAGATGGAACCCAACAAAAATCGACATAAGAACCACGTAAATGCAAAAAATGAATTAAGTGGTACACTTCTGATATAAGTTCTGCTCTCACACTTGTATGAGGATGTATGTGTGTGTGTGTGTGTGTGTGTGTGTGTGTTGTGTGTGTGTGTGTGTGTGTGTGTGTGTGTGTGTGTTCGCGTGCGCGCGCGCGTGCGTGTGTGTGCATGTGCACAAGTGTGCACGAGCGGTATGTGTGATACCTTGCGTGCGCGCACACGTAAACATGCGGATTTGCGTGTGGGGTTAGGGTAAAGGGGCATGGGCGTGTAAGTATGATCATATCCCACTAAGTCATGCGCAAAAATCAGGTTCAGAGCACAGCATGCACTAAACTGCACGACAAAGAATCCACGACAACAGGGAAATTGTCTCACGCCAAATTCCACCAAACAATCCACTATTTCACAGGTCAACGTAAACATACATCTACAGAAAAAGACGATGGCGATGTGCCGACTATGGATGGCGACACGCTCTCTCCACAGGGGGAAGCACTCCCAATTTCACTCACACACTCGTGCTTATAAAGTTACAAAATCCAATGCAATAGAGAAACTGGAAACAATAAAAACAAAACAAAACGAAACGAAACGAAACGAAACGAAATGAAGCAATCTACCAGTGCGTCTGCTCACAAAAGCGTAATGTAACACACTGAACCATGCTAGTCTTCATGTTTAATACTCCGTGTGAATAAATGTGTTGCCCCTGTAGTGGAACGAACGACAAAGTATACAGAAAGTTCGTTTCAAACTGAGGTGACAGCAAGCGGAAACTGAAACAAACTTTAAAGAAAATTAGCTTCTTTTTTTTTCATGTAAGTTTATACAGAACGTGAAAAAAAACCTTGACATTTTTTTTTCATGTAAGTTTATACAGAACGTGAAAAAAAACCTTGACTTTTTTTTCATGTAAGTTTATACAGAACGTGAAAAAAAAACTTGACATTTTTTTTTCATGTAAGTTTATACAGAACGTGAAAAAAACTTGACCTTTTTTTTTCATGTAAGTTTATACAGAACGTGAAAAAAAAAACTTGACCTTTTAAGTTTATACAGAACGTGAAAAAAAACTTGACATTTTTTTTTTAAAGACATGACAAAGAAAGTGGTTGCCTAAAGAAGTTCACCGCGGTCGCGCACAGCTTAACTATTTCGGTCGCTGGTATATAAATTTTGACATATCATAATGCTGAATCTTTTGCTCGGCTAACTTGAAAAAAAAGGCGCATTTGGCCAACCCTTTTCTATGTCCTACTTTCAAACGTAGTATTTAACATTTCTATGATAGTAAAAAATGCGTGTGTTTTGGTGGCATGTTTGACCCACTTCCTGAATTACAGTATCATACATCCTATTGAAAGGTGTAACACTCGAGAAAATCAGTCACATTGTCCTCTTTTACATGCCACGTGGAGAACCCCAGAATAGTTGTTGTTGTTGTCTTGTTAGTTATTTTTCTTTACTTGATTTTGTTTCCTTTTTCTTTATTTTCTTTTTAAACTCTAAAAAGC
>CM031605.1:5206145-5208645 GCA_018398815.1 Conus ventricosus | reverse complement strand
CACTGTCCACTTGTTGTTTTCCTAACACGTTACCTTCTGACCTTTCTTTACCAGACCGCCACTAGGGTTCACACACACACACACACACACACACACACACACACACACACACACACACACACACACACACGCACGCGCGCGCCCCCCCCCCCCCCCCCCCCCCCCCCCCCACACACACACACACACACAATGAAAAACGTCAACGAGGTGAAAGGAATTCGGTAAAGCTATGCCTTGTTCTTACGTTTTTCGCGTATGTTGATCCTGTTATGGTTCTCCACCAAAGCCCCAAATAAAAACATGAAGAAAAAAAAACTAATGAAGAGAGAAAGTGTGTGCGGATTTCCCAGCTGTGCAACGTGCCATAACGTTAGTCGGGCCTTAGTTCTGCCTCACTGCTTCACGGACGCCGGAGACCCAGCGAACGGCTGGCCGGCCCACAGACGGCTGGCCGGCCCACAGACGGCTGGCCGGGCCGGCCCACAGACGGCCCACAGACGGCTGGCCGGCCCACAGACGGCTGGCTGGCCCACAGACGGCTGGCCGGCCCACAGACGGCTGGCCGGCCCATAGACGGCCCACAGACGGCCGGCCGGCCCACAGACGGCCGGCCGGCCCACAGACGGCCCACAGACGGCCCACAGACTGAAAGCCAGGCGGTCAGTTCCTTTAGTCCAGCGGCAAACGGCCGTCACCTGACTGACTTTCCCACGTGATTTCCCCCCTCCTGCATTCCGGTTATTACCTGCGGCCTGGGAAAAGCCTAGACAGCAAACAGCACAGCTCACTCACTGTTCCATGATCCCCGGCTGAAAGCTCCCTAACTTCCGCTCCTCCAGACAGAGGCATTATGGGGAGAGAGACAAGACGCGGGAGACAACTGCGCTGTTGCCGACATCAGATCAACAAGGACGCATCAGAATGGATCTTGGAGACCCAAACCACCGCTATGGAGTGAAGGCAGGTGTAGGTTCAGGTGTAAACAATGGGTGTGCGATACAGTCCATCATGCTGATGGCTATGGAGTGAAGGCAGGGTGTAGGTTCAGGTGCAAACAATGGGTGTGGCGATAGAGTCCATCACGCTGATGGCTATGGAGTGAAGGCAGGGTGTAGGTTCAGGTGCAAACAATGGGTGTGCTGATACAGTCCATCACGCTGTGGAGTGAAGCAGGGTGTAGGTTCAGGTGTAAACAATGGTGTGGCGATGCAGTCCATCATGCTGATGGCTATGGAGTGAAGCAGGGTGTAGGTTCAGGTGTAAACAATGGGTGTGGCGATACAGTCCATCATGCTGATGGCTATGGAGTGAAGGCAGGGTGTAGTTCAGGTGTAAACAATGGGTGTGGCGATACAGTCCATCATGCTGATGGCTATGGAGTGAAGGCAGGGTGTAGGTTCAGGTGTAAACAATGGGTGTGGTGATACAGTCCATCACGCTGTGGAGTGAAGGCAGGGTGTAGGTTCAGGTGTAAAACAATGGGTGTGGCGATACAGTCCATCATGCTGATGGCTATGGAGTGAAGGCAGGGTGTAGGTTCAGGTGTAAACAATGGGTGTGGTGATACAGTCCATCATGCTGATGGCTATGGAGTGAAGGCAGGGTGTAGGTTCAGGTGTAAACAATGGGTGTGGCGATACAGTCCATCATGCTGATGGCTATGGAGTGAAGGCAGGGTGTAGGTTCAGGTGTAAACAATGGGTGTGCTGATACAGTCCATCATGCTGATGGCTATGGAGTGAAGGCAGGGTGTAGGTTCAGGTGTAAACAATGGGTGTGGTGATACAGTCCATCATGCTGATGGCTATGGAGTGAAGGCAGGGTGTAGGTTCAGTGTAAACAATGGGTGTGGCGATACAGTCCATCATGCTGATGGCTATGGAGTGAAGGCAGGGTGTAGGTTCAGGTGTAAACAATGGGTGTGCGATACAGTCCATCATGCTGATGGCTATGGAGTGAAGGCAGGGTGTAGGTTCAGGTGTAAACAATGGGTGTGCTAATACAGTCCATCATGCTGTGGAGTGAAGGCAGGGTGTAGGTTCAGGTGTAAACAATGGGTGTGCTGATACAGTCCATCATGCTGATGGCTATGGAGTGAAGGCAGCGTGTAGGTTCAGGTGTAAACAATTGGTGTGGCGATACAGTCCATCACGCTGTGGAGTGAAGGCAGGGTGTAGGTTCAGGTGTAAACAATGGGTGTGCTGATACAGTCCATCATGCTGTGGAGTGAAGGCAGGGTGTAGGTTCAGGTGTAAACAATGGGTGTGCTGATACAGTCCATCATGCTGTGGAGTGAAGGCAGGGTGTAGGTTCAGGTGTAAACAATGGTGTGCTGATACAGTCCATCATGCTGATGGCTATGGAGTGAAGGCAGGGTGTAGGTTCAGGTGTAAACAATGGGTGTGCTGATACAGTCCATCACGCTGTGGAGTGAAGGCAGGGTGCAGGTTCAGGTGTAAACAATGGGTGTGCTGATACAGTCCATCATGCTGTGGAGTGA
>CM031605.1:5198645-5203645 GCA_018398815.1 Conus ventricosus | reverse complement strand
AAAAACAACAACAAAAAACACCAACAAAAACCCAAAACAAAACAAAAACCAACTTAATGTTTCATATATATCCCAATTCAACATATAAGTTTGCTCAAAGTGAATTTCATCCAAAACAAACAAACAAAAAAACCCGAAACAAAACAAAAACCAACTTTATGTTTCATATAAATCCCAATTCAACATATAAGTTTGTCTTAAATAAATGTTAGCGAACCGCCTAGAGAACGTGGACAAACGAGTCACAAGACAAAACACAACGCGTTTCGACCTCTTAGGTCTTCCTCAGGTGAGACATAAACGAATAAAACAACGAAAATTCACTTAGATTTGATCGCTTCAGATCGCTTAGGGTTCAGCGCAAGGAAGAAGGCGTTGAATGAGAACGAGGCTGTTGGAAGGGAAATAGTGAGTGAGTCAAAGTCGTAATGATGATAATAATATTACTGATAGGAATACTAATAATGGTCAAAATATATAAGTTTGATCAAAGTGAATTTAAGTTTAAAAAAAATTAATGTTTCGTATAAATCCTCAATCAATATATAAGTTTGGACATCTATCGCTGCAATCGATTCGAAGTTGAAGCTTGACAGAAAGCAGGTCTCTTTCGAAAGGAAGTTATCTGGTGGGGGATTTGATCAGGGTATCATGCTGAAATGCCTATCATATCACTTCCCTTGGTAGTGTTTCTAATCACAGTACGATTTACACAGTGTTATAGCGGTATGTGCTGGTGAGGGAAGACTTTAGTCTGTATCTTACTGAGCGCGTTGGGGCTAACATGATGATGTCAGACATACACGCTTTACAGCAGACTCCACGGAAATCTTTTTTCAACAAATGTGATTTTTTAAATTTTTTTAAATTTTTTATATTTCTGAAAGAGATCAACGTTTTTCATCTGCTCTTAGATTTTACGGTAGACAAATTTTAAAGAAATTCTGCAGTGATTTTAAGAAATGTGTTTCAGTTAACTGTGTGTGTAAGCTATTGAAACAAAAACAAAAAAAAATTCATATTAAGAGTTGACTTCAACGGGCTGACAACTCCGATACAGTCCTTTGCAGTCGACTGGAATAAAAGAAACATTATCTATCTATCTATCTATCTATCTGTTTACCTGTCTATCTATCTATCTGTCTACCTGTCTATCTATCTGTTTACCTGTCTATCTATCTGCTTACCTGTCTATCTATCTGTTTACTTGTCTATCTATCTATCTGTTTACCTGTCTATCTGTTTACCTGTCTATCTATCTATCTGTTTACCTGTCTATCTATCCGCTTACCTGTCTATCTATCCGCTTACCTGTCTATCTATCCGCTTACCTGTCTATCTATCTGCTTACCTGTCTATCTATCTGCTTACCTGTCTATCTATCTATCTGTTTACCTGTCTATCTATCTATCTATCTGTTTACTTGTCTATCTATCTATCTGTTTACCTGTCTATCTATCTGTTTACCTGTCTATCTATCTATCTGTTTACCTGTCTATCTATCTATCTGTTTACCTGTCTATCTATCTGTTTACTTGTCTATCTATCTATCTGTTTACCTGTCTATCTGTTTACCTGTCTATCTATCTATCTGTTTACCTGTCTATCTATCTATCTGTTTACCTGTCTATTTATCTATCTGTTTACCTGTCTATCTATCTGTTTACCTGTCTATCTATCTATCTGTTTACCTGTCTATCTATCTGTTTACCTGTCTATCTATCTATCTGTTTACCTGTCTATCTATCTGTTTACCTGTCTATCTATCTATCTGTTTACCTGTCTATCTATCTGTTTACCTGTCTATCTATCTATCTGTTTACCTGTCTATCTATCTGTTTACCTGTCTATGTTGTATGACAGTCCTGCTGACCACACAGCATGGGGCCATTGGAGGGCTGGTGCATAGAACGTGACACCCCGTCTACTGAGAAAATGGCCCATAAAATAAAAAAGACAAATGATTCAAACAAATTGGGGTTTTTTTAAGGGAAAAGAAAAGAAAACCAATGGTTGAACGCCAATCTCTGACAAGATCTAACAGATCCTCGATCTACCCGCACCAAACTTTTAAACGAGAGAGTGAGAGAAAGAAAAGAAGTTTATTGTAACACGGGTGAAAAATAAAGGCAAAAAGAAGTTGGGTTGGTGGGTGAGTAGGCTTTGTTACTATTTTGTAAAACATGGATTATCTCCTATGAGCAAGTCGGCACACAAGTCTATCGGGAAAAAAAAAATTTCAACCGCGAGGGGAAGTAATAGAAAGCAGGACCAAAAGAGTTACTTCCCATGCAATTTTGGGGAGTGAATATGGAAACTTACACAAAATAAAATTCATGTCACTCAAAAGATTCAAAACTACATGAAAATATATGATTCCATGGATAAGTTATCCGTTCGTGATCATATTCGTCCAAGCTCTGAAGAAAAGTTGCAACAATCTTGCTGAACAGAATGCAGATCCCCATTTGATCTGGGTCCGCAGCACGGCACCGCACCCAAACTGAACCGGTCTGTCCATCACTCACATCCCATCAGTCCACCAAACTTCCTTCCAATCGGGTTTATGGTTTGGGCGTAATCACGCCGACAGACAGACTGACTGACAAACCGACAGACAGTCAGACAGTCAAACCGACAGACGTGGGCGACAATAATTCAGTCTCCGTGGCGAGAGTATAATCAATCGACGTACCGCCCTTATCTCCAGCGAGGAACGACCAAAACGAAGCGGCAGTGGGAGGGGGGTGATAATGGGTGGTATGAGTTTTTGTCGTTATAGCCTCAGCCGACTGACGACACCAACCTTTCCAGGGTTGTCAAACTGACGGTCTGTGTGTGGGGTTTGGGGTGGGTTGAGGGGGGAGGGGGGGGGGGGGGGGAGGTTGGGGGAGATACACCCTGGACAGGTTAGATCATCAAATGAATAAAAAAGGAAAAATATCCTGGAAAAACAAACAAACAACTGCAGCAAAATCATGACAGCGAACAGACAGACCTATGCCGTGCTGGGAGTACTAAGTATTCCCCTTTTGAATTGTTATTCCCAGACGAATCAAACAGGAAAAAAAATGTGTATATGCTGCAACAACAAAAAAGGAAAAAATAAATAAATGAAAATGAAATGAAATAAGATAAATCAAATTAAAAAAAACAACAACAACACATGGACCAACAGACACTGCAGAGTGGACAGCTAGTGTCCCTGTGGACAGGGCATACCATTCTTCAATTCCTAGTCACCAGACTACAACAAACAAAAACTGGCATGTAACATTACTTCCTTATTACAAATCAAACAGATAGAGTGTGCAAGAAGTAGTTCCTACGGCCGGAGGGGGAGGCCAGACACCGGACTTTCGGGGAAACATTGGCCCAAGATCAGGCCTCGGCTCGGAACACCAATCCCCAACCCTCGCTCGAATTCACCTCCACTCCTACGCCCCAGAACCCCCACCCCCACCCCATGTTTGCCTTGCCCCCTCACCCAAGCTCTCCACCTCCATACTCTAACCCGGACAAAGCACACAAAAAGACTATCCTTAACACAATGAACGTCAACACAGTCCACGACTCAAGTGGATAACGTTGTAACGTTCGTTGAGACTCCCCACCCTCTCTGTGTGTCCGACAGCAAGTGTTTGCAGTGTCAACCTCCCACCCACCAGTCGACATGACGAGCTGTGAAGTGAGTAACTATCCTAAGCGAGAGAAACGCGCTGACTTCGCCCTCACACACACACCCTGGGGCCTTGACTTCGCCCTCACACACACACACCCTGGGGGCCTATCTCGTGTGTGTCCTGTCTTGCCCCCGCCCGCCTGGTCGCTCGCCCCCACCTTTTCCCTGCTCTTGATGACTCCGTTGGATAGTCCACTACTATCAGGGAATCCCTCTGAATTCGTTTATCATCTGTGTGCATGCTTGCACGTTTGCTTGTGTGTGTGTGTGTGAAAGAGAGAGAGAGAGAGAGAGAGAGAGAGAGAGAGAGAGAGAGAGAGCTGTGTGGGTTGTGTGTGTGTGTGTGTGTGGTGTGTGTGTGTGTGTGTGTGTGTGTGTGTGTGTGTGTGTGTGTGTGTGTGTGTGTGTGAAAGAGAGAGAGAGAGTTGTGTGGGTTGGGATGTGTGTGTGTGTGTGTGTGTGTGTGTGTGTGTGTGTGTGTGTGTGTGTGTGTGTGTGTGTGAATATACAGATAGGCAGATATATTGACAGACAGTTAGAGAGATATAGATAGATAGTAGACAGACAGACAGATTGACAGACGTCCTGATGGGAAGGGAGAAATGACAAATTGAAATGGGAATGACAAAGAGGGCGTTAAAGAGCAAACAAGACATAATAATAAACCTTCACGACCAGCAGATGGGGGAACCATCCAAGTCTGTTCTGAGAACAGAACCTTTTTCTGATTCTCTTGTTCTTTTTTTTTCTTTCTTTCTTCTTTTTGTGTGTGCTCTGTATCGCATGTCCAGAGCAGACTCTGCATGCGCGCACATGTGAAAAAAAAAAGGAAAAATATCCTGGAAAAACAAACAAACAACTGCAGCAAAATCATGACGGCGAACAGACAGACCTATGCCGTGCTGGGAGTACTAAGTATTCCCCTTTTGAATTGTTATATCCCAGACGAATCAAACAGAAAAAAAAAAGTGATATGCTGCAACAACAAAAAAGGAAAAAATAAATAAATGAAAATGAAATGAAATAAGATAAATCAAATTTAAAAAAAACATATGGACCAACAGACACTGCAGAGTGGACAGCTAGTGTCCCCTGTGGACAGGGCATACCATTCTTCAATTCCTAGTCACCAGACTACAACAAACAAAAACTGGCATGTAACATTACTTCCTTATTACAAATCAAACAGATAGAGTGTGCAAGAAGTAGTTCCTACGGCCGGAGGGGAGGCCAGACACCGGACTTTCGGGGAAACATTGGCCCAAGATCAGGCCTCGGCTCGGAACACCAATCCCCAACCCTCGCTCGAATTCACCTC
>CM031605.1:5131145-5156145 GCA_018398815.1 Conus ventricosus | reverse complement strand
GTGCGGGGTTTGATTGGGACGGGGTTTTCAATTTATTCCCCTTTGGTTTGGCTGCCGCCCCCCAAGCTTGGGGCATGCTGGTGCAGCTCGGCCTGTTGGGCCCTGGGTATTTTCTGCAGTTTAAAAAATACTGAAGTTTTTTCAGCGGGCCCAAAAGTGTGGAGCGTGACCTTCCAGTCTAAAAAACCAATTAGCAAAAAAATTTGGTGCAGTAGGCGGCACAGAAAACCAAATTTCCCCCCCCCAGAACAACACAGACAAGTATGCTTTTGTTTGGGTTTTTAAAGGGTTTAAAGGAAAAAAAAAAAGGAGGGCGAAACCCAAGAAACCATCTTTCTCTCCCCCTCTCCCTCTTCTCTTCCCTCTCCCCCTCTCCTTCTTCCTCTCTCTCAACTCCCCCCTCTCCCCTCTCTCTGCGCTTGTAGAATCTGTTATATATGTAACGGGAATTTAAATTCAAAGACCTAAAAACGGGCCCTTTTTCCTTTATATTTTCATGATAAAAATGCCTTGATAATAAAAATTGATAATAATAATAATGTTTTATATTATTTTTACTATTTTTTTAAATTACTAAATTATTAAAAATTAATCCAAAAGAAAAACCCAGTAGGGTTTTCTTAGGGATTTTGGGGAAGGGGAAAGTCGTAACGTGCCCCCAAACCCCTAAATCGGGTCATTTTAATGGCCCCTTTTTTTGCATTTTTGGGTTTCCCAAAGGGAAAACCCACACTTTAAATAGTTAGAAAAAAAGGGGACACTTCCCCAGCTTTGCTTCCAGAAAAAGGTTGCCCTTTTTGGGTCGTTTTCCCAAGGACCTTTTTTGGTGGGGTGCTGCTTTTTTGGGGTTGGAAAGGGGTTTTCAGGGTGGCACCCCACCTTCCTTCTCGTTTCCCATTTTTTAGGGGAAAATTTTGGATTTTACCCCAATTAAACAGGTTTCCCCAAAGTTTTTTTTTCCTCGTTTAAAGGGTACGGTTTTTTGAGGGCGTGCTGAAAACTTTTTGGAAACGGAAAAAGAGGGCCGAGGAAAATAATGGATGCCTTCGAGGGGGTTTGGGTCGCGCTGTTCGATCGGGCCAATTGTTTCAGCCCCGCGAGAGCTTGGGGCCCCCCTAGCAATCTATGATAATGAGGCCCGCGCGAGCCGCGACCCGGGTTGAGGTCTATGACGCCCCAGGGAAAAACAGCTGAAATTTGCGCCCCATGAAAAACGGGGTGTAATGACGCCCCTTAAAAAAACCGGACTGAAATGAGGGACAATAAAAACAAAGGTAATTAGGATCCAAAAAAACAGTGGTATTGGTGGGGATTCGCGTGAAGACCCCGTGGCAAAGGGTCACGAATAAGAAAAGAATTTGCCGCTTCGGGATCATTTGCTCCTCCCCCGATTTTTTGGGCGAAAAGTCCCCCAAAAAAAGCCCCCTATTCCTGTTTCTTGAAAAGGGTCCCCCCAAACAAAAAAAACGCCCCTCCAAAAAAACTACAGTCCCGGGGGTTACCCGTTTTAAATTACTAATTTACAAAGGGTTTTTAAGAGATTTTAGCGTAGGAGGAAAAGTAGAAAAAAACTAAAACCACCCCCCATAAAAGTAAGTAGGGAAAAGCGGCCGTGATGAACGCGTTCATATACAAAAGGGGGTTTTTTTGTTTCCCGGCTTTTTTTAGGGCGGGGTGTCAACAAATGCCCCTGCAGGTGGCAGGAAAAGTTTTAAAAATTGCTATTTGGCCGGCCTACCTCCCCCGCACTTTGGGGTTGTTTTTTTTCCCCCCGGGGATTCAAAGTTAAAAAAAAATTTTTTTGGGAATGCAAATACTTTTTAAAGCTTTATAGTTTAAATTTTGTGGGGGAAGCATGGACCCCGCTAAACTTTTATATTTTAACCAAAACCACACACCACACACACACCCCACACACACACAAACCCTTACACATCAAAAACACAATACACTACGGCACACACCCCGAAACTTACACCACCACAACACACACCACACACACACACAAAACCCCACACACCCACAGAGGCCCTCCCCACCCAGAGGCCCAACACACAGAGACAGGGGACGGGGGCCCAATTACACAAAAACCCAGGCCTAAAAAAAATTACTGCGGGCACCTCCTCTACCCCCCCTCTTCCCCCCCTAGCATTACATCAGTTTTTCTAGAACTTTCTCCCCTACGCCCCGCGCGGTGGCGCGGGTTCGGGCCCCGGCCCCAATCCCCGGTTAAGGTAAAACGGCCCCGTAAAAGACAAGGTAACCCAAAATTTTCTTTTCGCGGAAAGTCGGCGAGCAGGACGGTTACTTGTGCGGGGGGGTTTTTTTTTTAAAATAAGGGTTTTTACTAAAAGAAAAAAGAATTGTGAAATTTTAAAAAAAAGGTTTTGGGGGGTTTGTTTTTGAAAGACAATATTGTTGAAAAAGTTTACGGGAGTTTTAAACGTTTTTGGGGCAAACGTGAGATTGTTCAAAAATTTGGGCCCGAAGCAAAAAAAACCTTTTCACGCTTTTAAAGGGTTTGAGACAGCTAAACCCATTTTTTTAAAAAAAACCAGGGGTTTATTTCTTAAGGCGGGGGGAAAACGACGGGTTCGTATTTGAAACATTTTTGTTTCCCCCAAAGTAAAAAAAGTTCTCAGTTTGTATTAGATTGATTGATTGTTAACTATGGTTTCTTGTTATGTGGCAGCTGTTTCTGTGTTTTAAAGATGGGTATATTTTTCAAATTTCAAACCCAGTTCATCGGCCTTCAAGTGTCCCCTTATGCAATTTAAATGGCGTTTTTTGGGAATGTTCTGGAAAAACAAACTAAAATAGGGCTAGGCAGCCCTTAGTACATTCAAGTATGGGGAGTAGTGCGTAGCCTGGGTGGGGGCCCTTTGTGGGGAAGTCACCCTTGGCTATAAATAGCCGTTTATACATGACGGTTTTTTTTTTAGTGGGAAGAGGGTGAGGGGCTCTGCTCCGCGCTTTTTGTGTGTGTGGCGGGGGGGGGGGTTTGGAGGGTGGAGGCAGTGGTGGTGTTTTCCCCACCGTTTACTTCCTCGCCAAGCCGGGTCGGGGCCCAGAAGCGCCTTGCGACGTCCCCAACCCCCCCCTCCTCCCCTCCCCCCCCTCCCCACCCCCCCCCCTTTAAAAACCCTCCCCCCTTTTCGACTTTGCTCGCTGCTAGGGCTAGAGGTGGGGGGGCGGTGGTGGGGGTTGTCCCTTTGGGGGGAGTGCTAACAGTTTTATTGTGAAGTGCAGCAAGGGCCCTGGGGGAAATCCGCCTTGTTTCCCAAATAGGTTTATCCATGAAAGGCTAATTTAGACCCAAGGGGCCCTGGGGGGGAAACCCGCCTTGCTAAAAATTACCGTTTATACATGAACGGCTAAAAATTTAGCAGCATGATTTAAACCGGAAAGAGGGGGTTTGGCTTTTAAGGGGGACGGGATGTGCCCCCCCCCCCACGTGACACCTTCCCCCCCCGGCCCCCCACCCCACGCATGCACACCTCCTCCCCCCCCCACCCCCCCCCACGCTTGAACCCCCTCCCCCCACCCACCCCCCACCCACGCTGAAACCCCTCCTCCCCCCCCACCCCCCACGAAATTGCACACACTTAAGTAAATTTTTAAAGTTTTTTAAATTAAGTCACCCCCAAGTCATCCCAAGTTTTTATCAAGTTATTCAAAAGGGTCATCCTCAAGTCATTCACAAGTTCTTCCCCAATTTATCCTCAAGTTTTTAAAGTTACTTCTAAGTTTTTATTCAAGTTGCCCTAAAGTATCCCAGTTTTTTGACCCAAGTTCTTTTTAAGTTCTTGATTAAGTCACCCTTTTTAAGGGTTCCAACAAAGTTCTTTTTCCCAAGTTATCTTTTAATTATAAAAAAATACAATCTATGTTTTTATTTTAAAATAGCGTTCCCTAATATAGAAACACACAGGCCTCAAAAAAGGGCGTCATCGTGAGGATGTTTTGATCAGGTTTTCGGGCATAGATTTTAATGAGTTTTTTCACCCGAAGAAAACCGCTTTGGTTTAAACCAATTTGGTCTAGGGAAAAATGCCCTTTTTATAGACTCCATGTTTTAATTTATTGACCATAATTTTTTTAATCCCCCAGATTTTTTTTAAAAAAATTTAAAATTAAGTTTTTAAAATTTTATTTCTTTTTCAAATGGTTTCAAAATAATGCTTTGTTTTTGGTGGTTTTTTTGGCCCGTCCCGGGGTTTTCTTTTTTGCTTTTTATTTGGTCAGATTTTTTGATAGCTTTCGTTTTGTTGCCATTGTTTTATATATTTTATAACCATAATAACCCCCCCCCAAAAACAGAAAGCAAGGGGCCCCAAAAAAATGGCAACATTTTTTAATTTTTCAATTTTCCCTGAAGATTTTGGGGTTTGCTGTAGGTTTGTATCGCATGGATTTTTATAGCCGGAATTGAACCAACTTGTTCGGGGCGCTGGCGGCTTTAAATTTTTTCATGATGTTTTAACATTAATTTTTTTGTTGTTCCACTCTCAAATTTTTTTTTCCGGGTTTTAAAACGCCCAGGATGGGGAAATTTTTTTTCACAGGTTTTCCACCGGTTCAGTGTTTTCTGATGTTTTTTCTGGTTGGTTACTTTCTCCCCCTGATTTGGTTCTGAGGTTTTTCCAGCTCGTTCATTTTAAAGGGGGGTTTTAAAAATTTTATGTTTAAAAAGTAATTAATCCCATGTTAATGGGGGATAAACAATGTTCCAAATCTGTAATTTTAAATCCCCCCTAGAGATTTAAATGTTTTTTTAAAAAACGGTTCTTGGTTTAAAATCATCCCAAAGATTTTGGGTTCGGGAATAAAGGGGGCCCAAATTTCTGACTAGTTTATTTGTCAAACAAAGGCCCGTTTGCCCCAACTTTTTCCCATTCTGCCCCCACCCTCCCGTTTCATACCTGTTATGATATTTTTAAAATGTTTTTGCGGCGCCATCTTTTTGAATGTTAAAGGGCAAATTTTTTTTTTAAAGGTTTCCGAGGAAACTGTTTTTTTTTTTTCCACATGCTCCCCAAAGGGGAATACACCCCCCTTTTTTGGGCTAATAGTTTGATCTTTAACGGGGTCATTCAAAGTTCGGGGAAGGGTTTAGGCCCCCCTTTGTAGCTTTTGTAGTTTCATCATTTTAAATGTTTTTTATTAAATTTTAAATTATTTTATTTTCAAAAAATGCCCCAAAAAAAAAAAAAAACTGTTGCAAACCCTTGAAATCCCCTTTTTTGCTTTTTATTGGGAGGCCAAAGGGGTTTTGGAATCAATGTTTGGTAAAAGCTTTTTAAAAATTTAAAAACCAGCGGGATTTTTGGAAAAACCCTAGACTTTGGGGGGATTAAAGCAAAGCTGTTTTGTCTCATTGCGGGCTTGGGTTTGGGCCACGAAAAAAATTTCTTTATGAAAGGAAAATTTTCCAAAATTTTTTAAAAATATGTAAGAAAAAAAAATCCCATTTAAAAAAAAATGGCTTCATTCGCAAATGATGGGCGGCGCCGCTTTGGTGATGCGCTTGTTTTTAGGGAAGAAATTTTCGATTTGGGAAAACGGGGGAATGACGGCGAGGAAAAAAAAAACATAACAAAGCTATGGGGGAAAACTAGCGCTGAAACAAGGCCTATGAAAGGCCCGAGACTTGAGAGTTAGATTTTATTAATAAACATGAAAGACAGGGGCTTTCCCAGTTACACTTTTAAAAAATGTTGACCAAGCAAAAAAAAAAAATATTATTTTGTAACAGGAAAAAGGGCCCGGGGAAAAATTTTTGGCCCCCCCCCAAAAAAATTGGGTGACTTTTATCAACACAGAAAAAAAAAAAGATGCAAGAAAAAATCGCGTTTTTTGGGCTTTGGGAGGGACCGTGGGTTTTATTTTTTTTGGCGCATAATTTTGGTGAATAAAAAATGAAAAAAAATTTTATTTTTCCCCCAAAAGGTATTGGAAGGGCATCACGAAATACAAAAGCTAAGCAAGCGGAGGAGCCCAGTAAACAAAAAAAAAAAGGGAAATGGTTATCTAAACAAGAAAATCTGGCAAATTTTTTTTCCAGCCCCCTTAAAAGAATAAAGAGACCGCACTTTGTGAAAAAACTCCAAACGAACCCATCAAATGGTCTTTATATTTACCCTTGATAGGATTAGCAAAAAAAGTTTTAAAAGTACCCCCTTTCCGTCTTTGACATAGCTTCAAGTTTAAAAGTGGGGAAACCCTTTTAACAAAAAAGGTGCCTTTTGTGTTGCTTTTGCCATACAACTGAATTTCTCGAGGCCCTTTAACTTTTTCTCGCATGATTAAGTCGATAAATGGAAAAGAATTTAAAGGCCAAAGTGAACCCAATTATTTTTAAAACTTAGGTTACCTTTTAAAAGAGGTTTTCCGGGAGTCACAGAAAAAGGGCCCTTTAGTTAAAAAACTTTAAAAAACAGTTACCCAAAAAGGACTTTTCTCCTCCGTATCACGAGATTTATTGAAATTTCGAAACACAGAATGGGTTAGAAAAATTCCCTCGTTTTGCGCGCAAATGAAAATGAAGAATTTAAAGGGCTAAAACATTTAAAAAGAAATAAAAAGAAAAACAAAAAAAGGGTGCTGAAGGGACCCTTTCATCCGGAAAAAATTTTTTTTTTGGTTTTTAAAAATTTAAGGCCCTTTATTTACCGGGGGAAGCAGAAGGGGACACTGCTCGGGCAACGATCCATTTTGGAAATTGTTGCCCCATTTGAAAAAAAAAAATTTTTAAGATGAATCCCCCCGTGTTTTTATTTACGAAAAACTGCCCACCCCCAAAACAGCCACCCCCTCAAAGTTCTTTTGTAAAAGGAAGAACTGCAGATAATTCCGCCGGGACACAGTTCCGTTTTAAATTAATTTAGTAAAAAAAATTTGATTTTTAAAAGGGGAAGCTCAGAAGGGAAGTGCAAAAAACAAAAAACAAGAAGGAAAAGGGAAGAGACCTTGAAAATGTACGGGAACCCATTTCATGCGGGGTAATGTTTTAAGGAAACTTTTGGGGGGGTTTAAATCAATGCATCCCAAAAATTTTTTCCAGATCCCCTTTACAACCAAACCCCCAAAGGGGGGAAAAAAAAAGAATATTTGAAATAAAAAAAAAAAAATTCGAACTCGTAAAGGGAAAAACATGGAAAAGTTTTTAAATGAATTGGATGAAGCTATGATTGCTTAAAATTTAAAAGTTGTTTAAAAAAATTAAAAAAAACCCCTTTTTTTATGGGGTTTCTCCAGTGCCCAAATTGCTTATAAAAAACCCCTGGATTAACAAACCCCTTTTGTTTTTGGTTTTAAATCTAATGCTTCTTTGTTACAACAGTTGTGTTGATTTTTTTGTAGTTTAGATCGAAAGTTTTACGTTGTCTTGATAAAAAAGTCTTTTTCCCCCCCCAAAAATGTTTTTGGGATTTGGGTCTTTTGGGATATTTTTTAAACCCCAAACGCTGCGGGTTTTTTTTTTTTTCCCTTTGCTTTTTTTAATGTTTTTCCCCTGGCTCGAAATGGTACATTTTTGCCCTTAAAAACCAAAAAAACTCTTAATCCCTTTCCAGTTAATTCATCCTTCATTTTTCCCAAAAAACCTTTTGTTGTAATTGAATGAAAAGGGGCAAAACTTTGGGGTTTTAATCAAAATGTATCTTTCCATCCCCCATCCCCCTTTAGCCCTTCGGTTTCCATGTTTTTATAGAGGTCTTCAGTGGGATATCTATAAAAAAAACTATCTGTATTGGGGTAAAAGCACTTGGACTCAGGTTTCGAGGGTTTCTTAAAGGGAGTCTTAAAAAAACCTCTCCATCAAAAGCTTTGATAATTCTAAAACAAAAAAAACCCAATAAATACAGGTTTGTTAATTTGCCTTTCTTTTTTTTTCTTTCATTATGCAAAAAGTGATCATGAAATTTTCTGAAGTCCTGATAAGGGGGTTTTTTGAAGTCAGCAAAAATTGCTTCTTTTCCTTTTTGGGGAGAATCTGACATCTTTCGCTTGTGCGGATTCCCCAATAGTTTTTCCCCAAAAACAGTGTTTTTCATACCCTTGAAAAAGTTTTTTTGAAGCATTGTGGTTTTTTAGTTTGAGGTAGTGTTCTTATGATGTATGGTTTCATGAACTGTTTTGATCAAAAAACCCAAATTTTGCGATGAAAAAAACTGTCAACTTCAACCCCTGTCTTAAATAAAATTGTAGAAGGGCTGTAAAGCAGACATAATTTTTTTTTCCCCCGAAGATTTTGGGGACAAATTTAGGCGGCCTCTCCTTTGGGTTCATCTTTAGCTTTCTGTGGAATTTGGGTAGGGCATTATGAGGTATGGAGTTCCCGGGAAAATTTTTAAGTTTTAAATTTAGAATTAAACCACGCTGTGATCAGGCGGGTTTAAAAAGTTTCCCCCCTTTTAAAGCCTTTTGAATTTTTTTTCGTACCCGTGTACAAATTTTTTTTGGGGGTAATGGAAAAAGATTTTCGCCATTGCCCAAACCCTACAGATTGTTTTTCATTTTAAAATTTCAGAGATAGTTAGGGAATTTTTCTCGGATCATAATGTTCCAAAATATTTGTTGTTTGCTTTACAGTAATGATGCGAAAGCCATACTAATTCCCCCCCGAATCCGTTTTCAATTTTTGAACATTTTGGTAGGTCAGACAAATTTAAAACAATTTGTACTCCCGTAAACTTTAAAAAAGCGTCCCGCTATCCGGGTGCAGAAAAATTTTTTTGCGCAGGATCCCAAAAGGGAAGGGTTTTAAGCAAAGGGGCTTTCTATAATTTTTAAAGACGTCCGCCAAAAAAACATCCCTCCCATTAAATAGGAATCATGATTGTCTCCCCTCGTTTTACAATCTTTCTGCCCCGATCTTGGAGGGTGGTAATCTAATCACCCGAAAGTCCTTTCCTCTAAGACTAGAAAAGAACGCGCCTTTAGGGGGGGAAGTGATCTTCATCAAACCTTTTCCCAAACTGTTCATGTAAATCAAAGGGGGGAAACCCCTTTTTTAAAAGAGAGTTTTTAGTCAAAAAAATTTTTCCGTTATTGGGCAGGACTTTAAGGACTTTGCCAGTGCCCCTTTTTGGCCCCTCATGTGTTGCATTTGAAATCGTGAAAAAGACTTTTTATTTAAAAATGAAAAAAAATGTTTCTTTTCTGATGACTGTGCAATGGGTTTTACCCCAGGCGTGGTTACTGCTTGCAAATAAGATGAGAGTCCCTAACTCCCCAAGTTTGAAAGAAGGGGGGCTTCCATGGGCTTTTGGGTTTAAACTTTGTTGAAGATTGCATTTTTTTATGCGCAGTCCTTTTGGGAAATTTCCCCTAATTTTGTCTTGGGGTTTTTTAGGGTTGGGGGTTTGCTGCGTTGATGAGAGGGCCCAAAACCCCCAATCCAAAAAGTGAGTTCTGGTCTTTCTGTTGTGATCTTAAGGGGTCCCCCATGATTTCGATAAATTCAATTATTAGAACCGTCCCTTTCGCACTTGCTGCATGCGTTTTTTAAAAATGTTTCTTTAAACTCTGGTCCTTTATAATTCTGGTGTGAAAGAGCGCCATGACCCCCAAAAATAATGAAAGGGAAAAAGACAAATCGGGGATTTACTCCCTTTAAAACTGTTTTTCGAAGGGTTTTTTTGGGGGTGGCCCCCCCTTTAAAGGAAAAATAAGCGACTCAAAGTTGCGTTTAAATACGTATGGAGAAATTTTTCAACCGGTTTTCCGTTCTTTAAAAAAAACTTTACGGGCCCCTTTTGGGGGGGTCAAAATTTTTTTTTGTATTACAAACTACAGAACTTTTACAATGTTTTTATGTTCACTGCGGCTTGCCAAAAAGGAAATTTGTTTTTAAACATTTTCTGCAGAAATTTTGTTTATGGTTTGGGTTTGGGAAATATGCCCCAATAATTATATTTTGCGTATTAAAGTGTTTTTTCCCGGGAGCCCGCTGGTGGTTTAAAAACAGTAGTAAAAAAAATGATTTTTGTCGGTTGCCTTTTTGTTGGACTGTTCTTGGACACTTTAAATTTGGGACCAAATCTGTTTTTTCCCACCCATGTGTAAACATTAAAAGTTTTGGGTTTTGTTTTGTTCTTTTTAAACAGGGTCAATGGAAAAACCCGCTAACGGGAAAGGTTTTTTCCATAAAGTTTTAAAATCATTTATTTTAAGGGCGATAGTTAGACACTCTCTCGCCCTGCTTGCGGGCGTTTAAAGCGGGTTGCAGAAACACACCACATAAAAAATTGTTGTTTTGTTTTCTTTATGTTTAGAACTGCTTTTTTTTCGATAATTCTGGAGGTAGTTGGGGAAAGTGAGACTTTCCCAAAAATCGGCGCCCTACTTAGACTGTTTTTTAATTTGTCTCTAGGACTTCGCCCTTGACCCAAACCCGAGCCCCTCATTTTGGCTTCTTCAGCGCAGCGTTCCCAAACCCGTTTCAAAACCCTTTCGTTTGCCCAACCAGCTTTTAAAACATATAGGGGAAAAAATAGTTGGCTGTTTAGTTTAGAAACCCCGATTCTAGATTTTCTTCATTTATTTTTTTCATAGGGCAATTAAAAAAAAGCTAACATTTCTTTAACTGGCGGGGGCTTTGTTAGTTTTTTCTTGGAAAATTGGAATAGCATGAAACCAAAAAAATTGCCCGTACGCTTGTGGATCAAAGACTTTAAATCAAAATTCCCTTCGGTTTGACAAATTTTTTTGCATTGCTTCAAAAAAAATTTGTCTTGTCCTTATATAAACTTAGCCCAAAGTTGGGGTCTCTTTTCTAACTTCAAAAAAATTTATTGAAAATTAAAAAAAAATACTTTAAAACAGAAACCCAAATCAACGGTCTTTTTGCGCTTGGAATATAAAATAAAGTATAAACCCCCCTTTGGCATTGTTTTTGTGAGTGTTTAGAAAAGAGTTTAATGTTTGTTTACTTTTTTTTAAAACTTCCTTTTTTTTTTGTCGGCCCTTTGGCTGGGTTTAGAAAAAATTTTGTCCTTTTTTTGAAGATAACTTTTGTCTTTTGTAGTCAACAAAAACGGCCGTAAACGATTAAATTCCTTATCCTGTTTTTTTGAGGCAGCTAGGCTTTATTTATTGTCAGTTTTTAAACCGGAAAATAAGTTTAGCGGGTTTTTTTTTGAACCCTTGCTTTGTGCTTTTTGGGGTTTTGTTTTTAAAATTTTTTTCCCCGCAGCACTACAGGCCCCAATGAAAACAGGGCCCAAATAAAAACAAAACCCCTAGAGGTTTTAAAAACTGCGGGGGGGGTTTCACCAAACGCCTGTTTCTAAGGGGACCTACACCGTTCCTGTGATGGGAGATTTTAGTCATGCTCCGTATTGAATAAGTAAAAAGCATTAAAGGGCAGAAAGAATACCTTTGTTTGGTTTTGCTGTATTTTTAAAAGGGCTTTTCTCTAGTTTTTGTTGCATTTGTGGGAATGTTGGTTTTTTCTGAAAGGTTTTTTCTTCAAAGGGGGTTTTTTAAAGCCGAATTGCCCGGGTATCCCCTTTTTTGGGGGGGCGTGTAGGCCCTTTGGAAAAAACCCGAACAGACAATTTCTTTTTATAAAAAAGAAAAATAATTTAGTATAGTCTCTTTTTAAACTGCTACCTTCAATAGTCAGCTGGCAAAATTATTTTTTAAAAACAAAAGGGACATTAAACGGTTTATCGGCTTCCTTTTTTCTTTATCAATTGAAGTTTATTACGTCTCTCACAGTTTTTCCCCCTTATGTAACGGGTTTTCCCCGTTTTACCTTTGGTAAAAACCCTAAACCTTTTTTTGTTGTTTAAAAAATCATCGTTTCACTGTGAAGGGTGTTGATCTTTTGCCGCAAGGTTTCTGTTGGACTTCTACCCCCCCCCCCCAAAAAATTTTTCTTATTTTGTCAAAATTGAAAAGGTCTTGTCCCCTTTCCCTTAAATTTTGGGGGGGATGCCCTCAATCGAACATTGGCTTTCGTTATTTTTGGGGTTAAAAAAACTTTTTTACTTCCTTTTTGAATGGTTCTTCCTCTTACACAGCAAAAAAAAACTTTTTAAACGGGTCTTTTGAGACGCTAAACCCTTAAAAAAATTTAAAATAGTGTCTGCCCCCGCTTCTAGGATTGTTGTATGATGCGCACGTTTTGTAATTTATATTTAGTTGGGGGCTTAAAATTTTATTCCCCAAACAGCTTTTCTAAAACGGGTTTTTAAAAAACGTCAAAAAATTTCCCGGTTTTCCGAAAAGCTGTAATTTTTTTCGGTGTCTGTTGATTTGATTTTAAAACGTTTGAATTTTATTAAAAGTTAGTTCATATGACAATCTGTCTTTTTTAAAGCTCCCTTTAAAGTATGGGGATTTGGGTTTTTAAAAACTCAAAATCTAGGGGAAAAGGAAAAAGCGAAATTAACCCTTTTCGATAAAATTGCGCCCAAAGCCTTTTTGCTGCTTTTGCACCCGAGGCGGGTTCGGGCGCCTATTTAAGTTTTAGTGCTTCTTTTTTTGCCGATTCTTGAATCCAAGATCTTTCCCCTTTATTCGCGGTTAGCCATTTTGATCAGAATAGGTTAAAAAATATGTCTGTTGTTTTTAAAAAAAATACTTTTGCCCCCAAGTTTTACAAAATTTTTTTAACGATTGCCCGTCCCAAAATTTGGGCAATTTTTCTGGGTTTTGGGCTGTTGTTTTTAAGTAGTTCATTTTTTAAATAACCCTGCAGGGCCCGGCACGATCAAAACATTTCCCTCCTAGTTGGAAATTTTTAACAGAAAAATTTGATCTGATCAAAAAGTGATGGATTTTTTTGGGAAAAAAATAATTTTTCCCTTTTTTTTCCTGCACGCCCAAGGGGGCTTTCAGCTTTTTATAGGGCCAAGAAAACGAGCCATATGCTTGTGCCATTTTTTTTTTTAAAAAATTTAAAAAGGTTAAAAATTTAAAACTTGGGGGAATTTAAAAATGAAGAAGATTAGTTTTTTTTTTGCCCTGGGGAGGGTAGAGTGAAATGACCTTTTTACACGGCATTTCCCCAGCGCTCTCAAGGGGGGTGATTTTAAAAGGGAAAAAACGGGGCGGAGCATTTTACAAAAAATTTAGGTTTAAGGAAATCCCCAAAATTTAGAACCCCAAAAGATTTTTTAAATTTGGAAAAATGGTATTTTTTTGTAAAAGCGATCAAGGAGAATTGTTCGGGTTAAAAACTAAACCCGACCCATCAAAGTTTTTAGCCAAGAGTACAAATTTTAAAGATCAGGTTTAAAAATCAAAATCGCCTTTGGGATTTCTTTGACCAAAAAATTTGATAGGGTGCAGTTGTGAAACTTCAAAAACCACGGCCCAAAAACTCCCGACAGATAACAAAAAGCAAAACATGGGGGGAAATTAAAGAATTAAATCAATTTAGCAGGGTGAATTTTAAAAAATGTAATAGAAGAGAATCCAGTTTTTTTCAAAAAAGAAACAGGTTTAAAGGGCTATACCCGGCCCCGCTACCCCTGCGGGAAAAAAGAGGCCCCTTTATAAAGCTTTAAGGGAAAGGGTCAGAGGGAAATTTAAAAACAATTTAGCCCAAAATTTGGTGAACTAGATGAGGGATATAAAAAAAAGAAAAAGAAAAAACTCGTTGAAAGGGTTGGGTGGGCGCCAACTTAGGGTGATATTAAAGAAAGAATAAGAAAAGACTAAAAGATCTTTTAAAAAGAAAGATCAGCAAATAGGGGGGGTGACAATACTAACCGGGACCAAATTTCGAATCAAGTGAATTTGAAAAGAGAAAAATATCGAAAAAAATTTTTTATGAAGAAACCCAAAACTAGCAGAACGAAAACGAAAGTTTTTTAGAGGGGCAAAGGGGGTCACATTAGCAAGCGTTATAAAGGCCCTTTGGATTTGAAAAAAGGACATGGTGATGGTATTAGGCGGGGTGGGGGGAGCAAAGTCAGTGCCTCCGCCGCCCTGCCCCCAAACCCGATAAATCATGGGGTAAAAAAACAACCCTTTATTTCTTGGAAAATTTTTTTAAAAAAAAATTTGTGGTAAAGCTATTGAAAGCTTTACCCGGAAAAATTTTGGGGAGTATTTTTCAGCTGGCTTTTTCTACTGCAAGCAAAAATAGGGTTTGGGTTTATGGCCGAGCACTTATGGAATTTTGTTCTTTTAAAAGTTGGGTTTTAAAATTTGTAAGATAAAGGGCCAAAATAATTCCCATTTCCCGTTAAACCAAAAAAAAAACGCCCCCGGGTTTTTCCCCCCTTTTTGGTCTTTGCGAAAGAGTCCCGGAGCTTTGTGAGTCTTCAATGATTTTGGGGGGGGTTTTTTTAAATTCGGGGGTTGGAAAGACTTAATTTGGGTGTTCTTTTATTTTTTGTAATATTACTAGCTCAGAATTTATGTCGTTTTTTTTTTTTCCCCAAACCCTTTTTTCATTTCCCGCTATAAAAATTTTAATTTTTTATTGTTTATTTTATCCCTTGGAGTCTGAGGTCAGAAGGCAGCATGTTAAAAACCCGGGCCAAAAAGCAAAATTTTCTTTTGATCTTGCGTATTGTAAAAAAAATGTTTTGGGTTTTGTACTTGAAGGTAAATCAACTGTTGAATTTAAAGGGCGTCCCCTTTAAAATTTTCTAAATATTGTTTTTGCGCGTCAAAGCCAGTAGAAGGATCAGTTATGCTCGTTTGCCCGTCTTTGGGGGCCCGCAAAACCAAAGTTAAAAAATACGGGAAAAGAGTCGGGTTTTTTGTTCTACCCGCTCTAGTTAGGCCCTTAAAGTGTCTAAGAAAATTTTTGTCCATGCTGTTTTTTTGACTTGGGTGTAAGGAAACCCGGCTGAAAAGGTTTTTTCCCGAAAAAGAAAGTTTTTTTTAAAAAAGGGGGGCCAGTCATGTTATACTTTTCTGGGGTTGCCCCCAAAAATAAAGGTCGCCTAGACCATGATTATGAAACCAACTTTGTTTTAAAGCCTGTCTTGTGTTAAATTGAATTTGTTAAGATCTTTCAAAAACCTTCATGTCATTATGTTGGTGGGGTGGGAAATTTAAACGGTTTTTTTTTTTTCATTTGGCAATTTGGGGCTCGGTTCAGTTTAAAATTCGTCTGAAAGTTTTAAATTTGAAATGAAAAACTGTTTTTCCTTTACCCCACCAAAAAATAAAGGTGATTTTTAAAAGATCAGCATTCGCCCCTCCACACCAGTTTTATGCGCCCAAAAAACAGCAAAGTTTAACTGGTTTGATAAAACTGCATTGGGGTTGGGCCCAAACCAGCTTTCTGGGTGTGGTCCGGGGTTTTTAATAGGGGGGGGTTTAAAATGCTTTCAATGGGGGTATCCCTTTTTTGAAAAGAGGCAGTCTGGGTCACAGCAAATTTTTTCAAATTAAAAACAAAGGGGTTTCTTTTTTTTTAGATTGTAGTGCGGCCCCCCAAAAGAATATTTTGCCCAGTATATTTTAATGCACTCTTTTTATTTCGTTTAAAAAAATTTTTTGTAACAATAAAACCCAAGACCCGCCCCCGTTTTTAGAAAAAGTATTGATAACGAAAAAGCGGAGCCAAAAAGGTTTCACTTCAGGGAAAAAATTTTACAAAGGCGTTTTTTGGTTTAATATTTAAATGAAGCCAAGGAGAATAATAAGGTTCTAAAAGTTGACAAAAAAAAGGGGAAAAAGTTAGGGGTTTAAATTAAACCCGAGGGTTTTTTTAGGGTTTTTTTTCAATTAAAAAAAAGCAAGAGTAACCTTTGGGGCATTTCTCTCAAATTAACAATGCCAAAAAAAAAAAACAAAGTTAAAAATTCAAGCTGAAGAAAAAGGAGGGTTTTCTTTTTGATAAGAGCTAGCTTAAAAAGTTAGGTTTTTTGGGGTAACCAAATTTTAGATTTTGGTTAACCAAACCCACCAAAAACTACTTTTGAGGGAGAAAGTCCGCTCGGGTCTTGGGATTTCATTCATTACTCTATGTTTTTTTGGAAGAGCTGGCACGATGAAAAAAATTTTAAACGGAAGGGGCCCCCAAAAATGTTTTAAGGTCTTCCCTTTAGGGGAAAGGGGTGCCCTATTGCGATTTTGAAATTTTAAAATTCCCTAATTTACAGTTTAAAGGATTTGTTTGGGGGGGGGTCGGATCATTTAATATAAAGGGTCAAAGGGGGCCAAAAAAAAAAAGGGGAAAGTTGTTTAAATTTTGATAACCCCGCACATTGGGTTTTGGGGAAAAAAAATAATGCGTTATAAAAAATAAGTCGCGGGGGCCAGAAAAACCAGGGTTACCCTTTGCGCCCTGTAAAGGGGTATAACCCTTTTGAATTAAAAAAAACCCTTTCAGACGTTGCCGGGGCCCTTTTAACAGAATGGTGAGATAGGCGTTTGTATGGGTTTTTAGTACACTAAAGATGGTGATTATAAAAGCAAAGAGGTTGGGGACAAAAAAAAGTTTCCTAAAATAGAAAGCCCGCGCAATTAGAAGCAAATAATTTTTGGTCAGTATGAATATAAAAAAGTTCGAAAACCTGACCTAAATGGGATTAGAAACCTATTTAGAATTTGGGGCATAAAAATTTTTAATTCATTTAAACCCCTTTACATATTTTAGCCGTCAAAAAAGTTTCGGAAAAAAAATTTAACTCTGGCCCTTTTCATGTAAGTTTATGCCAGAAAAATGGCGGAAAAAAGATGAAATAAACGTATGGGGAAAAAAAAAAGTACATCCTCCCAAAAAAGAGAAAGGGTTTTAAAAAATGCTTTACAAAAATTTCAGTTTTTATGCCCCAAATTTAAAATTTGGGGCGCGTTCACTTTAAAATTTTTAAAATTTTGTTTAAAAGGTTTAAAGGGGAGGGATGGGGTTTGGGGGTTGGGGGGGGAGTGACGTCCTTTTTAAAGGAATTCTTTAAATTTGCTGGCCAAAAAATTAGACGTTGACGTCTTTAAAATTACTGTTGTCTTTTTTCCAATGGTGGGTTTTTTAAGGGTTTTAAAAACGCAACAAAAAACAATATTAGTCTAATTTAAACAATTTACAGCACTGTATTTGGGGGAACTTACACATTTAGGCCCTTTTAGGTTTTAATATGAACCCAAATTTTGACAGAGGCATATAAAAACCCAAAAATGGAAATTTGATTTTAAAATTTAGTATAAAATATGGAGCCGTTAAACTTTATGAAAAAAAAAACCTCATTGTTCATTGAATTTTTTGGACAGGGTGGTTTGGGGGAAAAAAAAAAAAATTTGTCCCGGGCCCCTTTTCAAACAGTTTATCGTTATAATTTTAATCATATTTTTGGTTTTCTGTCCCAAAACCCTTTAAATGGAAAAAAGGAAAATTATAATAGAAAGGGTTTTTTTGGATGATGATAAAATTTTTTTTTAGTTAATCTAGCAAAAAAAACTGATTTTAGGGTTTTAGAACAGTTTTATAGACTGTTTGAAGGAACGCAGACACTATTTATTATAGATGACTGTTCGGCAGAAAGAGACATAGTTAAAAAGAGAAACACTTTGTCGAAACTAGCTTTCAGTGGAAGACATGCTGGAATAAGTGTGGGATTTTATGTCAAAAATATAACTCAGTTTAAAAGACTTTAGAGAACAGTTTAAAGACTGTAGTTCTATTTCACATGAAAGACAGAGACTCATTTGAAGAATGTTTGCGCGAAAATGATGTTATTGAAAATGACCAGGAAAAACACAGGATTAAGCAAAAACTGAAATCTGAAAAGTTTAGTAAATTAGTATTGAAAACGGATAACCCTGCACAGTATGTTTGTTTGTAGGGTCGTTATTTTTTGGTTACTTGTCAGAGAACAGGAATAGGCGGCTTTTAGGGCACTTTCGCCCAAAAACTCGGTGGAGGAGCAAGTGAGTCTGAAGCGGCATATTACTGTTCTCTCGAATTCTGTTCTCTCCGCAAACGTTGAATGCAGGCTGAGTGAGATTTTCTGACTTAGCCGTTTTTTCGGTTGAATCTCAACCAGCGGCGCTCGCTTCAACTTTTGATTTTCGAGTTTTGATACGCGTGTAGTCTTCTTCTACTCTATTCCGACTCGTGTGTTTCGTCATTATTCGCCCTTCTTTGACGTCGTGGCTAGCTATTTCGAAGCTGAAAGATGTCCGCGATAGGCGTTTCTCCCGTTTTCGTGAAGGCGAGAAATATTCCGGACTCGTTGAACAATCGGCCTTCCGTGCTCGAGATTTGCCTGGCAGGTGAGCGGGTTGCTGGCCAAGGGTCTGTGGTGGGAGCGCAACAGATCGGAGGTTTGTGGAGGATCTATCCCGGACGCAGGACGCCAGGACAAAACTTCTTGTGCAAGGTATTGTTGTGAGAGGTTCCCTTGTGCAAATTGTCAAGTACCAATCCCTTTACTTTGAGAGATAATACTGGCGAGGAAAAGCCCTTTACGAAAGTCTGGATAGACAATTTGCCAATTCAGTTGCCGATTCAGAGATTGAGCATTCTCTCATCAAAATCGGATGTGACCTACGATCGGCGATAAAGGCGGAAAGAGCAAGAGACGCTGACGGAAAATTGACCCGTTTTCCTTACAGGAAGACGTTTCTTATTCATAACGCTTCCACCCGTACCCCTTGAAAAAACGCTCAAGGTTAGTGTTTTTACTGCCAAGGTATATCACCGTGAGCAGAAAAAGGCAGAGAACAAGCAACTAATCTGCTCAAAATGTCTGGGCACAGGTCACCATGCATCAGTGTGTGCAAAAGAAATGGTCTGTAGAGCTTGTAGGCAGTCTGGCCACAAGCAAGGAGATCCATTGTGCCAGCTGGAAACACCATCCACTCCTAACAATACCAGTGTGAGTGAGAGTGTGACTGTGCAGGGTGAAAGTGAGGAACAGAAGGAGACAGTTCCAGGACCGACAAGAGCAAGACGACGAGAGAGGAGGAGAGCGGGCAGTCCAGGGGTCGACCAGGGGAACGCCAGACGACTCTCACCTCTTCCTTCCAGTTCAGTCCGCACGTCGGCACAGGTCCGAGACACCGAAGCGGCCCCGCTCCTGGGAGGGCACCAGTCCCCGGGACGTGACGGGGAAGGACAAAGTCAAAAAGAGGAACACGGGCCAGGATCTCCGTAACTCCTCCCCTACAGGCGCAAACGCTAACAAGAAAGGTAAAACGGGGGGATGATACTTTGCAGGCAGTGGACTGACCCGGGATTTTGACCTTGCTAGTGTTACGACTACGGCTTGGAATGAGATATAATGGTGGTATTCAGTTACTGTAAAAATATTTACACTTAAAAGAAATACTTTATGATTCATGGATAAAATACGCATATGTTGTATTAATGTCAGAGGTTTGAAAAATAAATTTAAAAGAAATTCAGTATTTCATTATCTAAAAGGTCAGAAATTTGATATAGCATGCTTGCAAGAGGCACACATAACAACTAGTGATTTAGTGACATGGGAAAAACAATGGGGGGACGAATGTTTTACAACGAAGGCACAAATAGAAGCCAAGGAGAAGTAATTTTGATAGCTAAACATTTTGAAGGAGAAGTTAAATTAGAAATTGCCTGCAATAGAATTCTTGTAGTTTCAGTTAACCATAATGAATACAATTTCAAATTAGGAAATGTTTATGCTCCTAACAACTCAAGTGAAAAAGTGTCGTTCATGAAAACTTACAGGAAACGTGAGTGAATTCAGTGAAAACAATCTTCTTTTGGTTGGTGATTTTAACTGTGTTCTTAGTAATAAGTTAGATATTATATCAGGTCATATCCATATTGATTCAGAAGTGAGATTATTTAACCATCTTGTTGCTAGTTTACAACTAACAGATATGTGGAGAGCATTCCATAAAAGCGAAAAAGACTTCACATGGTCTCGAGTAAATCCCTTTATCGCCCGTCGCTTAGATTATTGCTTTTTATCTGAGGGAATGCTTCAATTCAGTGCTGCGTGTGAACACATCAACTTTCCTCACTCGGACCACAAAGCAATACTACTAGAACTTGACAGCAGTGATTTTATTCGTGGGCCTAGCTATGGAAATTTAACAACAGTTACTTAAAGGATCCAAGATTCGTTCAGAAAATGAATGATTTATTAGACAGAGAACTTGAAATACCTTCAGATTCCAACTCATCATATATGCATACTTGGGAATTATTAAAATTAAAATTAGAGATTGTTGTAGTGAGTATGGTAAACTACTAGCCAATAAGAGAAAAAATGATGAAAAGAAATTAGAGTTTGAAATTTTGGAAGTTGAAAAACAAATGATTCTCAATCCCACGAGTAAAGATAACCAAGAACAATATTTAACATTAAAACAAAAGTTAGAATTACTACAAGCACATAAAGCCAGTGGTGCTCAGGTGAGAGCACGAATTAAGTGGATTGAAGAGGGTGAACGCAACACTAAATATTTCTGTAACCTAGAAAAAGCAAGGGGAAAGAAGAAAGTTATCACAAGGTTGTGTAAAGATACAGGAGAAGTAATTACAGATCAGCGACAAATTTTAGAAGAACAGGTAACATTTTATAAGAATTTGTATAATCAGCCAGTAGAAGTAAACAACGTTAGTGAATCTGTTGATGTGTTCCTAGAAAATGAAACCATCCCTTGTTTGGAAGAAAATGACGTTTCCAGTTGCGAGGGTATGGTCACTACTGATGAAACAACAAACGCCTTAAGAAAGATGAAAAAATGGATCAGCGCCAGGGAGCGATGGAATTACTATTGAGTTCTTCAAATTTTTTTGGAATAAAATAAAAGTAGTCTTAACAAACTCGTATGTGGAATCTTTTGATAAAGGAGAACTAGTTTATACTCAAAAGCAAGGCATAATAACATTGTTACACAAAGGGAAAGAACTTGATAGAGACAACTGACTAATTGGAGACCTATAACTCTAACAAACACTGATTACAAGATACTGGCCAAAGTATTGGCAGAAAGACTTGGAAGAGTCATCCACAAATTAGTTAACAACGACCAAGTAGGCTATATTAAAGGCAGAAACATTGCAACAATTATACGATCAATAGATGACGCGGTCAATTACCTTAACCAAACAAATAAAACGGGTTACTTGCTGGCAGTTGATTTTTCAAAAGCCTTTGATTCATTGTCAAAAGATTTTCTGTTGCATGCCTTTAAAGTTTTTGGCTTCGGAACTGAATTTAGGAAGTGGGTTGCCATACTGACAAAGAACCCCGCTAGTTCAATAAATCATGGGGGATGGATATCTGAACCGTTTAATTTTTCTTGCGGAATTAGACAAGGGTGCCCTTTTTCTCCATTAGCCTTTGTTTCTGGCAGTGGAGTTGTTAGCGATTAAAGTTAGAATAGCGCCATATCTGGCATCCACGTCCCAACCACTGTTCAACACAACGATACTCCTCTAAAAATCAAACAAATGGCGGACGATATAACTCTATTCCTCAGAGATAAAAGAGATATGGTCAAATCTTTAGAAATCTTTACAACATTTCAAAGTTTCTCAGGTTTAAAATTAAACGTACAGAAAACGAAAGCTTTACCCATGGGAAGGCAGATAGGAGAACAGAGCTTCCTTTCACCACAGTAGATAAAATAAAGATATTAGGCATTTATTTCCAGCGTGATAGATGGCTCGGAACATTGAAGATAATTGGAGTAATAGGATGTATCAAATGAATAATTTGATTCGAGAAATGGAGTAAGCGGGATATCAGTATCCAAGGTAAGATTGTAGTAATTAAAACATTTTTACTTAGTCAGTTTCTTTATGTCATGCAATCTATAGGACTTCCAGATAATGTGCTAAACAAAGTTAACTCAACCCTTTACAAATTTCTGTGGAAGAAAAGATTTAATAATAAAAAAGCTTTCGAAAAAGTCAAAAGAAAAGTAATGGAAGCAAGTGTGGAGAAAGGGGGACTTGGTATGATTAATCTGAGTAACTTTCAAAACTGTTTGTACTTGCAATGGGCGGGCAAACTCTTTAAAGCCACCGAACAAGAAAATTGGGCATTAATACCCAGATGGCATTTACAACGCCTCACAAAGACGGATGTTTTTTGTATAAATTGCAGAGCCAAAGACCTGAAGGATTGTAGCTTAATCAGGAATGAATTCTGGAAAGAAGTGTTAACAGTTTATCTAAATCACAAAATATTGATAAAACTTGATCATATTGACAAAAGCAATTTTCACAATCAATACCTTTTCCACAATAATCTAATTCGCTATAAAAATCAGGTATTATACTTCAAAAACTGGGTAAATAATGGTATTGAGCAAATTAAGGATATAATTAATGAAAGAGAAAATAGACTACTGACTTTAGAAGAAATGCAGGAAATGGTTGGACAGAATAGAGCCCTTACATTGTTCCAGTACAATGCTTTGATTAACTGCATGCCAGCGCAATGGATCCAGTGGATCCAGTCAGGAGATAGAGGATCTGGGACGCTCCCTGTTTTGCCAGTCTGTTAAATACAAAACCTAAACAATAAGGAAACTAATTATGTCACTTACGGAAACTCAAACACTACTGCGAGTGCCTTCTGGAACAGAAAATTTGGTATTGAATTAGACAAACCCACATGGTGTCGAGCTACAGACGTCACAAAAGAGGTAAGACTCAGAGTTCTCCACTGGAAAATACTACACAATATATATCCGACTAATATCATGCTTAGTAAAATGAAAGTAAAAGACTCAAACAAATGCTCGTACTGTCCTAACACAACTGATTTCATTGAACACTTTTTCTGCGAGTGTCCAATCGTTTACAACTTTTGGAGATTCATTGAGCACAAAATTTACTTAGAAACACATGCACAGATTAGATTATCAAACACAGATATACTATTTGGTATCAATAAATCGACTGTTTCGAAGACAAATTATAAGTATATCAATTTTATCATATTACTGAGTAAAATGTGTATAAGTATTTGTAAAAAGACAAACACGGGTATCCCTCTGCAACTCATTTTTGAGAAAGAGTATAACGTCCGGGGGGGGTTTAAAAGGAAAACTTCTCCAAGTAGGTGAGAGAGTGTAAATCTCGAAGGAAATGTAAGTTTATTTATGAACACCTAATACAATTCTTGTATTGTCCGTGCGTTTGGGGTGTGAGAGGGAGGGAGGGGTTATCTCTGCGGGAAGAGTTGCAGGGTGGGAGAGGGGAGGGATCTGGATATGTGGAGGGGGCGGGGAGGGGGGGGGGGGGGGGGCATTTGAGGAGGGAGAGTTCGTATGCCTGTTGTCTCGCTTCTTGGCTTTCCTCATGTCTTCCTTGAAGACCATTTCTTTTCGCAACAAGGTTGGCTTCACCGGGAACAGCCAATGGGTGGGACGACATGCAACAAACCCCTAAATTCTTCCAAAAGACGCCGTCTCTGTCCGTGCGTCTGTCTGTCTGTCTGTGTGCAATCAGTGGGTCTGTCTTTCTGTCTCTCTGTCTGTCTCTCTGTCTGTCTGTCTCTCTCTCTCTCTCTCTCTCTCGCTCTCTTGCTAACACTTTTTTTTTTTTTTTTTTTTTTTTTTTGGGGGGGGGGGGATATGGGGGATGGGTGGGTGGGTGGTGGTGGTGGTGGTGGGTGATGTGAGCAGAGCTCACGCGCTTGGGTAGAAGGATGGAGAGGGAGACAGGCAATTGGGACCAACGATATCCGCACGCCTGGTGCGTCCATACGGAATTGTGTGCTACGCATAAATTTTGCTTCGGTACAGTGCCTTTAACATGTAACTACCATTGTTAACATATTTGACGGAGGGGAGGGAGGGAGAGAGAGAGAGAGAGGGGGGGGAGAGAGAGAGAGAGAGTGTGTGCGTGTGTGTGTGTGTGGTGTGTGCGCGCGCGCGCGCGCGTGTGTGTGTGTAACACAAATTGAAAATCTGAAAATAATTAATTCTTTTGTTTCATCTATGTTGTTTTCTTAGTATATGCAACACATCAGAGTGAGTGTGCCAGTAACATACACATTAGAACATTAACAAACCCAGACACTTTGTATCAAACGCTAAAACACTAAAAATCAGCAAAAATATGTCCATTTGTAAGAGAACTACAGACTATGCATGGTGTGCATGAGACTGGTTGGGAAAAAAAGAGCTAGTAGTGGAAATTCTTTTTCTTTTTTTTCCGCTTTTTGTTTTTTTTTTGGCAGATGAAGAGGACAGTGTGAAGCATCAAAAAATGAAGAGGTGGATTTGGCGTTAGGAAAAAAAAAAAAAAAAAAAAAAAAGAAAATGACCGCCTTAGGTGCTCCATTGATCCGATAACTGATGCCACAAAAAAAAAAAAAAAAAAAAAAAAAAGATGGTATTGGTAACTCATGAAAACCGGTAACTGTGCACTCGTGCATACTGGGATAACTGGTATCAGGCCACAACCTGGTGTCATACGATGGAAGTAGGACAATCATCAAGGCACAGCAAGGAAGAAAATGACGCCTCCTGCATCCCAAATACAACCCAGAAGACACATACCATTTACTGGGACGACGGGAACAGGTCAAGATCTTCCGCCTGAGGACTGGACACAATCGCCGGCTCCACCACATGCACACAAAATTTGGCATTGGACAGAATGAAGAGTGCCCTTGTGGTGAGAGACCAATGACAACCGACCACATCCTTCGAGTCTGTGCGACGTATGCAACATCCAGGAGAAAGTACTGGCCAACACCGACAGCAGTGGAAGCCAAGCTGTACGGCACCCTGGTGGAACTGCGACGGACGGCAGCCTTCATCGAGGACACCGGGCTGCTCATCTAACGGGATGGCGAACGAGGAAGAAGAAGAACTGGTAGCATTGCCTGAACTGCAAGCCAGAGAGAGACCCAGTGCTGCATTGCAAAGGTGTAGAAGTGGCGGAAGCTAGAGACAACTGCTACTATTAGTTTTACTGCGAGTGGCTCGTTCGGGTCGAACGATTGTTGTTCTTTCTTTCGACTCATTGTCTGCTGCCTATAAGCGTCAAAACCAATGATCATGACTCTTCTTGCGTCCTAACAAAGACATTTTCTTTGGTGATAATGTCAGTTTCTGGGTGATC
>CM031605.1:5046241-5131045 GCA_018398815.1 Conus ventricosus | reverse complement strand
TTTATACACCTATCCCGAGCACTGAAAACCGGAAGTGACATCGTTATTGGAAGTCCCGCAGGAACATAGTCTGCTGAGAAGCGCGAAGAAACCAGTTTAGTTCTTACCATGGGCACATAACGATCATTCGTACACCTCTCTCAGTTCAGAAAACGTTCCAAAGAAGAAAAAGCGAACAGGGGGGTACTGTTGTGTAGCTGAATGCAACAGTTCGCACAGTCGAGGCTTCAGTTTGCACGGTTTCCCGAGCGACGAGTCGATCAAGAGACAGTGGGTAAGGTTCGTCCCGACACATCGGAAAGATTTTGGACCCAAGTTTGGGACGCCCAATTCGTATTCTTTCATTTGTGAAAAGCATTTCAAATCAGAATGTTACCCTTTGAGCCTAAGTATCAAACGAAGCATGGGCATCGAAACAAATGCAGCTCTGATTCCTGGCTCAGTGCCAACCATCGACAAGCCAGTGTGTGTGACCACAGCCAACAGCATGAGCACCGAGAGCACAACCACAATTACGACACAGGCCTCCACTCAGGCACGCAGTACAACAGTCACGACGTCTGTGCTGTCTTCAGTTTGCTCCATTTTACCAGGAGTGAGCCAGGTGCGAGGGCCTATGCAAAAAGGGAGCGCCAAAGGGTAAGTGATAGTACTACTTGGTAGGCCTATAGTAATCAGTATAGAATAGCTTAGTACAAAGTTGTTCGGCATATATAGGCCGCTGGGCCTGTTGCTGTTCATTCAATCAGGAAACTAGGACTAGTCTAACTTTGAGCTACACCTAGCAATCTTTTCATTGCCCTTACTATCAAAGTACAACTGTTTTCGCTGTCTATTTTCTGTGAGACCCACGGGGTTGGCTATGGCATGCATTGCTACAGTACAGACAACATAAAGTAATAAAAATAAAATTCTTGTTATTTCTTGTTACATCTGTACTCCAGACCTCAATGTTTTAGCAGTAGAGTAAGAGGATGGAGATCATGTACATGTAATGTACATGGTACGATACATTTTTTGGCAACAATGTTCAGCGGAAATCACATTCAGTGACATACTCCTGTGTGTGTTTGTGTTGTGTTGTTGTTTGTGTTATATTGTACATCTTTAGCTACCGAAAGTTTACAGGAAAGGGAGGGGGGAGGTAAGGGGGTAGCAACAACATTTTCTGCCACCTCACAAGGCACGGTTTTCTAGTTAGCGGGGTAGAGAGGGAGGGGATAGCAAGATTTTCAAAGGCACGTTTTTCGATTTGAGAGCTAGCACATTTGGGTGAGGGTTGTGTGTGGTATGCATGTATGTGGCTAGTGCCAGTGTGTATGTTACCGTCAGCCTGCGTGCATGTGCACAGGGTTAAAGGCAGAATTTTTGCAACAGGTCATTTGTGAGCTGACTGCCAGTCCTCCTCCTGATTCGACAAAAGATCTTGCTGCTGCAGCTGATAATCACGTGCAGTCGAACAGCACATTTTCAACTGGAGATGCAGGCGTCCAGACCAACAGCTGCTTTACGAACACAGTAATTATATTCTATTTACAGTCTGTGTGTTGCAAATAGGGACATGTAATAGAATGTCTTTTGATTTTTTAAGTTCATGTTGTGAAATGATGTGTTATTTTGCTTTAGAGCATGGGTTTCCTCAATCATGCATTCTTAGCTTTTGAACAAAAGGTATGAAAAACTTAAAAGAAAGTGACTAGTATTCTGCTATATCTGGTGCAGTGATTTACCAGACCCTAGTCATAGATCATCGCACAGCTGGATTGAAAACATCCCATTTGTGCCTGTCAGTCAGGAGAAATGTCTGATTACTTTAATATTGGCAAGCTAATTCTGATTTGTTGATTTCTGCAAAAACCAGGGCACTGCCATTTCTCTTATGTCAGGACAGTTTGTCATTTCACTTTTCAATCATCAGCACTTCACTGTTCATGTGTGTTTTAATGGGAGAATAGAAGGGGGGGGGGGGGGGTGGGTATTTGTTTATTATTTCATTGTATTGCTGACATTATTGCAGTGGCTTAGCAAGCCTACAAAAAGGTATCGATGCCCAAAAGGGGGAGGGGGGGCTAAGCCCGCTTAAAGCTGACAATGGTATGGATATGAAAGATGCAATAGAAGCCTCCCTTGAGAGAGTTATACTTATAGTGAATTTACAATTTATACTGCTCTTAGCAGCATTTTTTTCTTTGCTGAAAGAGTGGTAGGGCCCTGGTCTGAGGGCCCTACCAGGGTGTAACGCCACTGTGTTTATCATATGATTGTGAGCACTTATTGCTTCTTGTTTATGACAATGAAGTGCCAGGAATGTCCAATATCATTAGTAAGTAAGGCACAAGTATTTCTTATAATGATACTTTACCGTATGTGGGCTTATATTATATTTTACTACCTGACTGAACGCGTGTGTTTGTGCAAATACAATTATGCATGTTATTATCAAATTCAAGAAAGAATGTTAAAAGACACTGGTCCTTTGTAAGTAAATGGATAAAAGAAATGAAAAGGAATTGTTTTTTAAAAAAAGGTCATTATACAGTGAGTAAACCACTTTTCTTTGTTATGTTTTAAGGGAAAACAGACTCGAACCAGAAGCAAACGAGTTCAGGTTCACCCATGCATATCCTTTAAAGGTAAGTTAGAATAGTGTACCACATTTTATGGACTACAAGGCGTTACTTTTTTCTCCTAAACTGAGATCCCTGAGTCTTATAACTATGACTGACAATAGAGTATGGAAATAAATAAACACAGTCTGCTTTTTGTGTGAAATTCGGGGGGGGTGCGTCTTATAAGGTTGCCTTGTACTTCGTACAATACAGTACATGAAATTGGGTCCGGTCACTGATGACATTATTGTAATGTGTTGCAGTGTTTGTCACACCTTTGCATTATGCATTGTGTTCTTCCTCCCATTTGTTTATTGTTTGATGTTTGCATTTTTTAAGGGGTAGGATGACAGAAAATGTGGCAGCTTACTCTCTTACCCTCAGTAAAGATCATTTTGACTTGTTCGTGCTAGCCCCCCACCCGCACCCCCCACCCACTTTTTAGTGTCAAAGTCTGCACTTATAGACATGTTTATTACTCTGAAACACCATTTTGGTATTCCTTACTTTTTATTTATTTATTTTTTTTTACTAATTGTCAACATGCTTTCACAGCGCACTATTACAATCTATGTGTGCAGTGTAACCAGAGAAACCTTGACAAAGAGGAAAACGGTACAAGGATGTGCAGTCAGTTCAGTGTGATCTGAACCTGGACACCAGCTACATTCAAGACAAAACACCTGACCAGTGTGAACCAGCCAGTGATCCAGCCAGTGGACCTGAAGACACTGAGTGCTGTGAGCAGGCTGATGATCATGATGAAGATTACATCCCAGTGGAGGAAGAGAGCATGGACACAGACTCTGCTAGGTATGTTGGTCATCAATGCTCTTTAAAGCTGATATGATAATGAATTGTGGAAGTGTTAATTGTTGTAACTAACAAATGCTTACAATTGCATTGGGTATGTTTTCTACTGATTTATTGTTGAGACGAAAAATGAAAACTAGTCAAAAGCACACTAGTTCAGTGACTCCTTAAGAAACCAAGGAAACAATATTTAACTTCTGATTTTGATTTGTTTTCTCCACTCCTTTGCTCATTAAATAAAATTTTACGCATGATCTTATTGCTATTGTCATTTCCTGGCAAAGGGACTTTAGGGACCATCCTAACAGTTGTGAAGTGCCTGGACACTATGGTCAAACTGCATCAGCTAAGGATGAGAACGTTACGTGTGTGACCGTTTTGGATTACCTTGCCACACTCTGTCTATGGCGGAGACATTAATTTGATTTCATAGTGTACTCTACTTTTAAGAAAAGCTATTCCATTGCATCAAGTGTAAAAGTGTTTGTGTGCACAACACACACACACACCTTTTCCCCTCCCCTACCTACTTACCCTCCCTGCCACCCACATCCACATCATATTAACATGGAGTTGTCATGTATTTTAAGATTTTATCACTTTCTATTTTCAGTGACGCTGAACTAGATTGGGGGGAAAAGAAAGTCGAAAATTTATCAACCCTCCTTGAGCTGTTTCAGCACTGCCAGTACTGCGCTCAGCCAGCAAGTGGTATGATCAGACACATTAGAGGCACTTTCCTCAGTGTGAAGCAGGAATGCCCGCACTGTGGGAAGGACAGAGTGTGGGTGAGCCAGCCCTTCATCAAAGACATTCCTGCTGGCAACCTGTATGTGTCTACAGCCATTCTGTTCTCTGGTTAGTATACTCCAGAGAAAGAAATATATTAACCCCCCCCCAAAAAAAAAAAAAAAAAAAAAACCCTAAAAAAAAGCATTCAGGTACCACTCTTTTGAAACAATTTTGTGTAGTCATTCCAAATCAGCATACAAATCGCCAACTTTTGTGTTCCAAGATGGCGTTAAAGAGTATTTTGTGATTGTGGGCCCCCTAAAACAAACAGGGGCAACTGCTTTGTGTAATTCCAGGTTAGATGACCCAGAATCTAAAAGTCATGATAAAGTGGCACAGAAAACCATTGGAAAGTCATCTCAAAATTCCAGGAATACATCACTTGGCCCTATAGGATTCAGATTTGGTCAGAGTCGGCCTCGTGTTGAATTTTTGTTGTTTAATTACGATTCTTTTGTTTCAGAAATTACAAAATTTGCAAAGATATGAGTAAACAGATCTGTTTTAAGTGTTCTTAAATGCAATGTTACATATATATATATATCATGTTTCCAGTTTCTCGCAGCATGAAAGACAACAAAGATAACTTTTTTTTCCAGTTTTATTGGCATGCAGCTGGTAATTACTCGGCTATCAATAAACCGTCTTCAGCACCACTGTATAAAAAAGTGAATACGAATCAAGGCTAATTTTACTTTTATACACACCAGCTAATATTTCCCACTTTAAGATTGAAAATAAGTAACCAGAGAACAGGGAAATGTCTGTTCTACGCCACTTTCACCCTCACCCAGTTTTCGGGTGAAAGTGGCCTAGAATCAGCATATTACTGTTCTTTGACAAGTAAGACTTCAATAACCAAAAATAACGATTATCTACAAACAAACATACTGTGCAGGGTTATCCGTTTTTAATACTAATTTACTAAAGTTTTCAGAGAGTAGCGTAGGGGAAAGTAGCCAGGACTGAAACACGCCCCATAGAGTAACGTAGGGAAAAGCAGTTGTGGCTGAACGCGCCCATATACACGGTGGGTGCACCAGGCTATCCGATTACTTCGCGGTATGTTAATTACAGCGTGGGGAGAGCCCTGACAAAGCCCGTTAAGGTTAAGTTGCCCTCAGACAGACAGACAGACAGAGAAGAGAGACAGAGAGACAGACAGACAGACAGACACACACACACACACACACACACACACACACAGAGGCGTGCACGCACACACGCACTTTCTCACTCTCTCTCTATCTCTCTCTCCTCCCCCCCCTGTCTCTCTCTCTCCACACACACACACACACACACACACACATCACACATATTTAAAAAAATGTGCCCTGGTTTACAGAGCATACTCCTCGCCTACGGTGGCGTGCTCTCTGTTTACATTGCAGGTGTGCCTTCGGCCAAAAAATCAATACTGCTGCACTCCCTCCCTACCCCCACTCCTTCCTGCCCAGCTTGCTCGATCGCACCATATTACATCAGCTAACACTGCTCGCGTGGCAGCGCTGTCACAGCCTGGCCAATCAGCGGCCGCTCACGACTAGGTTAACCCACACATTCTTCCACTGACTGCTGGGCAACCAGGACATGTTTTACTGCGCTGTGGATGTGTAACCGGTTTACTGAAGAACAGAATTGTGTATCTTGAAGGGTTGTTGGCTCGTTGAAGACAATATTGTTGACAAAGATACAGCCAGTTTTAATACGTGTGGCAGAAAGACCTGTGAAGTGACTGTGTGGTGTAGTGAGAAGATATTTACTGGTTTGTGCAGGTTGGTTTTGTTTATATAATATTTTGATCATGGCAGAACAAAGACAGTGGAGATTTCTAAGCTGACAATACTTGACGAGCATGTTGAGTACCATGCACAATTTGTTAGTGCTTTGGATGAGTTGAGAGCGGCAGGCTCATCATCAAGTAAGAAACTACCCGCCTTCCCTAAACCACCAAAAAGAAAGCTATCTGATTTGTATGGAGAGCAAGCAAAAAAACAAAAAGATGGCGCCAGAAGAGCTCCACCAATACTTGAAAACAAAAGAGGTTGATGTGGGAATGACAGTTAGGAAAGAAGTTTTCGTTTTTGGGGCAGAGGAAATAACGTCTATTGCTGCTGCTATTGATAAACTGAAGGAGGGGTATAGACAGCTTCAAAGGCAGGAAGCTACAACAATGTGTTTTAACTTGCAATATGGTTGGCTTTTAGAACAGACCTTCAAGGCCTTTTCACAAGAAAAAGACAGTGGAGCGCATACTCAAAAATGGGATGAGTGGTGAAGAGCAATGTAGGGATATCCCCTTCATATTCCCGCAAACTAAGAGAGATTGCTCGTTTGTTGAATCCATATGCTAAAAGGTTTTCTACAGTTGGTCTTTCTTTCATGGAAGTCTACTCTATGAGGAAGGATTTGTATTTAATGTTTTCAAGCAGTGAGGAGATTAGAAATTATTGGACTACTCCTGTACAGAACCAATTCAACTCCAAACACACTCCTCTCAAAGTCCGCAGCAGTGAGAGAGAACTAGCGCTCTACCCTAGAGCGGTCAAAGGTCACAGTGGCAAGCCGTTTCTTCAGCGCTCTACCCTAGAGCGGTCAAAGGTCACAGGGGCAAGCCGTTTCTTCAGCGCTCTACCCTAGAGCGGTCAAAGGTCACAGTGGCAAGCCGTTTCTTTCAACGCTCCACCGCTTCACCCTAGAGCGGTCAAAGGTTATCAGCAGTGAGATCAGACTTTTTTTGCTGCTTTGTCTCTTTGCTGTCTACGCCCCGTTACAAACTTTTAGGCTGCCAAAGCAGTATTTTACTTAAAAAAAAAAAAAAAAACATTTGGAAATTTGCCAAGCGTCCAACCCTGGTGAAAAAAAGGAGGGGTGTGGTATAAACTTTTTTTTGTGCATTGGGGGGCTCTTTAAATTTTGCAACAAAAAGGGCCAATGCACCAAAAACCAAGCACTGTTTTGCCCAAGTGGTTTTAACATGAAATAATAAAGCTCTGTGAACCCACCACTCCCCCCAAGACCCCAAGCCCTTTAAATTTAAATTTTTAATTAAGCACCCCAGGTTTTTAAATTTAAGTTTTTAAAAATTACTTCAAGTTTTTAAAAAATTTTTGATTAATTTTTTAAATTTAAAGTTTTTGATAAAGTTTTTTAATAAGTTTTTGTTTAAAAGTCACCCCTTTAAGTAAACCAGTTGAAAAAAATTTATCTTAAAATTATAAAAAAAAACAATCATTTTTTTATCTTAAATAGTAGATGTCTTTTATGTACACAAAACCCCCAAAAAAAACGCGTCTCGTTGAGGATTTTTGCCAGCGTTTCTGAAAAATTTCTTGAATTTTCTTAAACCCCTAAGCAACTGCATTGATTACTTTTCTGGTCTAGGAAATGTTTTTTTATAGACCCCATTCTTTTTTATTGACTTTATCATTTAAAAAACGCCATGATTATTTTTAAAAAAAATTTTAAAAATTTTTTCCATTAAAATGGATCAAAATAGCTTTGTTATTGGGGGTTTTTGGCGTGCAGTTGTTTTTTTCTGTATTTGGGGGTTTCAGGTTTTTTTTTAACTTCTTTTTTTTCTTTTCCCCAATTGTGTATATATTTTATAGCCTAAAAATCCCCCAACAGCAGCAAGGGCCCAAAAAAAGGGGGCAACAGTTTTAAGTTCAATATTCCATGAAGACTTTGGGCCCTTGTATCACTGGGTTTTTTAGCTCATTGAATAAATTGTTTGGCTTTGGCGGTGTTATTTTTTTCTGATGATCATATTCTGTAACATTAATTTTTTTTGTCTTTTCCCTTTTAAATTTTTTTCCTGCTTCAACACCCCCCGGGTTTTTTAATGGTCTCCCCCTATTCAGTGTTTTCCTGATTTTCGGTTTGGTTACTTTCTCCCCCTGATTTAGGGTTTTTTGGGTTTGATGATTTTCCAGCTCGTTTATTTTGAAGGGAAATAAAATCTATAGATTAAAAGTTATTAAACCCTGATTTAAGGCGTACAAGTTCCCAAAACTAAGTATAGATCACTCCCGAGCTCTAATGACTTTGTTAAAATGGATCTTGCGTTAAAACAACATAAACTTGTTTAGAAATAATGGGAGCAAATTATGACTGTTTAGTGTACAAACTAAGAAAAGTTTGCCCCACATTTTTTACCATTCTAGACCCCCGCTGCGCTTCAACCTGTTTTGTCTTTAAAAGTCTTGTGGGGACATCTTTTTGAAAAATCGTTCAATGCGAATTCAGTTCCCGGGGTGTTTTGTTTTTCCCATGCTGCCAAAAAATACGCCCCTCCTTTTTGGGTAAAGCTTGTCATCAAATTGGGCATTATAAGTTCAGGAAAGGGTTTTGGCTGCCCTTTTAGCGTGGGATCATCGTGTTTATTTTTTTTTAAATTATAAATTTTTTTTTTTTAAAAATGAGCACCGAAAAAATGTTGCTAACCTTGTATACCATTTTGCTGTTATTGGGGGGGGCTAAAGGTAGGATCTCCAAAGCTTGGTAAAAGCTTGTTAAGAATTTTAAAAGCAGATTTGGGCAAAAATGACTTTGGGATTTAGCAAAGCTGATTGCTATCATTGCAGCTTCGGTTCCACGAAAGATTTTTAGTTAAGCAAGGAATAATTCCCGACAATAAAATATGAAGAAAAAAAAAATTTTTAAAAAAAGGCTTTTACTCGCAATAAGATAGGGGGGCGCGTGGTGAAAGCGCTTGCTTTTTGCGGCGTAATTTGCATTTAGTAAACTGGGGAAGACGGCGAGAGAAAAAGGCATAACAAAAACATGGAGCACTGCAGCTGCCAAGACGCCTATGAAAGGCAGAGACTTGGGATTAGATTTTTTTTTTAAAGACACCCCGAAAGAACAGGGGCAGCACTTAAAACATTAAAAAAGTTGACCAACAATAAAAAATATTATTAGTAACAGGCAAAAAAGGTCCGAATTCCCCCCCCAAAATTCAGTGACTTTTATAACCATAGAAAAACAAAAATGCAAGAATGCGTTTATTGTCGTTGGATGACCCCTTGTTTTTATTTTTTTGCACATAATATTGGCTGAGTAAAAAATGAACAAAATTATTTTCGCCAAAAGGGTTTGGAAGGGATCACAGCAAAACAAAAACTAAGCCAAGCGGCGGTGTCAGTGAAAAAACAGCAAAGGGAAAGGGTTTTCAAAAAACGATTTGGCAAAAATTTTTTTCCCGCCCCTAGACGAATACAGGACCGCATTTGTGAATACATACGAACGACACCCCCAAATGGCCTTTTATTTACCCTTGTAGGGGTTAGACGAAAAAGTTTAAATAGCCTCACGCATTGATAAGCTTCAAGATAAAAAGATGCAACCTTTTAAAACAAAAAAGTGCTTTTGCTGTTGTGTTCATACAAAATGTATACCACGGGCCCCTTTAACTTACCCCCGCATGATTCAAGTCGATGATGGAAAAAAAATTTAAAGGCCAAGTGAACGATTATTGTTTAAAAACAGGGGGTTACATTTGAAGGGCATTCCCGGGGTTTTACAATCACAGGCTTTTTGTTGAAAAATTTAACAGTTAGCCGAAAATTTTCTCCCCCATATCACAGAGAGCTGTTGCATTCTCGCAAAAGAATGGGGTTTGAAGATGCCCTCAGTTTTGCGCGCAATGAATAATGAAGAATTTAAAGGGCTAAAACCAGTACAAGCAATCAAAAGAAAAACAATAAATGTTGTTGAAGGAGAGTCTTCATCCGGCAAACTATTACCATTTGGTTTGAAAGTAAGGTACCTTTATTTACCGGGGAAGCAGAAGGGGACACTCGCATCAGGCAACTGATCCGGTTTGGAGTGTTGATCCATATGAAATAAAAAGAATTGTAAAAATGAATCCGCCCGTGTATTATTTACGAGAAACTGACACAACAAAACAACCAGCTCCTCAAAGATCTTTTGTGAAGGAAGAACTGCAGATAATCCCGCCGGGCACAGTTCCGCTTTAATTAATTTACGGTTCTCCAGTGCCCGATTGCATATGAAAACTCTGGATTAACAAACACACGTTTTGTGTTTGTTCTATCTAACGACTTCTTTGTTACAACTGTTGTGTTGATCTCATGTAGATTAGATCGCAGTTTTACGTTGTCATGATGAAAAGTCTTATTGCCAAACAATGCTTCTTTGTAGTTGTCATGTGATATGTTTGACTGCACAACGCTGCGAGAATATTCCCTTTGCTTTCTTAATGATTTTCTCCTGGCTCGAAATACTGTACATTTTCGACCTTAACCCCACATACTCCTTGATAACCTTTCCAGATAATTCATCCTTCATCTTTCCTGAAAACCTTCTGTTAGTATTGAAGTAAAGCGAGTCTTTAGGATAATCGGACGTGTCATAACCATCCTGCATGCCCTTTAGCCACTACGGTTTCCATGTCTTTATAGATGTCTTGATAGGGATAGTCTATAACAATAATATGTATCTGTGTAAAGTAACTCTGGACTTAGGATACGAGGGCTTAAAGTAGTCATAAAGAAATCTAACATCAAAAGCTTTGATAATTCTAAAACAGTAAACCCAATAAAAACAGGTTTGTCTAATTTGACTTTCTTTTTTTTCATCATTATGCCGAAAAGCTGATCATGAAATTTTCTGAAGTCCTGATAATTAGGTTTTAAGTTAGCTTAATTGCTTCGTTCTCTTTTGTGACCAATCTAACATCTTACGCTTGTGCGGATTCTCCATAGTCTTTCCAAAACAGCTGTTGTTCATCAGCTTGAAAAGTCTTTTCCGAAGCATCTGTGGATTTAGTTCTGAGATCAGTGTTCTTCATGATGTATGGTTTCATGAACTGTTTCTGATCGAAAGCAATTATACGATGGACAGCTGTCAACTTCAAACCATGCCTTAAATAAAATTGTAGAAGTCTGTAATGACAGACATAATTTTTTTTGCCACGAAGATTAGGCACAAGTTTAGGCGGTTCTCTTGGATCCATCTTTAGACTTTCTGCTGCTAATGGATAGTCATTATGCAGGGCATGGAGTTCATGAGGATATTCTAAGTCAACTTCTAGAATGAAACCACGCTGTTGATCAGGCGTCAAACTGCCCAACCACTTTAATGCCTTTTGAATATTGTTCGGGTCGCCGCCTGTGTACATTTTAAAGTTACGTAATGGAAGTGATTGCGCCATTGCCCAACCATACAGATTGTTTGCGTCTAAATACATGAGATAGTTAGACCTTTTACTCGGATCATAGTCGTCCAAGTATTTGTTGTTTGCTTTACAGTAATGATGCGACGCCATACTAATTCCCCCACGCAATCCGTTTTCAATCATCTGAATCATTGGTAAATCTGACAATAAATCAATCTGTACTCCAGTAAACTTTAAGAAAGCGTCCCGCTCATCCCGGGCGCAGAAATATAATGCGCAGGATCCAGGCTGTAATGTTTCATGCAGGTCTTTCTGTAATTTTCAAAGACGTCCGCCAACAAACATACATCTGCCATTAAATAGGAGTCATGATAGTCTCCCATCGTTTTACAATCTAACTTCTGCCAGCTTCTTGAGCATGCTGGTAATCAGAATCACTGATGTCCTTTCCTCTAAGACTAGAAAAAACGCGCCTTTAGGCGGAAGTGTATCTTCGTCAAACCTTTCCCAACTGTTCATGTACTCATAAGGGTAAACGCCCTTTCTAACGAGAGTTGGGTCAAAATATTCTTCTGTTATTGGGCAGGACTTTAATGACATAGCTAGTGCCTCTAATGATCCCATCATGTGCTGCATAGAGTCATAAAAAGACATGTTATTTAAAGTGAAACACATGTACTTTTCTGATGACTGTGCGATGCATGACACCCTAAAGGCATCGTCTACTGCTTTCATTATAAGGTGAGAGTCGTAACCTCGCAAGTTATGAAAGAATACAGGCAGCTTCCATGTCTTGGATCAAACTTTAGTTGAAGATTGCATTTGTTATGCGCTGCACCTCTAAACTTCCCACTAATGTGATCATGGTCTCTTACTGTTGGATTCTCTGCGTTTGATGAGAGACCTAAACCGCAAATCCACAATGTGTGGCTGAGTCATACTGATGTTGGTCTTCAGGTGTCATTATGATTTCAGATAAGTTTAGATTATTAGAACAGTCATTACGCACTTTCTGCATGCGCTTTAAGAATGTTTCTGCAGCATTAGGCCCTCTGTATAATTCTGGCTCTGAATGAGCGCCATCCGACCTAACAATAATGAAGGCAAATGAACAAATCTGATGATTACTCATTAAGACTGTTTTTCGAAGTTTTTGTGGCGCTGGCCCTTCATAAGGAACAATGAGTGATTCGAAGTCTGCGTAAACTACGTATGGAGAATTTTGCAGTCGTTTCCAGTTCTTAAAACTAACTTAGATCCTGGCGGGGGCGTAGTTAGTTCTGTCTTACAGTCTACAGAACTTTTACAATGTTTTATATGTTCACTCGCGGCTTGCACAGATGGAATTCTTGTTAAACATTTTCTGCAGAATTCTTGTATGTTAGTGTTTTTTGAAGTATGCGCCAATAATCTGCTCATTGTGCGTATCAATGTGTAATGGGCAGCCCTGCTGGCGAAAACATTAGGAGTAAGTCCACATGACTTTTGGCTGGTTCGCCTATTGTTGGACTGTTCTTGGACACTTTAATTGGCGCCAAATTTGTTTTCCTCATCCCATGTAGTATACATTAACAGTTATTGGGTTGTTTTGTTCTTCAAACTGATCAATTTTGGTCTACACTAACAGGAAAGGATATTCCATTGAAGTTAAGATCTTTGGCGTATTGCCGATAGTTAGTCACTCTTTCTGCGTGTTCGCGACATGATGCAGTCTATGCAAGAACGCACCACATGAAACATTTGTTGTCTGAATTTTTTATGTTAAAACTGCTCTCTTTAAAACCAACTCTCGAGGTAGCGGAATGTAAGCCTTGCCTACAATCGGTGCATACTAGCCTGTTTTAATCTAATCTCTAGACTTCGCCCTCTGACCAACAGAGCCTCTCATTTTGGCTTCTTCAGCGGCAGCGTCAAACTGTGTAAGCAGTTCGTCTTCCCAACCAGGTGTTAAGTCATTAGAGGAAAGAATAGTCTGCTGTTTAGTTGAGACCCAGACTTCTAGATTTTCTTCATTTATTGTTACATAGTCGATTAAAACAGCTAACATTACTTTAACCGTGGTCTATTGTTAGGTTGCCTGGAACTTGAGAAATAGCATGAACAACACTTGCCTGTACGTTTGTTGGTCAATGACTTCTAAATCAATATCATTCAGTGCTCTTGATAAACGCTCTCTCTCAAGCATTCCTTCAAAAAATTCGTCTTGTCCTTCATATATCTTAGCCATGCTGTCTTTCTTTTCTAAGCCAACATATTTATTTAAATTAAAAAAAAATAATACTTAATCAGAATCAATATCGACGGTCTTTTTTGCGCTTAGACTCATAAACTAAAGTATAAACACCTTTTGGTGTTGTTAATGTGAGCTGTTTAGAACAGAGTTTAATGTCTCGTTTTACTTTTTTTAAGCTTTCCCTTTTTTATCTGCTCGGGGTCTGGCTGTTGAGAAAAAGTTGTCCTCGACTTTCTTTGAAGATCAAACTTTTGTCTTTTGTAGCATAAAATCGGCCTGTAACGATTAAATTTCTTCATCCGTGATGTTTGAGTCAGCTAGTGCTTTATTTATTATCAGTTTAAACGAGCTAAGTTTAGCGGGATTAGTTGAACCCATAGCTGTGTGCTTTTGGAGTTTAGTTTTTAATTTTTTGCCAGCCGCACTTACAGCTAATGAACATAGGCCGAGAGCAAAGACAAACCTCCTAGAGGTAAAGCTGGGGGTGCGCCTATACCCCGTTGCTAAGAGGCCAACACTCGTTCCTGCTGATAGAGAAACTTATATTTGATGCTCCAGTATTAACATATGTAACAGCATTAAAGGCAGCAGAATACCTTCGTTTGGTTTTGCTGTATTTTGAAAGGTCTTGCTCTAGTACTTGCTGCATTTGCGTAATGTTTGTTAATCAAAAAGGTTTTTATGTTGGGGTTTCTACTATCTCTTCTTTTGGCGGGGCTGTGGGCACATTTGGATAAACCTGAACAGACATGCTTTTTATAAAATAAAAAATAATTTAGTATAGTACATATTTTAATCTGTTTTTCTTCAATTTTCAGCTGCGCACATATAATAAAAACAATGTACATTAAGCGGTTTATGGGCTTCTTCTTTATCATTTGAATGTTTTACGTCTCTCACAGCTCTCCCGCTTCCATACAACTGTTTATCCTCCGTTGACCTTAGGTCAATCCATAAACCGTATTTTGTTGTTAAATAATCGTCAAGCCTAACATTGTGAAGATGTAAATCTTTAGACACTAGGTCTGCTGTTGGATTTCTACCCCTCCCACCCCCAAACAATTTTTTATTTCGTAAAAAATGATGATAAGGTCTAACCCCCGCTAGCGTAGTTTTGGGTTAGGACTACCGTCAATTGTACATTGCACTTTCGTTATTTTAGGATTAAAAAACTTTTTCCGCTTGCTCTTTTGAATGGTTCTTCATCTTCGCACAGCAATAAAATACCTTTAAGCGAATGTGCTGCGACGCTAAAACTAAAATTCCATATAGTGTCTGCCCTGCTTCGGGGATATGTTGTATGATGAATCACCCCTTTCGTAATATATTGCTAATCTTGACCGATATTGTTGCTCAATCAACCTTGCTAAGGGGAGGGTTGCTAAAAAACGTCAAACTCTAACGAGATGTCAGAAATGCTGTACTTTGCTTCGGTTCTGATGATCTGATAACACGTTTGTATTCATTAAAAGTTAGTTCATATACAATCTGTCTTTTAATGCTCCTTGAAAGTATGGTGCATGCGCTCTTAACAACTCAAAATCTAAGGGGAAAGGGAAAAACGATTTCCAAACGCAAAATTTGCAGCTTCAGGCCTTTTGCGTCTTTAGCATCTCCAGCGCCTATTTCTATGTTTTTGTGCTTCTTCATTTCGATTCCTTGAAACGCAAGATCATCCCTTTCATTCCCGTTAGCCATAGATCAAATAGGTTAAAAATATGTCTGCATTATGTAAAGAAAATATTTCTTGCCCCTCAAGTTTTATAGAAATTTTCTTAAAAGATTGCCCGTCCCAGAAACTGTACAACTGTCCTGTTTGGGTCTGTTGTTGAATCAAGCGCTATTTGAAAGTAAGACGCGCAGAGCCTGGCACAATCAATTCATCTGCTCCTAGGTCTGGAAATTTGACAGTAAGAATTTGATCAGCATCAAAAGTAGATGGATTATTTGGAACAATAATATTCCTTTATTTCCCTTCACGCCCTGGGGCTCTTTCTGTTTTCTATGCGGGTCAAGAATCGAGCCATATTTGTTTGTGGCATTTTTTATGAAGCAAAATAAAAAGTTAATTATTTAAAAACCCTGGCAGGAATTGAAGCTGAAGAAGATTTAAGATGTTTTTGATCGTGGAGACGACATGAGTGAAATGATCCCTTTGACACAGCATCGTCAATGCCTCCAAATGCGGCATGAATTAACAGAAAGTAAGGTTAAATCATTGTACCAAAGTTTAGGTCAAGAACCTCCCGAATTTATAGACCAAATGATTTTGAATTAAAAGATGATCATTTGTTTGTGAAAAACGATCAAGGAGAACTTGTTCAGCTTACAACTAAAAAGACCCATCAAAGTTTTTAGCCGTGGGTTCAATTAGAAAATAGACTCAGTGTGAAAGATCAAAATCGCCTTGGTCTTGTTAGACCAAAATTAAGGGCGGAGGCAGTTTTCTAAACTTCAAAACACACTACAAGAACTCCCAACAGATAACCAAATGCAAAACATGGAGCTTAAAGAATTAAATCAATCAGCAGGCGAATTAAATAAATACAATAGAAGCAGAAACCAGTTTTTCAGAAGAAACGGCGTTAAAAACAATTAATGATTCCCCATTGCCTATGCGAGAATTATTAGCCCTTGATCGTACTTTAAGAACCATCAGAGGCGAATTAACAAACAATTTAGCAAAACTAGGTGAACTAGATGGGCATATAAAAAGAGAAAAAAAAAACTCGTTGAGGCTGATGACGCCAACTTAGGGCCTGATATTAAAGAAAGAATAGCCCAAAGACTAAAAGATCTTGAACAAGAAAGATCAGCAAGACTAGAATTGACGACTACAAAACCGGACCAATTTCGAACTCAAGTGAATAGAATAAGAGAAACTATTCGAAAAATTTTTATATGAAGACACAACGCTAGCAGAACGAATAAAAACGCTGTTTAGAGAGCAAGGGCTCACATTAGCAAAACGTTTTAACTGCCTTAGGATTTGCAATAAGTACATTGGTGTTGGCTATTACAGGCGGGGGTGGAGAGCAAAGTTCAGTGCCTCCGCCGCCATCGCCTCGCCTGATAAATCTGGGTAAAAAAACAGCTTGTTCATCTTGCGAATTTATTAAAAAAATTAGCTGGTAAAGCTATAAACTCTTTACCAGAATATTGGGGAGTATTGTCCCGCTGGCTTTTGTCTACTGCAAGCAAAGGGGTTGGCTTTATGGGCCCAGCACTTATGGCATTAGATCTTGTAATAGTTTTGGGTTACTATTTAGTAAGATAAAGACCAAGTAATCCTATGCCAGTTTTATTCCAAGAACAAGCGCTGTCTTTTCATATTCATGTCATCAGCGAACAGAGTCCCAGCAAGCTTTGCTGATCCTTCAATGACATTGGGGGGTTGACTTCGGGGATTAGATGACATAATCTTGGGTGTTCTTTTATTGTTTGTAATATTACTGGCTCAGAATTTATGTCGTTTTTTACCCAACCTTCTGTACATTGCCTGCTATAAGAATTTCATTATTATAGTTTATATGTACCTATCAGCAGGTCTGAGGTCAGAAGGCAGCATGTATAAACCAGTGCCAACAGCAAAGTCTCTTTTTGACCTTGCTTAATAAAACATTTTGTACCTTGAATACTTGAAGTAAATATGCAACTGTAGAATTAATGGCGTCCTCTAAAATTTGCTAAGTATAGTTTTTGTGCGTCAAAGGCCAGTAGAAGGAACAGTTATGCTCGATCTCTCTAGCCTGTGCTTGCGAACCTAGCAAACACCAAACGTAAGTACGAATAGAGTCGTTTATTCGTTCTATTCCCGCTCTAGTTAAGGCCCTTAGAAGCGTCTAAGATAAATGTTTTCCATGCTGTTGTTATGTCTCTTGCTCTATGGACCAGGGCCTGAACAATTTTTGAAAGGAGAACGCCAGTCACAGTTATACGTTCTGTGGAGCGTGCCATGAAAATAAATGACGCCCAGGCCAAGATTAAGATCCAACTTTTGACTAAAGTCCTGTCTTGATGTAATATTTGAATTCGTTACAGATCCATTCAAAAGCCTTCAAATGTCTATTCTGTTGCTAAATGGATTAAAACGAATTTTGTCATTCGGTAATGGTGCTTTGCAGTTCAGTCCAAAATACGTCTAAAGTGTATAGAGAATGAAATCTGTACACTGACCTCACCAAAGGATCATGGTGATTTAAATATCGGCATAACTCCATCCACACCCAGTTGATGGCGCAAACACAGCAAAGTTTAACTGTTCTGATAAAACTGCATCGGATGACTAAACCAACCACACGCTTTCCCTGGATGTGCTCTTTTCAATAGGGGGGTAAAGATAGCTCTTCAATGGAGTACTCCACCTTTTTATGAAAAGGCAGTCTGTCACAAGCAATGATCGAGGGTGTCATTGCTATATTTTAAGATTGTAGATGCGGTCCCAACAGAAAAATTTTTGCGCCAGTATATTTTGAATGCACTCATTTTTAATTTGATTTTAAAAAATGTTTGTAACAATAACAACTCGAGACGTCCTTTCGTTTTTAGAACATGCTATTGATACCAATTGCGGGGACAAAAACGTCGCGCTCCATGAAATATTCTACAAATCGTATGGTTTAATATAAGCAAAGCCAAGGAGAATAACAAGATTCTAAAAGTTACCAAAGCAGGAACCAAAATTAGCCAGTTAATAATACCTGATGGTTATTACGGGTTTTGCTCGCTAAAAGAAGCAATGAGTAACTTTGACATTACTCTCAAACTTAACAATGCAAATCTAAAAACAATGTTAACATTCAAGCCTGAAGAAGTATCTTACTTTTTGATAGAGAGCTAGCTAAAATGTTAGGCTTTACAACTGGCAATCTACCCACTTATAGTTTTAGTGCTGCGCCAGATGAAACTACTTATGAGGGGGAAAGTCCGCTCGATCTTGCATTACATTCATTACTCTATGTTCATTTGGATGAGCTGAGCACTGATGAAAACTTATATGATGGAAGGCCCTCAACAGTTTTGAGAGCTCTTCCATCTGGAAAAGCTGCATATTGCGATTATGAAATTATACAATTCCCTAATTTACAGTTTAAAGGATTAGTTTGTGGGAGGGTTGGATCATTTAATATAAAAATCAAAGACAAAGCGGGGAAAGTTGTAAAATGCGATAACCTGCACATTGTTTTGGAAATAAAATAATACGTTACTAAAAAATAATGTCGCGTGGGCCAGAAGAACCAGGAGTTACATTAGCGCCTGTGAGGTGTATAACTTAGAATTAAAAGACCTTGCAGACGTGCGGACTTTGAACAGAATGGTGAGATAGGCGCTTTGTATGGCTTTGAGTACACTAAAGATGGTGATTATAAACGCAAAGAGGTTGGCGACGGCAAAAAGTTTCCTAAACTAGAACAGCTGCGCAATCTAGAAGCAAATAATGTTGGCCAGTATGAATATAAAATAGTTCGAAAACCTGACCTCAAATGGCACTTAGAACCATATTTAGAATGGGAAATAAAATTTGAATTCATAAGCCCATTTACATATTTTAGCCGTCAAAAAAGTTTCAGAAAAGCATTCAACTCTGGCCCTTTACATGCAAGTCTTATGCCGGACGACAATAGTCGGAAAGAATTGAAATAACGCCGTATGGGAAAAAGCAGTACATCCTCCACAGAAAAGAAACAGTTGTAAAAAAAGCTTCTACAAAATTACAGTTCTTTCCAAGCAGAAAATTAGGAGACACGTTCACAATGATATTTGAAATTTCTGTCTTTAAAGATGTGGAGAGGGATGGGGTTGTGGGCGTTAGTGACGTCCTTATAAAAGGAATTAATTAGCTGGCAAAACTTAGACGTTAAACGCCTTAACGTTGTTGGTCGTCGTTCTTCACAATGGCGAGGATATTAAGATTATAACAACAAGCAACAAAATCAATTTTGACTTAATAGAAACAATCTTAAAAGAATGAATTGGATTAATCTTACGCATTTGGGCCTCGTAGGGTTTTATTATACTGAACAAGTTTTAACGGAGAGAAATGATAAAAATAATAACTGGATTAGATTAAACTCTGTTATAAAAACTATGGAGCAGTTAAACTTTATGATAAAATCCCCTCATTGTTCAATGATTTGTGGGCAGACTGGTTGGGGAAAAAAAAAAATATTTGTCCTAGACTTATTACAAACAGTTTATCGCTATATTTTGATCATATTGTGATTTTCTGTCCAACACTTAAAAGGAAACAAAGCATATCATGATAGAAGGTTTATATGGACAGACAATGACGTATATTTTAGTTAATCCTAGCACTAAACTGAGTGAGTGTTTAGAATACTTTTATAAAGTGTTTGAAGAACGCAGACCTCTTTATTATAGATGACTGTTCAGCAGAAAAAGATATAGTTTAAAAAGAGAAACACTTGTCAAAACTAGCTTTCAGTGGATGACATGATGGAATAAGTGTGTGGATTTTATGCCAGAAATATAACTGGGTTTTAAAAGATTTTAGAGAACAGTTAAAGACTGTAGTGTTATTTCACATGAAAGACAGAACTCATTTGAAAAATTTTTGCGCGAAAATGATGTTATTGAAAACGATCAAGAAAAACATAGGATTAAACAAAAACTGAAATCTGAAAAGTTTGGGTAAATTAGTATTGAAAAGGGATAACCTGCACAGTATGTTTGTTTGTAGATAATCTTATTTTTTGGTTATTGAAGTCTTATTTTTCAGAGAACAGGAAAAGGCGGCTTTTAGGCCACTTTCCCCCAAAAACTTGGTGGAGGAGCAAGTGGGGTAGAACAGACATTTCCCTGTTCTCTGTAACGGAAAGAAGACTTGTTAAGTCTCATCGCCCTTTTTCTATTTACAGGCAGCAAAGTGTCGGTACTAACACGGGATTCCTCCAATCTACATACATGCTGCGAGGTGTCCCACAGCTGTCCACTGGACCTCAAACTGGCCATTGAGGCCTTTCACTCGGTGCTAAACCCACTTCGCTCCGAAGATGTTGGATTCTCCTATGATGGGATGGTACACAGGTAAATTATCCTATATTACCATATTTTTTTAGTTTTTGGCATCTCTATAACTTTTATGACAGTGAGGCAAGTGTGTGTGCCCATCTTTGAGTCGTGTGTCTGGAAACCCCTCCTGCGGTCAATTTAGGTGGAATTTGCCTCACAGTTGCACATATACTTTCTGTTGGACCTCAAACTCCCGCCCAGCTTTGTAAACACCAAGTCAGACTTTGGAGAGGGCCAAGACGCACTGACAAATATGGGGAGGGACGGAGGGGAGCAGGGGGAAGGTGGGAACACACAGCTGAGTGGGTAGGATCAGCAAGTATTATATAAAAAAACAAGGAACCAGTTTTAAATGACACAATATACAAATATAAGTAAGGATTTTTAAAAAAGTAAAAGAGATTTTTTAAATTGTTACATAAAAATTAGCTCCCCCACCCCCCCCCAAGGTCTTCCAAAAGAAAAGGTTATGGTTACCTGGTACAAAAAAAAGTTTGATTTGGTAAATGTCTTCTTCCTTTCCTTTTTTTTTTTTAAATCACCAAGTGGGACCAAACCAGCTTAAAAAAGTTCCGCTTTTTCACTCCCACAGAAATACAATTTTTTCTATATGAGAATACATCTCCAAGTAAATATCAGCGAGTATGGACGATTCTTTAAATGTGTCATTGTCATCATATTTTAGGAAACATGGCACTGTCATGAGGCGATCGATGCCTTTTTTTATGTAGTGAGTTTAAAGTACCCCCTTGCTAGCGATTTCATTTTTGATATTCTCAATCTCTGTCTTTTTCCCCCAAGGAAGAAAAAAGATCAGGTCAGCATAACAAAATTTGTGTCAGTCAGGGTACTGTAACAATACTTTTTTCTTTTTTTGGCCTTAATATATCTTTAAAATATATTGAGCACAAATATCCTTTTAACCATTTACAGAAGCAAAACTGGCCGCAGTTCACTTCAATGAAAACAGCAACCGACCTCAAGCACAAAAGGAAGGATGGACAACTACGCTACAATGTCGCCTTCCGGAAAGCAGAAAGGAGTTTGTGGTCCAAGGAATTAAGGAGTCATGCACATTTGGTAAGAAAAATGTCCACATTCTTCATATTTCTGACAATGAGAGACACAATTGTTTTATATATTGGTGCCCCCATTTTAAGACCCATTATATGACTCCCCCCCTCAAAAGACCAATTTCCCCTTGTTTAGTTTGCCCTTTGAATGTATAAAAATATCCCCCCCCCCCCCCCCCCGCCCCAAGACCCCTCCCTTATTAGATCAATTCGGGGCGATTTTTTTTAAAGGGTTTTTTATGGGGGGTTTGGGGTTGGGGGTACCACGTATTTCATAATGTTTTATTGTGTAAAGGGCAAATTATAATGTGAAACAAACCAATCCCCAAGCTATGTCTGTGGTAGGCAAAAAGTAATGGATAACGGAGCAAAAGCACACAGTACACTTCTTATTATGGGCGCTTTCAAGTATGTACAGAGGAATCCCCTTTATAAAACTACCTCCCTATCAAAGACGTACGTCTAGCAGACGTTGCCCTTCTTAAAAGTAACACCCGATATTTCCATTCCTTTCAAGACCTCATTTTGGATATTTTTTTAGGATTTTAATATATAAAAAAAAAAACTACTGTACAGTCACTGCATTTGGTCATCATTTTTGCTGAAAGCATCAACCAAATTATGCTTTCATGCCCACAGATTATGTCCAGAGACTTGTGCGCCGAGTGACCCGGGTTTGGGGCTTCAAGATGCAGCCTGACGACATGGAACAAGGGTGCTTGTACATCAGCAGCAAGCGATTCCCCCTATGTGTGCACCGTCACAAAACCAACAAAGAGATGCCGTTCAGCAGCACCGCTCTCGTTACAACAAAAAAGTGACTGACACCGGAAACTGAAAGGAAACCTAGGATGTGGCTAAAAATGTGGATATGCTGTCAAAGTGAATGGTTTTAGGATGAAAATTGAAATTGTGCCGTGTTCAAACTAATGTGGTACGCACGTGGAATACTTCAGTATTACTCTAAATATTATCCTGCATGACTCGTATGATATGATTTGAATAAAATAATTCCGACCAATGAAAATGCATGCTTAACATTGTGATGCACAATACTAATAATTAATCATCATCTCTCCAGAAACAAAAGGATGGCCAATCTTCTCTAAAATAAAAAGGGTTTCAAGCACTGGTTTGTCAAGTTTAATTTCAAGGGGCTTGCGAAATCTGTCACTCTGGTTCCAAGTAGCCGGTGTATCTGCCGTCAGCACTCGGAAAGGGATCCCTGATTTTCACGACAGCACATGATGGCAGCACTACCCGAATGTCCTTTCCCCGGAGGCCCCACACAAATCGAGTCAGTTTTCCGATACGCTGTGTATCGGTAGCAGCTGCCCACAGACAGGACGGAGTAGTATTAGTACAACATTAGGAATTGTAAATTATTTTTTCTATAGAAGCCAACCTACTAACCCAATTTTTAAACTGATAAAACAGGAAACCTTTTTTTTCTTTCCCCAAACAAACTTGCTAGTTTGGATACAGGATTCTTTTTGGCTTTTTTTTGTGACAATGTTTGGTTTCTTGTCAATATATTGAATTTATTTCAGTATGACTGGCAATACAACAGTGGATCCCTTTAAAATAATAAGACTCTTTCCTGGATCCCTTAAAGTAATAAGACTCTTTCCCTTTTAAGGTGCGTTACTCTGAGATATATAACTGCTAATGCTTTTTCTGTAAAATTCAAATTACCCTTCTTATATAGTTGTAAGACCCCCCCTTTTTAACAACGTACACATAATTCAAAATTAGTAGTTACTACATTAAAGGAGAGGGTCCATTTTTGTTTTTTATGGGTCTTTTTTGAAAGTCCAGATCAGATCTATTACATACCATTTTGGTATGCAGTGCTTCAGACTGTTTTCACACTTCATGGGACACATGTCCCATGTCTGCAGAAAGTAAGGAATCAAATTTTTACAGTGATGAACGGGCTTGGGGGTGCAAAGGGAGGTGTCTGTCTGCCTGCCCCCCCCAAGCCGTTCATCACTTGCTTCAATTTTTAAATTTACCCTTTTTTTTTCTTCATAGTTTTAGCTCGGAGTGTGTGTGTGTCTGTTCGTGCAATGGAATCCTCCCAAAACCCCCCCCGGACTCTTTGTTGTGTGCGTGTGTATGTGTGGGCTGTGTGTGTGTGTGTACACATGTGAGAGTGAGAGATTGACCAAGGGGGTAATAAACCATGTAACGCACAAAATGTGCATTCCCACCAATCTCTTCGAAAGCAAAAACTGTTTTGCACTGTTGCTGATGTTTAATCAACAGAAATTGTTAATCTTGACTAGTAGTCTTGTAGTGGACCAGTGGTTGCCAGGTTACATGTCCATAGCAAAGCACTGGAATCTGATTTTAAGGGAAATGGCTACTTCACATTCCCAATTTTTTTAGGGAGTTACTGATAATGACTGATAATGTTTGGCAAAATTGTATTATACATAACCTTTCCCCCCCCCCCCCCCCCCCCCTCCCTCCCTCCCCTTGTTTCTCGCTTCTTTCCAGTTTTTTTTTTCCAATAAATTGCCTTTTTCAGTGTAATAGAGCTGTTTCATCTACCTTTTCAGCTAAAAATGTTGGTTGAATGATAATTCACAGCTTCAAAACTTCGATTTCTTCCCATTACTCACCCATTCCCTATAGAGCTGAGCCACTTCCCTGACAGTCTTGATACTAGTGCTCTTTCCGTGTCGCCCTCCGTTTCCCAGTATTAATCAAGATGAATTATCTTCTCCGTACAAGGACCAAATAAAAAATGCAAATCTACGAAAAGATGTAACTTGAACTCTCTCTATACTGAAAAGGGCTATTTTTGAAAAAAAAAAAAAAGAAAAAAGAAAGAAGCGAGAAATTGAAGTGGGGAGGCCTTCTACCCTTTTACCTAATGTTTTAAAAATTTTGTTAGGGCCAATACCAGGTACTACTGACTGTCGGCCGCATAACCGGGACTACTGACTGTCGCATGCAAACGTTTGACATGCGTTTTTTCACAAAATGTATGTGATGTATCGAAGTCGACAGTCCAAGCTCTGTGTTCATGATGAATATTCTCTTGTTCAAATTATTGGGGGGAAAAAAAAAACCTGCTCTTACTTTTCAATTTTTAATATTTTTTCTGTACTGCTGGCGATACTGTGAGTATGCTGTCCTCAGCACTACACATCAAGGCAAAACAGTTTGGACCCGGGATGTTGCGTGATGCATTTGCAGCCTGGTATTTCTGCCCGGACAGCTGCCATCTCCACCTCTGCGCACACAGGCATTCCTTCAGCGTGCCATACTGGAGCAGTTTCCACATTGACACCTGAAATTTGAAAATAAGGCTTAATTTTCACTGTTCGTCTGGGCGAAAAACAAAAAGTAAGGATAAATGACGCCACTTCACAAAGATCAATGTACTAAGTGGTAAAACCTCAAGGCAATATCCTAGGACCCATAAATTTTACTATATTCATAAACGATCTTCCAGAATCTGTCCAAAGCAATTGTAAGATTTTTGCTGACACGAAACTAGGAAATTCTACCAATCGTACAAAAATACAAAGGGTGTATACTCGTTACAAGAATGGTCTAATGAATGGAACTTACATTTCAACGTATCCAAATGTAGTGTTATGCACTATGGTAAAACAAAAAGTATTGAATGAAGGTAAATGGACAAGAAAATGAAATAAATGAGTGAGGAAGAAAAAGATCTTCGTGTTATTTTTGACCCACTACTTTCTTTCGATGTACATATCAATAAATCATCAATAAAGCAAACCAAATGATAGGACTAATAAAGAGAACTTTCACATACTTGAATAAAGATATATTATTGAAATTGTACAAAATTCTGGTACGACCGCACTTAGAATATGGAAATATCGAATACCAGTGAACTCGTCACACGGTGAAGTCGTCACAGCTGAAAAATGTGTGGCGAGTTCACCGTTGTTTTTTCTTTGCAATTAACAGTGAACTCGTCATACGGTGAAGTCGTCACAGTGAGGGGATATCAAATTTTTAGCATGCCTGTTTTGCAAAACTGTCGGAAGAATCAACACCCTCCCCCGACACTCTCTCTCTCATTGTGTGTATGTGTGTGAATGTGTGTACACGTGTGCATGTCTGTGTGCTTCTTTGAGCGCGTGCGTGCGTATGTGTGTTAGTGTGTGTGTGTGTGTCTGTGTGATTGTGTTTATGTATGTATGTGTATCTGTATGTGAGTGAAAGTGTGTGTCTTTGTGTCTATGCGTGTGTGTGTGTGTGTGAGAGAGAGAGAGAGAGATTGTGTGTATGCGTGTGTCCAGAAAAAACGCCCAAAAAATCATTTTTGGTCAGAGGCAGAGAAGGGATCACCCTCTCTCTCTCTACGTATCTCACTCTCTTACTATCTCTCTCTCTATTTGGTCTCTGACCAAAACTCACCAATACACACGGCAGGGGACACGGCAAAAAATTGAGTACCTTACCCTGAGAATTCGACAGTCTGATTTCGCCTGCTCCTGCCGCAGCTCTTAAATGTAAGTCATTCTTTCTAGTTATTCATTTATTGTGTGCGTGTGTATGTGTGAGCGTGTGTGTGGAAAATAACATCGCGCGCGCGTGTGTGTGTGTGTGTGCGTGCGTGAATCTAAGATTAATTAAAAATCAGACACTGTTCAATTTCAGGAAGACTATCGGACATACCAAAAAAATAGGTGTATGACTGTGGTATATACCTGAATGGTCTGTGTGGTTTAAAATCTTAGTGGAATTTCTGGTATGTATTAATATAAGCAAAATAAACAAACATATAGAACATATAGCATATTTTACAAAAAAAGGGAGATTTATTCAGATAGAAACAGGAGGTGAAATCTCTCTCTCTTTCTCTCTCTCTCTCTCTGTGTACAGTACTAGTACCACGGTAGATCACAGAGTTGGATTCATCGGTAAACGGGTTTAATATTATCTCTTCTGTACAGTACTAGTACCACGGTAGCATGCCTTTAGACACACGGGATACACTGAGACTTAAAATGTTTACAGAGTAAGGTGAATACTGGTCGAATAAGGTGCACACACACACACACACACACACACGAACATAAGTACATATTCCAATATTTGTACAATACTGATTGTTGTCTAGACGTAAGAAAACATGTCAATAGTCATGTGATCATCCATGCAAATTATGTTTTGTAAAGTGAAGAATAAATAATATAAATAATATAATAATACCTATATAAAAGCTTCCTCCTGACAGATTCAGCAAGTCAGAGTCATGGAAGTTGCTATCTGCATCGTTTGCCAGCATGAAGTCAGACCACGACAAGAGGCCGTGTTGTGTGATGGGACATGTAGAAGATGGCAGCATCGTATTTGTGGCACTGGCATTGACAGAAGAATTTACAGACAAGCTGTCAGAGGAGAGACAGAGTTGGAGTGGAAATGCCAAGACTGTGAGGCCACTGCCCTGGCAGAAGCGTTTTTGGAGAGGAACCCTACGATTGCAGAAGAAAACCGCCTCTATGGACGTCAGTGTAGAGGAAGAACTAGTTAATGCCAGCATGAGCAGTGCCAGTTTCCAGGTCCCCGCTGACGTGCAGGAGATTTCACTTGCTGATGATCCTGTAACAACAGAGCCGATCATGGAGGACGAGCCATTGACGTTTGAAATCATCCCCAGAGGCACACAACGAGGCCACCCCTTGCTGGTTGATTCTGAGGGCTTCACCTATGGTATCCACAGGCAATCTAAGGATGGTGCAACATACTGGAGATGCACCAGGCGTCGGGCTGCCTGTAAGTGCCAGGTGATGGTCCATCAAGAAGAAGACATCTTCACCAGAGGCACACAGGAGCATCTACATGCAGCAGAATCTGGAGCAGCGGTGAAAGCGAAGCTGGTCCGAAACATCAAGAAGACAGCTGCAGCTGCACCATACCAGTCAGCATACACCATTGCTGAGCATTTGCTACAGGAGTCACGGCCCATTCCCAACCAGCACAGCACCGACTATCTCGGCCGTATTGCCAATTATCACCGCCAGCGAAGTCGCCCACGCCATCCCCAGGATCTCGGCTTTGAACTGGATATGAACCATTGGCCTGACCAGTTCGAAGATCCAGTGGATATCACCGTGGACAACAAGCGTCATGTGTTGTTCTTCTCTGAGCAACAGCTGAATCTACTCAGTCTGGCCAAACGGTGGTATGCAGACGGAACATATAAGGTGGTCAGGGCACCCTTCATACAGTTGTGGGAGTATTCACGCTTTTGTCCGTGTAGAGGACCAGGCAAAGCAGCTACCACTGGCCTTTGCTGTTATGTCTGGGAAACGTCGGTGGGATTATCTGCTGTGCTGCGGGCCTTGAAACAGGAACTTCGACGCAGAGATCTTTCCTGGAACTTGGAATGTGTCACCATGGATTTTGAAGCTGCTGCATGGGCTGCCTTCCGTGAAGTGTTTACAGAGGTTGATGTTCGTGGATGCTCCTTCCATTGGGGACAAGCAGTTTGGCGTCATATGCAGGGGCTGGGGATGCAACAGGCCTACCAAAACGACCCAGCATTCCACGGTTACTGTCGACAGCTCCTGACACTGCCCTACCTTCCTTGGGAGAAGATCGACGGCATTCTGGCAGAGTTGGAAGGGGAAGCTACAACAGAGGGCAGCGCTGCCTCTGCACCTACATACGCCAGACATGGATCGATTCAGCAGTTTGGCCACCTTCCAGCTGGTCTTGTTTCTACAGAAGCATAAGGACCAACAACGACGTGGAGGGATGGCATCGCCGACTGAACACCAAGGCTTCCAGTGCAGGAAACCTTAACCTGTATCTGATGCTGTACAGCTACTGTCAGACGAATCCAGACTTGTGACCAGAGCATGCCAGCTTCTCAAGGAGTCGACCATCATCAGGCGCCAAAGAGCCGATGCCAAGTCCACCAATGCCAAGCTCTTCAGGATCTGGGATCGCCTGGTGACCAGTGAGAGGACAACCCGCCAGGTTCTGAGAGCCGCCAGCCATCTTGTACCATTTTAGATTTCACAACAACTCCTGATTCTTTGTTTTGTTGCAATTTTAATTTTTTTAAATTTTTTATTGAATATTTTGAAGACAAATAATAAAGAAATCCAGACTGTTGCAATACTTCGAGAAATTTATTGATCTAGACAAATATATCAGATATCAAGAGCAGGGTTTGTCTGCTAATCCACGGTGAACTCGCCACACGTTTTTTCACTGTATGCCGGGTTTGAGTATGTGACGAGATCACTGTGACGAGATCACTGGACGCTTGTGACGACTTCACCGTGTGACGAGTTCACTGGTATTCGAAATATCATATGGTATCCCTTACTCAAAAGGCAGTTGAGAAAGTACAAAGAAGGGCTACAAAGCTACTACGGGAATGCAAAAGTATGAATTATGAACAACGGCTAAGATACTTAAACTTACACTCATTAAAAGGTAGACGTATCCGCGGTGATCTGATCGAGGTCTACAAAATATTTAATGATTTGGTGGATGTACAAATAAAGGATTTTTTCAAATTATATACTGATAGTGTTACAAGGAAGCCAGATGGGAAAATCTTCATTGAACACTGTCAGACTAATAAACACAAAATGGTTTTTGGAAAAAGAATAACACATCTTTGGAATGATCTACCAACTAACATCAAGTTTGCACAATCTACTAACTCATTTAAAAATCTCCTTGATGCAGATCATAAATTCACTAAATTGTTATTTGAATTTGATTAATAAACCAATATGCGCGTACGCAACAAACCAATTCAGAATACTAAACAATACATGGATGGGGATTCAAGAAAGGCCGCGAGGCCTAGGCTACGTATATCAGCCTGTCCGCTTACTAAGTACTACTACACAGTCCACACTGGGCCAAAGAAAGTTGCGCTAATCAAACGATGTGTCAACAAAGTCCTGATCAAGAGATAAGCACAAATCTCGCGACCTATATATACGCTAATCAAGTATACTATACCATCTTCTACATGCTAACATACAAACTTGTACATCTGACTACTTTAGTTATTATGCATTCTTACCAAGAACTTGAATTCAATCGATCTTCACGATCGCTGCTGGCAAGTACGGTCGAGTCAGTGTCGGCTGGATCCGTGGACTCGTCTGCGTAAGGTTCGAATTGGTATGGCCTTACAAAGTCATCTGGTCCTTCAATAGATGCACTGTCGTTGGTATCTGACGCAGAAGCTGAAGGGTCCTAGTTGGGCTAAGTTGTATTGATACAACGCCCCTGATCCTGATCCTGTTCCTGCGCGATGAAGAACAGAGAAAGAGGCGGCTCTCGCTGTAGCCTATAGCGAAGAACGTGTTTGCGCACGCGCGCTATGTGAACGACCCAGTCATTTGGTGAATAGGCCTATCGGAAATGAAATGAGGTAGGGAACAGTGAATTTGGTGAATAGTTGGCTGGCCCTCCCTGACTAGACTGACGCAACTCTTTAAACGTTGCTGGTGTGTGCGCGCTGCTGTGTGTATCTGTATCTGTAGCTATACGTCGCTTGACATCCAGTGATCTGGCTTTGGCGCGACGGGTGGGGGTGCGCAGCGAAGGTTGTTAACGCCCTCTTGAATGTGTGTGTGTGTAAATTAAATATGCAGCCTACTTGTAATGCTCAAAGTACTGGACTATCGCTAGAACTGGAGTGTATAACTATTAGTGACGAGGAAGAGATAGAGACTGATGCAGAAGAAGTCACAAATAGTGCTACTGAAAGAAATAATCAATTAATTCAAAACCAGATAGACTACCATTCTGCTTGTGCTCAGTACTGGACACATTTTCAACACATTCATAGCACATCTGGTGAGAGAGCAGCAAAAGAATTTGAAAAAGAACAAAAGAAAAAAATTACCAAAACACCCAGGTCAGTTTCAATTTAACTTAAAAAAAAGACAAACATATAACACATATAAAAGTCTACATTCTTTGTCTGGTAAAGATTTGTTAAACAGACTGAAATATCACAAAACAGAAATACGCTTCAGAATTGTTGAACGCGTTATCCCAGACTTTGATGAAAACAAAAACGCTGAAGAAATAGAAAGAATTCTAACTGAAGGCCAAACTGCACTTGACTTGATAAATAACCGCGGCCTTCAACAGTATCTAGATTATGGAAAATGGCTGCGAAGGTTGTTTACACTAAACAGAGGAAATTTCAACAAATTTGTTACAAGTCATTTGAAGTACTCCCTTCGTTGGATTAATAAACTAAGAAAGACGTCAGAACTCTTTGAGAAATATCCAGAACTCTCAAACCTGTCAATTTCTATTACACAAGCCATCGTGTTGACGCCAAAGATACATGCTGCTCTAAAAACCCACGCCAGTGAGGCAGCCGACTGGATGTGAAGAAGGTATGTACATTGTTTGGTTGTTAGCGTTGACAACTAACTGGCTGTGTTCTGTGTTAACAAAGGCCTCTTGTCTGTGTCAAGTCGTAAAACCCACACACCTACAAACCGACACGCACACTGAAAACAGCGAAGTGGTGGCTTCACATTCGAGAATCAATGATGGAGAGACAGACATAGAGATCAGAAACGGTAAAATCGTTCGGTCAAACAGGTCAAACCTGGATGGCCAAAACAGAGATTGACAATCCTCTAAAGAAAAACAGAATGTACATAGTTTTACAAATACTTCTAAAGATGATGACTGTGTTTTGAACGCGCTATTTTGTACAGTAATGTGGATGGTTTTTTTAATAAAAAAGAAGAGCTATTAGCATTGGTGGAGAACACTAACCCAAGCATTGTAGCAATAACAGAGGCGATAGCCAAAAATCAAACAAATATTAACCTTGCGGAATATTCTTTACCAGGAGAGAACAGGGAAAGGGGCATTCTGGGCCACTTCCGCCCTCACTCAGTTCGGGCGAAAGTAACCCAGAATGCCCTTTCCCTGTTCTCTGACAAGTAAGACTTCAATAACTAAAAAATAACGATTATCTACAAACAAACGTACTGCGTAGGGTTATCCGTTTTTAATACTAATTTACTAAACATTTTAGATTTCAGTTTTCCGCCGTTTTTCTGATCTTTAAACAATAACATCATTTTTGCGCAGACAGTCATTTCCAATACCAAACATTTTTGCAGAGACAGTCACCAAACTAAAACTTAGCTGAGACACTGTGCGAACACCCCTAATTAGAGGCGGGGGTTTGTGGCAGCAGGGGGGCAGGTAAGCTTTAAATTGTTAGTTGCCGGCCTGCCTAAGGACTTGGCACTATCCATTACTTACCGGTGACTGGGCAGGCGATTTTGAACCAACGCCAGTCTTATTAAATTAAGTGCAGGCTTACAACGCAGCCTGCCTCGCATTCCATTGCGGTTGATTTTTGAAGTGGAAATGTGTTTCTGGGGACTTTAAAATTTTGGTTTGGATTGGGACAACTGTATGTGTGGACATATTTTGCGGGTTGGCGGTTAATATTTGATATTTTTGAAAAAAATAATGGCAGCACGCACAAACATATATATTGTAGATAAATAAAAATACAATTTTTTTAACATAAAAAATAGCAAAAAACCCCCCTCCCTGAGCATGGCCGACTGTTGATTTAATTTTTATTTGCAGGCGTCACTTTGTGTCGACCATGCCTTCAGGGGGAAACCCCAGGAGTATGTTTGCCCTGGGATTTTTTGTGGTGGTGGCTGGCCTCTGGTCTGGAATGGCGGCACCGGTCTTCATTCTGAGGGGTGAACTTGACCCCCAAGACCCCTGGTCTCACTCAAAACTCGAAACTGTGTGACCAACTAATGAGGGAAGTGCAGCCCGAACCAGCAACTCCAAACTCCAAAAGTGTGACGCCTGCTGTGGCCAACCGACCACCAAAAAGCGAGTAGTTGAATTCTTATATTTAAGCTTATTTTTGGGTGGGGGTGCAATCCACGTGACAGGGAGACCACTCCATTACTACTTTTTCGTGATGCAAATCGATAAAGCTGCGTGCGCGACCTCTAGACAGGTGGCCGTTTTTTGGCGGCGCAAATGCTGCGTGTGTTCTGTTTAGCGGGCTGTGCGCGAAGATGTGTGTTTTGGTAAGTTGTGCGCGCCGTTTTGGTGTGTGTGTGAGAAACGCGTACGTATGTGTGTGTGTGTGTGTGTGCAAGCAACGGCCAAGGCCTAACCTCAACCTGCTACCGTTCGGGGCTGTTTGATACTGCTTAAAGCTTAAAACACCAACACGGTACAATTAGCCCGAAAGGTAAAACCTGATACACACCCCCCCACACATACATACAGCTTCGTCGCCGCTTGCGATGTAATTATATGCTCCCGTAAAACTACCGTTCATTCCACCTGTCGTTCTCTTTCTCCCTCTTTTTGTGTGTGTGTGGGGGCCTGGCTCTGGCTGGTCCCCGTAGTAAGTAATCGGATAGTGCGTAGTCCTATCACATGATCCGCCCGGGCTGCCGTAAAATTACATGGCGGGCATGTGTGTGGCATGCGCGCTGCTGCGTGTGTGGTGTGTGTTGTTGTTTCTTTTGATTTAACGTCTTTTCACTTTAAAGTGATATTAGACAGTGTAACGTGTGTTGTGCGTGTGTGATGACACACTGTCACCCAGCGCGACAAAACACAGGGCTTACACATAATAAAAACGCAGCCAAGTTCATAATAGGCCCCTGAAAGTAACTCGTTCTAACACCCCCAAGACTAGTTACAGCGCTTATTTCCCTTTGGGACCATTTTATGGAAGTGTATCCTTTACCCACTTTTGAACGACTTGGTTGGTAAGGTAATTAAGTAACCTTTAAGTTTAATTAAGTTACCTCTAAGTGAGAGATTTTAATTAAGCCACCCCCAAGTTTTTAACCCCAAGCCCACTTCCAAGTTTTTAATTAAGTCACTCTAAATTCCTTAATTAAGTCATCCTTAAGAACTTAATTAAGTTTTAATGAATTTTACTTCAAGTTCTTAAGTAAGTTCTTAATAAGTTCTTGATCAAGTTCTTGATAAGTTCTTAAATTAAGTTATCCTTTAATTACAACCAAGTTCTTATTAAGTTATCTTATAATTATCAAAAAAATACAACTATGTTTTTATCTTAAATAGTAAATTCAAAAGATAGTACACACACGCCTCAAAAAACGCTCATCGTTGAGGATGTCTTGTTTCAGCGTTCTCTGCATAAATTTTAAAATGAAGGTCTTACATCCGAAGCAACCGCATTGTTTACAATTCGGGTCTAGGGAAATGTCTTTTATAGACTCCAGGTCTTTATTTATTGACACCATAAATTTATAATACGCCATGATCTATTTTTATTTAAAAAAATTTAAAATTAAGTTCTTAAAATATTATTACATTTCAAATGGATCAAAAAATGCTTGTTATTGGGGTTTTTGGCGTGCTGGGTCTTTTTCTGCATTAGGGGCTCAGATTTTTTGATTGCTTTGTTTCTGTTGCCTTTGGGTTTATATATTTTATAGCCGCAATAACTGCCCCCAACAGCAGCAATGGCCCCAAAAAATGGCAACAGTTTTAAGTTCAATTTTCCATGAAGACTTGGTGCCCTTGTATCACATGGAGTTTTTATAGCGGCATTAAATTAACTTGTTCGGGTTTGGGGGTGTTATGTTTTTCATGATGAGTAAATATCTGAAACATTAATTTTTTTGTCTGTTCCACTCTGCTAATTTTTTTCCTGCTTCAACACGCCCAGATTTAATGGTCTCCAAACCTGATTCAGCGTTTTTTCTGCTGATTTCCTGGCTTGGTTTACTTTCTCCACCTGATTCAATGTTTCCTGATTCTGATGATTTTCTGGCTGGGTCATTTTAAAGGGGAAAATAAAATCTATAATGATTAAAAGTTATTAATCCCATGATTAATGGCGATAACAATGTTCCAAATCTATAGTATAAATCACACCCTAGAACTCAAATGACTTTGTTAAAACGGGATCTTGCGTTAAATCATACGTAAGATCTTGTTCAGAATCAATGGGAGCAAATCTACTGACTAGTTAAGTGTACAAACTAAGAACCGTTTGCCCAACGCTTTTTACCATTCTCGACCCCAGCTGCGCTTCAACCTGTTATGATACTTTAAAATGTCTTGTGGCGACATCTGTTGAATCTGTTCAATGCTGAATTCAGTTCCGAGGAACTGTTTTGTTTTTTCCACACGCTGCCAAAGAATACAACCTCTCCTTTGGGGCATAACAGCTTGGCCAAAACTTGGTCATTCATAAGTTCGGGAAGGTTTAGGCTGCCTTGTAGCTGTAGGAGATCATCACTGTTCATGTTTTTTATTAAATTAAAAATTATTTTATTTTCTAAAAATGAGCACCGAAAAAACTGTTGCTAACCTTGATACCATTCTGCTTTTAATTGGAGCCTAAGTGTGGGAAATACTCAATGCTTGTAAAAGCTTGTTAAAAATAAAAAACCGGCAGATCTTGGCAAACTAGACTTTGAGGATTCAGAAAAGCTGATTGCTACATTGCAGTTTCGGTTTTGCCACGAAAGATTTTCTAGTTAAGCAAGGAATAATTCCAGACAATTAAATATGTAAGAAAAAAAAATACATTTAAAAAAAATGGCTTTCACTCGCAATAATGAAAAGGCGGCGCTGTGGTGAATGCCTTGCTTTTAGCGGCAGTAATTTGCATTTAGTAAACTGCGGGATGACAGCGAGAGAAAAAGACATAACAAAGCTAGGAGCAACTAGCAGCTGCACAAAACGCCTATGAAAGGCAAGACTTGAGCAGTTAGATTTTATTAATGACACCCTGAAAGAACGGGGGCATCAGCTTACACATTTAAAAATTTTTGACCAAGCAATAAAAAATATTATCTAGTAACAGGCAAACCATCCAGACTTTGCCCCCACCAAAATTCAGTGACTTTTATCAACCATCAAAAAACAAAAGATTCAAGAAATCGCTTTTAAATTGTCGTTGGTATGACCGTCGTGTATTTTGTTGCACATAATATTGGCTAAATAAAAAAATGAAAAAAAATCATTATCGCCCAAAGGATTTGGAAGGGATCGCAGCAATACAAAAGCTAAGCCAAGCAGCTGGATTAGTGAACAAACAGCAAAAAAATGGTTATCTAAACAAGCGATTTGGCAAATTTATTTACCTGCCCTAGGCAATACAGAAAACCACACTTTGTCAATACAACTCCAAACGACACCCATCAAATGGATCTTCTATATTTACCCTCTGATAGGATTAGACGAAAAAGATTTAAGTACGCACTCACATCATTGACATGGCTTCAAGATACAAAGATGCAGAACCTTTAACACAAAAGAGTGCTTCGCGTTGCTGTTTCCCAAATCAACTGATATATCAACGAGGCCCTTTAACTTATCCTCGCATGATCAAGTCGATGATGGAAAAAATTAAAGCCAAGTGAATCAATTATTGTTAAAACACAGAGTTACTATTAGAAAGGCATTCCAGGAGTTCACAGATCACAGGCTTTAGTTGAAAACTTTAACAAAACGATTAGCCGAAAGACTTTCTCCTACCAGTATCACAGAGAGCTGATTGAAATTCTCGCAACACAAATGGTTAAAACTGCCCTCATTTTTGCGCCGCAATGAAAAATGAAAAAATTAAAGGCAAAAAACCCAGTACAAGCAATCAAAAGAAAAACAATAAATGTTGCTGAAGGAGAGTCCTTTCCATCTGGCAAACTATTACCTTTTGGGGTTGAAAGAAAGGCCCTTTTATTTACCGGGAAGCAGAAGGGACACCGCATCAGGGCAACAGATCCAGTTTGGAGTGTTGACCCAAAATAAATAAAAAGAATTGTAAAAATGAATTCGCCCGTGTATTATTACGAGAAACTGACACAACAAAACAACCAGCTCCTAAAAGATTTTTTGTGAAGGAAGAACTGCAGATAATCCCCCCGGGACACATTTTCCGCTTTAAAATTTAAAATTTAGGGTTTCCCCAGTGCCCAATTGCAAAATGAAAACTCTGGATTAACAAACACCCGTTTTGTGTTTTTTTCAATCTAACGACTTCTTTGTTACAACTGTTGTGTTGATCTCATGTAGATTAGATCGCAGTTTTACGTTGTCATGATGAAAAGTCTTATTCCCAAAACAATGCTTCTTTGTAGTTGTCAGTGATATGTTTGACTGCACAACGCGGGCGAGATATTCCCTTTGCTTCTTAATGATTTTTTCCTGCTCTCGAAATACTGTACATTTTCGATCTTAACCCCACATACCCCTTTGATCACCTTCCAGATAATTCATCCTTCATCTTTCCTAAAACCTTCTTGTTAGTAATTGAATGTAAAGGCAATCTTTAGGATAAGGGACTGTCAACCATCCCGCATGTCCTTTAGCTACTTCGATTTCCATGTCTTTATAGATGTCTTCAGTAGGAATATCAAAACAAAACTGTCTGATCTGTGTAAAGTACTCTGGACTCAGGATACAGGGCTTAAAGTAGTCAAAAAAGAAACTCTAACATCAAAAAGCTTTGATAATTCTAAAACAGTAAACCCAATAAATACAGGTTGTCCAATTTGACTTTCTTTTTTCATCATTTTTCCAAAAAGCTGATCAGAAATCTTTTAAAAGTCTGATAATTAGGTTTTTGAAGTCAGCTTAATTGCTTCGTTCTCTCTGGGTGACCAATCTGACATCTTTGCGCTTGTCGGATTCTCCATAGCCCTTTCCAAAACAACTGTTTTTTCATTAGCTTGAAAAGTCTTTTTCTGAAGCATCTGTGGATTATTTTCTGAGATCAGTGTTCTTCATGATGTAGGGTTCATGAACTGTTCTTGATCAAAAGCAATTTTTCGATGAACAGCTTTTTAACTCAACCCATGTCTTAAATAAAATTGTAGAAGTCTGTAATGACAGACATAATTTTTTTGCCTCGAAGATAAGGCACAATTTTTAGGCGGCCTCTTTTGGGATCCATCTTTAGACTTTCTGCTGCTAATGGATAGTCATTATGCAGGTCAGGGAGTTCAGAGGATATTCTAAGTCAACTTCTAGAATGTATCCACGCTGTTGATCAGGCGTTAAACTGCCCAACCACTTTAATGCTTTTTGAATATTATTCGGATCGCCGCCGTGTACATTTTAAAGTTGCGTAATGGAAGTGATTGCCCCAAATACCCATCCATACAGATTGTTTGCACAAAAATACATAAGATAGTTAGACCTTTTAACTCGGAAAAATAGTCGTCCAAGAATTTTTTTTTGCTTTACAGTAATGATGCACGCCATACTAATTCCCCCACGCAACCCCGTTTTCAATCATCTGAATAAATGGCAAATCTGACAATAAATCAATCTGTACTCCAGTAAACTTTAAGAAAGCATCCCAGCTCATCCCGGCGCAGAAATGTAATGCCAGGATCCAGGCTATAATGTTTCATGCAGGTCTTTCTAAAAATTTTCAAAACGCCGCCAACCAAACCCAACGCAGCCATCAAGTATGAATCATGATATCTCCCATCGTTTACACTCTAACTTCTGCCACCATCTGAGCATGCTGGTAATCAAACACTGATGCCCCTTTCCTCTAAGACTAGAAAAGAACGCGCCCTTTAGGCGGAAGTGTATCTTCGTCAAACCTTTCCCAACTGTTCATGTACTCATAAGGATAAACCCCTTTTCCCTAACGAGAGTCGGGTCAAAATATTTTTCCGTTAGGGGCAGGACTTTAAGGACATAGCCGTGCCTCTAATGACCCATCATGTTTTCATAAGTCATAAAAAACATGTTATTAGATTAAAGCACATTACTTTTCTGATGACTGTGCAATGCATGCACCCTGAAGCGCTGGTTACTGTTTGCAATAAAGATGAGAGTCTAACCTCGCAAGTTATGAAAGAAAATGGGCAGCTTCCATGTCTTTGGTTCAAACTTTAGTTGAAGATTGCATTTGTTATGCGCTGCTCCTCTGAACTTTCCACTAATGTGATCATGGTCTCTTACTGTGGGTTTACACTCTGGGCGTTAGCTCTAAACCGCAAATCCAACAATGCGTGCTGATCATACTGTTGTTGGTCTTCAGCGCCATTAAATTCAGATAAGTTTAAAATTATTAGAACAGGCGTTACGCACTTGCTGCATGCTTTTAAGAATGTTTCTGCAGCATCCCGGTCCTCTATATAATTCTGGTTCTGAATAAACGCCATCCGACCTGACACGATGAAAGCAAATGAACAAATCTGATGATTACTCATTAAGACTGTTTTTTCGAAGTTTTTGTGGTGCTGGCCCTTCATAAGGAACAATGAGTGATTCAAAGTCTGCGTAAACTACTATGGAAAAGTTGCAGTTTTTTTCCATTCTAAAAAATAACTTTTGATCCTGGGGGGGCGTAGTTAGTTCTGTTTACAGTCTACAGAACTTTTACAATGTTTTATATGTTCACTCGCAGCTTGCACAGAGGAATTCTTGTTAAACATTTTTTGCAAATTCTTGTTTGCTATGTTTGTTGTATATACTCAATAATCACTCATTGTGCGTAATCAATGTTAATGGGGTAGCCCCGCTGGTGAAAACATTATAGTAAGTCAACATGATTTTGTCTGGTTCCCTATTTGTGACTGTCTTGGACACTTTAATTGGCGCCAAATTTGTTTCCTCATCCCATGTGTATACAATAACAGTTTATTGGTTGTTTTGTTCTTCAAACTGAAACAATTTGGTCTAAAACTAACGGGAAAGGATATTTCCATTGAAGTTAAGATCTTTGGCGTATTGGGCCCATAGTTAGTCACTCTTTTGCGTGTTCGCGGACATGATGCGCCTTGCAAGAACGCACCCCCATGAAACATTTGTTTGTCTGAATTTTTATGTTTAAAACTGCTCTCTTAAAACCAACTCCCGGGTAGCGGAATGTAAGCCTTGCCTACAATCGGTGCATACTTTGCCTGTTTTAATCTGATCCTAGGACTTTCCCCCCTCTGACCAACCAAAACCTCTCATTTAGCTTCTCACGGCAGCGTCAAACTGTGTAAGCATTCGCTGCCCAACCCGGTGTTAAGTCATTATGAGAAAGAATAGTCTGCTGTTTAGTCGAGACCCAGACTTCTAGATTTTCTTCATTTATTGTTACATAGTCGATTAAAACAGCTAACATTACTTTAACTGGTGGTCTAAATTTTTAGTTTAAATTGGAACTTGAGAAATTTGCATGAACAACACTTGCCTGTACGTTTTTTTGGGTCAATGACTTCTAAAACAATATCATTTAGTGCTCTTGATAAACGCTCTCTCTCGAGCATTCCTTTAAACAAATTTGTCTTGTCCTTCATATACTTAGCCATGCTGTTTTTTCTTTTCTAAGCCAAAATTTTATTTAAATTAAAAAAAAATACTTAATCAAACCAATATCAACGGTCTTTTTGCGCTTGACTCATAACTAAAGTATAAAACCCCTTTGGCATTGTTAATGTGAGCTGTTTGAAACAGAGTTTAATGTTTCGTTTACTTTTTTAAGCATTCCTTTTTTTATCTGCTCGCGTCTGGCTGTTGAGAAAAACTTGTCCTCCCCCTTTCTTTGAAGATCAAACTTTTGTCTTTTGTAGTCCATCAAAATCGGCCTGTAAACATTTAAAAAACTCATCCGTGATGTTTGATCAGCTAGCGCTTTATTTATTGTCAGTTTGAACGAGCTAAGTTTAGCCGTTTTTTAGTTTAAAACCCTAGCTGTGTGCTTTTGGAGTTTAGTTTATTTTTTTTTTCTAAACAGCACCTACAGCTTTAAAGAACACAGGCCAAGAGCTAAAGACAAACCGCCTAGATAAAGCTGCGGGTGCACCAACGCCTGTTGCTAAGAGACCTACACTCGTTCCTGCTGATGCAGCACTAATAGTCGATGCTCCAGTATTGACATATTAACAGCATTTAAAAGGGAGCAGAATACCTTCGTTTTGGTTTTTCTGTATTTGAAAGGTCCTCTCTAGTTTTTTGTTGCATTTGTGTAATGTTTGTAATCTGAAGGTTTTTTACTTCAGGGGTTTCTATAACGCAGAATTGCCTCTATCTCTTCTTTGGCGGCGCTGTAGCACATTTGATAAACCGAACAGACATGCTTTTTATAAAATAAAAATAATTTAGTAATTTTATATCTTGTAATCTGCTACCATCAAATTCAGCTTCGCATCATATATTAAAAACAAATGTACATAACGGTTATCGGCTTCTTCTTCTTATCAATTGATGTTTATACGTCTCTCAAAAGTTCCTTCCTCCCTTCCCTTCCCCTTAGTAACTGATTATCCTCCGTATGAACTATAGGCAATCCAATAAACCGAATTTGATGTTAAATAATCATCAAGTCTTACACTATGAAGGGAAGATCTTTAGACCGCAATCTTCGTTGGACTTCTACCCCTCCCACCCCCCAAAACTATTTTCTTATTTCTCAAAAATGAATAAGGGCTAAGTCCGCTGCATAGGAATTGGTTAGGGCTGCCCTCAATCGACATTTGTACTTCGTTTTTTTGGATTAAAAAACTTTTCATTCTCTTTTGAAAGGTTTCAATCTTTACACCGCATAAAATACCTTAAGGGGATCTTGCTGAGACCCAAACAAATTCCATATAAGGCGCCCTGCTTCAGGAAATGTTGTATGAAGACGCACGTTTTCGTAATAAATTATATTGGACTTATAATTTTTTCTCATCAGCCAGCTAAAATCAAGGTTTGCTAAAAACGTCAAACATCTAACGAATGTCAGAAATGCTGTACTTTGCTTCGGTTCTGTTGATTTGATAACACGTTTTTATTCATTAAAGTTAGTTCATATGACAACTTCTTATAATTGCTCCTTTAAAGTATGGGCATGCGCTTTTAACAACTCAAAATCTAGGGAAGGAAAAGATTCCAACGCATAACTTACGCTAAAGCCTTTTTGCTTATTAGCACCTGAGCAGTTCGGCGCCTATTCTAAGTTTAAAGTGCTTCTTCATTGCCAATTCCTTGAACGCAAGATCTTCCCTTTCATTCGCGTTAGCCCTAGATCAGAATAGGTTAAAAATATGTCTGCATTGTTAAAGAAAATAACTTTCCCTCAAGTTTACAGAAATTTTCTTACGATTGCCCGACCCAAATTCTGGACAAAGTCCTTTGTCTTTTTTAGAAGCGAGTTCTATTTTAAAAGTAAGCCGTGCAGAGCCTGGCACGATCAAATATCCGCTCCTGGTCTGGAAATCAACAGTAAGAATTTGATCTGCATCAATAGTAATGATTATTTGGAACATAAATTTCCTTTTTCCCCGCACCCAAAAGGGTTCTTTCAGCTTTTCTTAACGGGCCAAGAATCAGCCAATTCTGGACATTTTTTTATAAACAAATAAAAATAATTTATTTAAAAACATGCAGGGAAATTTAAGGCGAAAGATTAGATGTTTTTGATCCGGAGACACATTGTGAATTGATCCCTTTGACACGCATCGCTCAGCTCTCAATGCGACTGAATTACAGAAGTACGGTCGGAGCATTTTAAAAAGTTAGGTCAAAACCTCCCGAATTTATAGACCCAAATGATTTTGAATTTAGAAGAGGTCAATTGTTTGTAAAGAGCGATCAAGAGAACTTTTTTCGCTTACAACAAACCAACCCACAAAGTTTTTAGCAAGAGTACAATTTTAAAAAGACGTGTGAAAAATTCAAATCGCCTTGGGTTGCTAGACCAAATTAGATAGGGAGGCATTCAAACTTCAAACACACTGCAGAACTCCCAACAGATAACCAAATGCAAAACATGGGAAAATTTAAAGAATTAAATCAATCAGCAGTGAATTAAAAATGTAAAGAAGCGAATCCGTTTTTCAGAAAAAACAGCGTTAAAGACATACAAAGACTCACCGCACCCATGCGAGAAAAGAGCCCATGATCATGCTTTGAGAAGGATCAGAGGCAATAACAAACAATTTAGCAAACTAGGTAACAGAGCATATAAAAAGAAAAAGAAAACTTGTTGAGCTATGACGCAACTAGGGCAAAGATATTTAAAAAAGAATAAGACAAAGACAAAAGATCTTGAACAAGAAAGATTTAGCAAGGGCAGAAGTGACGACTACTAAACCGGGCCAATTACGAACTCAATGAAGAATAAAGAAACCTATCAAAAAATTTAATTAAGCACAACACTAGAGAACAATACAACGCTGTTTAGAAGCATGGAGTCACATTAGCAAGCTTTTAACGGCCTAGATTTGCATAATACACTTTATGGCTAACAGGGGGTGGTGAGAGCAAAGTCATGCCTCCGCCGCCATCCCTCCACCTGAAACAGGTAAAAAAACAGCTTGATCATCTTTCGAATTTATTAAAAAAATTAGCTGGTAAAGCTAAGACCTTTACAGGAATATTGGGAGTATTCAGCTGGCTTTTGTCTACGCAAGCAAATAGTTGGCTTTTTGGCCGAGCACTTAAGGACATTTGTTTCTTTAAAAGTTGGGATAATATTAGTAAGAAAAGACCAAAATCCTAGGGCCCGTAATCCCAAAAACAAGCCTGTCTTTTTCAAATTCATGGTCACGCGAACAGAGTCCCGAGCATTGCTGAGCTTCAATGAAATTTTGGGTTTGAACTTCGGAAGGAGACTTAATCTTGTGTCTTTATTGTTTGTAATATACGCTCAGAATTAGCGTTTTTCCCAACCTTCTTTCATTGCCTGCTATAAGAAATTTCATTATTAAAGTTATTATTATTTCCCACCGGAGTCTGGGGCAGAAGGCACAAGTATAAACCAGTGCCAACAGCAAGCCTACTTCGCTTGCTATTTTAAACATGTGGTACCTTTAGAATACTTGAAGGTAAATCAACTGTAGAATTAATGCGTCCCCTAAAATTGCTAAGTATTGTTTTTGCGCGTCCCAAAACCATAGAAGGATCATTAAAGCTTGACTGCCCGTGCTTGTGACCTAGCAAAAACCAAACGTAAGTGCAATAGAGTCCTTTATTCTTCTATCCCGCTCTAGATAGGCCTTAGAATGTCTAAGATAAAGTTGTCCAAGTGTTTAATCTCTTGCTGTAGGGACCAGGCTGAACATTTTGCCTAAAAGAAGTTTGAAAAGGGGGTGCCAGTCAATTTATACTTTCTGTGCGTGCCCCGAATAAAGGTCGCCTAGGCCAGATTATGATCCAAACTTTTGTCTAAAGCCGTCTTGATGTTAAATTGAATTTGTTACAATCCTTTCAAAGCCTTTGTCTATTATGTTGCCCGAATGATTAAACGTTTGTCCATTTTGGTAATGGTGCCGCATTCAGTCAAAATACGTCTGAAGGTTAATAAAAATGAAATCTGTACACTGACCTCACCAAAGGGTCTGGGGATTTAAATGATCAGCATACGCCAACCACACCCAGATGCCAAACACAAAGTTAACTGGTTCTGATAAAACTCATCGTATGACTAAACCCCGCTTCTTAATTGGGCGTTTCAATAGGGGGTTAAATATCTCTTAATGGAAATAAATCACCTTTTTAGAAAAGAGGCAGTCCGGGTCACAGAATGTCAAGTAAACATTGCTTTTTTAAGATTTTATGCGGCCCAAAAGAATATTTTGCATCAGCATATTTGAATGCACTCATTTAATTTGTTTAAAAAAGTTGTAACAATAACAACCCAAGACCGGGCCCCTTGTTTTTAGAACAGCTATTGATAACGAATCGGGGCCAAAATGGTTGCGCTCCATGAAATATTACAAAGTCTTATGGTTAATATAAGCAAAGCCAAAAGAAAAATTTAATTCAAAAGTTAACAAATCAGACCAAAATGACCCCATTACAATACCTATGTTATTACGGGTTTTGCTCACTAAAAGAACAATGATAACTTAAACATTACCCCTCAAATTTAAACAATCAAATCTAAAACATGTTACATTTAAGCTTGAAGAAGAAAAACATCTTTTTTTTTATAGAGACTACCTAAAATGTTAGCTTTACAACAGCAATTTACCCACCCAAAGTTTTATTGCTGGAGGCCAGACAAACTACTTATTATGGAGAAAATCCCTCGATCTGCATTACATTCAATTACTCTATGTTCATTTGATACTGACACTGATGAAAACTTATATGATGAGCCCCAACTGTTTTAAGAGCTCTTCCGTCAGGGAAAGCACATATTGCGATTATGAAAAAACAATTCCCTAATTTACGTTAAAGATGTTTTGGGGGGGCCCGAATCATTTTTTATAAAAATCAAAGACAAAACAGGAAAGTCTAAAATGTGATAACCGCACATTTTTTGGGAAATAAAATAATACGTTACAAAAATATGTCGAGTGGCCAGAAGAACCCGGAGTTTACAATGGCCCTGTGAGGTTATAACTTTAGAATTAAAAGACCTGCAGAACTTGCGGACTTTAACAGAACGTGAGATAGGCCTTTGTATGGTTTTGAGTACACAAAAGATGGTGATTATAAAACCAAAGGGGTTGGCGCAACAAAAGTTTCCTAAACTAGAACAGCTGCGCAATCTAGAAGAAAATAATGTTGGTCAGAAATAAAATAAAAAAATAGTTTCGAAAACCTGAACCTCAATGCACTTAGAACCAAATTAGAATGGGACATAAAAATTGAATCATAACCCCATTTACATATTTAGCCGTCAAAAAAGTTTCAGAAAAGCAATTTAACTCTGGCCCTTTACATGTAAGTCTTATGCCAATGACAATAGTCGGAAAGAGATTGAAATAAAGCCGTATGGGAAAAAACAGTAACATCCCCACAGAAGAGAAGCGGTTTTAAAAGATGCTTTTACAAAATTACAGTTCATGCCGCAAATGAAATTTGGGACGCGTTCACAATAATATTTGAAATTTCTGTCTTAAAAGATAAGGAGAGGGATGGGTTGTGGCGTTAGTGACGTCCTTTTTAAAAATTCTAAATAGCTGGCAAAACTTTGCTTGACAGCTTAAAGTTACTGTTGTCATTCTTCACAATGGTGAGGATATTTAAGGTCATAACAACAAGCAACAAAATCAATATAGTCTAAATAGAAACAACTTACAGCACTGAATTGGATTAATCTTACACATTTAGGCCCTTTTAGATTTTATTTTACTGAACAAGTTTTGACAGAGAGCATGAAAAAACAATAAATGGTTAGATTAAATTCTAGTATAAAACTATGGACAGTTAAACTTTATGACAAAAACTCCCATTGCTCATTGATTTGGCAGACTGGTTGTGGAAAAACAATATTGTCCTAGACCATTACAAACAGTTTATCGTTTAAATTTTAATCATATTGTGGTTTTCTGTCCAACACTTAAATGGAACAAAGCATATCAAATAAAGGTTTATATGGACTGATGATAACATATTTTTATTTGATCCTAGCAATAAACTGAGTGAGTGTTTAGAACAGTTTATAGACTGTTTGAAGGAACGCAACACTATTTATTATAGATGACTGTCAGCAGAAAGAGACATAGTTAAAAAGAAAACACTTTGTCGAAACTAGCTTTCAGTGGAAGACATGCTGGAATAAGTGTGTGGATTTTAATGCCAGAAATATAACTCGTTTTAAAAGACTTTAGAGAAACAGTTAAAGACTGAAAGTTTATTTCACATGAAAGACAAAGACTCATTGAAGAATGTTGCGCGAAAATAAAGTAATTGAAAATGACCGGGAAAAAACATAGGAATTAAGCAAAAAAATTAAAAACTAAAAAGTTTAGTAAATTAGTATTTAAAACGGATAACCCCACACAGTAAGTTTGTTTTTTAGATAATCGTTAATTTTTGGTTATTGAAGTCTTACTTGTCAAGAACAGGGAAAGGGCATTCCCGGGTTACTTTCGCCCGAACTGATTTAGGGCGGAAGTGGCCCAGAATGCCCCTTTCCCTGTTCTCTCCAGGGGATGATACATTTTTCAACCCAAACCCAAAGAGAGCTGTAGTGTTATTTGTAAAAGTCTTTAAATTCACAAATGTGTACTGAAATGAATGAAAAAGTTTGAAGAAAGTGTGGATTCAGTTTTTACAGGGGATGGACAGAAAGTCATATTTGGTTGCATCTACAAGAGTCCCAGTGGTACGCTAGAAAATGAAATAAGCTGATTAAACTATTGAAAAGGGAAATTTTAAAAACTTTTGACTGTGTGCATAACTGGGATTTTAACTTTCCAGTTAAGAGAAGTGTCAGAGAGAATGTAGGCTTGCTCACATCCAATTATGTTAATTCGATGATTTCAGAAGGTGATCATCAAAACAAGAAATTATGTCTTACATAAGGATAAGAGACAGACAACATTGAGATTCCAGACCTGAGAAACAACCAGAATAACCTAATACAGGACCCTGAAGGGAAAGCAAATTTACTAAACAAGCAGTTTTGTTCGGTTTTCTCAAATCCCAAGCCTTTAATTAACGTAGACTAAAGGATGATAGATAAACTCCCTGAAATGCAAAACATCAAAATAAACAAAGGAGTATTTAAGTTACTGACCAACATCAAGAAAACAAAGCTACTGGTCCTGATGGCGTTCCTGGCAAGCTCTGAAAATTATGTGCCAATGAATTGATTAGGTATACCAACTACTTTACCAAGCTTCACTGGACCAGGAGTAATACCTCATGAGTGGCGAGATGCGAGCATTGTTCCCTTATTCAAAAAGGGCGACAAAACAAAAGCAGAACTATAACCTGTATCTCTTGCATCCATATCAGCAAAACTACTTGAACACATAATATACAGTAGCATAATGGACCATCTTGACAAAAATGACTTCTTAAATAACGCCCAGCATGGTTTTAGACAGCGAAGGAGTTGTGAGACTCAACTTATAACAACTCTCAATTATTTTAATAACTGTCTTAACAACAGACAGCAAATAGATAGTATTATTAGACTTTCTAAAGCCTTGAAAAGGTTGACCAGAGGGCCTGCTGCTTAAATTAGAACACATCGGCATTGGCGGTTCTTTGCTAAAATGGGCTAGATCATTCCTCGTTGGGAGAACGCAGAAAGTTGTTGTGGAAGGGTCGTCATCTCATTGTAAACCAGTCTTGTCAGTGTACCACAGGAACTGTTTCTGGGCCCTTGTTTCTTAATTTATATAAATGACATAAGTAGAAATCTCCTCCTGAACTACAAAAGGCTTTTTGCAGATGACAGCTTAGCATATAGAACAATCAGAAGCAAGAATGATACACGCATTCTACAAGATCTAAACGCTTTACAAGAGTGGAAAGAACTTGGAAAATGGAATTTCATCCCCAAAAGTGCCAAGTGTTTGCGTATATGTAATAAACACTCGCCAACTAGATCAGAATATTCTATTCATAATACTATTATTAAAGAAACCAATGCTGCAAAATATTTAGGCATGATTATAAAATAGTCGTCTCAAATGGAAAGAACATTACAATTTAGTATGTAAGAAAGCAAATAACATCTTAGCTTTCTTATACAGGAAAAATCAATGACTGCCCCCAAAAGGTTAAAGACGACTGCTACATAACACTGGTTAGACCAGTACTGGAATATGGTTTGCTCAGTCTGGGTCCTTACCATCTAAAGGACATTGATAACCTCAAAGATTCAGAAGAGAGCAGCATGGTTCGTAACAGGGAACCACATCAGAGAAAAGGAATACTAGGAAGAACATGAGGAAATTAGAATGAAACCCTTAGAAGGGAGAAGAGCTTTTATCAAAGGCAGAGCTAAACTAATTGATATTCCAATGGAACAACTAGTATTGAATAAAAGTAGCACCAGAGTGGCGGTCAATGTTATAGTCTTATACCATACCTGCATCAAATATTGACAGCCACTTGCATTCATTTTATCCTAGTTCTGTACGGCTGTGGAACTCGCTGCCGGTGCCATCAAGATATAAATGCAGTCTCATTTAAAAAGCAAATTGATACGATAGTTTTGAGATCTGCATATTGACGATTTGGTAATGTTTAACAATAGTATACGAAATTCAGGGGCTATTTGTTCCCCAAATATTTTATGGTTGCCTGGGCCTGAATCTGGCCATTGCTTTTAACTTCTTGAATATCGAGTGCGACCCCTTGTTGCCAAATTTGCTCCAACAGACTGAGTCGCACTATTTTATGTTATTTTATTTTACTTTCTAACATGCGCGCTGGTGACCTACTCGTTTTTGAGTGAACCAGTATTTTAGGAAGAAGAAGAAGAAATCAACACGATGATTGAGGCCATTCAACTGGATGATAATGATGATAGCCTAGGCTAATCCGCAGTTGGAGATAGTCTTCCGGGTTTTAATTTCTAAGTATCCGTCTTGGACATATTCACGTTGTCCGATTAAATAAAAGATGAATAAATGAATTTTTTATTAAAAGAAGAAAAAACCCTCAAGGAACTGGTGGGTTTCAGTTTCATACGGCTTTTGTTGTTTTTATTTGAACAAAATAAATAATACAAAGGAAAAGAAAAGGCAACTCTGGATGTGTAGAGACTTCTGTGTCGGGCCTTGGCCTATTTTTGTGCATTCTTTTGCCTTTATATAAGCTCTTCTTCGTCGTCACAGAGCACTTGTTACGAAACGTCGCTACGGAGCACATTGCGAGGAAACGGAGAGCAGCAAGTCGTCGGGGTCGTTTCACTAAAATGGCTGGCAAAGTAAAAGTTCACGTCGTATACTGGTAAGATTTTGTGTTCGCGAGAATGAATTTATTAGTATTACAGTTATTTATCTATGATTATTAAATACACCGACAACGTCAAGTATCAAGCATAAATGTCGCATACAATTTTTGTTATGGGGTTCATCGCCATTGCGTATAACGATGTTACATCGTGGGAAAATCCTACCACGATTACTGAAACTGATGTAATTATTATTAGAAAAGCCGAGTGTGGATTCTCCCTATTTAAATTAAACAGAGACTGGAAGACGGACAAGAAGTGAACTAAAACAACAAAGCGTAAACGTTAAAGTCTAGATTCATGACTAGATCTGCTTTTCAGTGCTTCATGTAGTTGAGTAGACGTTAGGAATCCACAGTTCTACGTATAACTATGAATATAATCATGCTTATTTTTGAGGAATGATCACTCGGACACTTTGTAGACGTAGACTTAAACATTTTTTGTGGGTTCTTCTTCTTCTTCCAGATGGGGATGTTTAACCTGCCCCGTGCCCACAGTCTTCAAGTAGACTATTCTGGCACACAGGTTGCATGCATTGTGTATTTTCGTGTAGCCGGTACTCACCCGTCTTAGGACATGAGCATCGGATCTTAGAGTCCGTGTATGGTCTTTAGTGCATGTGACACAGACTAGACCTCGGTTTATAGTCCCATCCGAACGACTGTATGGGGGATGGAGTCAGAACCAATGTTAACTCCGAGGAAAAATCCCCCTAGACCGAAATTCGAACCCGCAACCCCAGATCACGAGTCCGGCGCTCTACCAACTGAGCTATCGGGGTGGAGAGGGTGGGGGTACCTGCCTAAGATGGCTTGTGCAGTTATTTTACAAACTTGACGAGTTTTTCTTTCGTTTTGTTAATGTTATTATACTAAATGTTATATCTGAGCACAGGAGTAGTACAGCCCATTACCAGGCTTTTTATTTATTTATTTATTTATTTTTCTAAGTGTATAATTTTTGTGTGCAGCGTTAAGAAAAAATAATTGCCAAACTTTTAATACTTTGGTTAGTTTTGAATTAAAAGCAGTATTGATCCATATATTTGTATAATATTAATTTTCTGCATTGTTAAGACTTGCAGCTGTAACAAGTTTGTAACAACTTCCAAAGATTAATTACCCATTTATGAGAAAAAACGTCAAGGTAAGCTAGTTTTAACAAAAAAAAATTTTGTTTTTGTTTTTTAAATCAATTTTCATAGAATCAAATTCAAAATGTCTTCTTGTTGTTGATATGCTGAAAGTAAACAGATTTAACAGTTTTGACATCATTATAACCAGTTTTGACACCATTATAACCATACAGAATTGTGAAAATCTCCAACGCTGAACTTGCCACAGGCATTGCTGGAGAGGAGATACTGAAACTGAAGTCGCCGTAAGAACAGGGCTGAAGGAATGTATATCTTGGGCCTTTCCCCATTTTTATGGATACCCAGTTCAGATGATGGTGATGATGTCTGTCATGATATGGAGTTCCATTCTGATACGATGTTTTCCGCTAAGGCCACAACATGTTGTTCACTTCTTTTGAAGTATGTATTCTGAAATCAACCAGGCCTAATAGATGCAGACACCTGCAGTGTTGGTAAGAAAACTTTAGCAACCCTCCTGATGAGTGGATGAAACTTGACAGGGAAGAATGCGCGCACACACACTCACCTACACACACACACACACACACACACACACACACACACACACACACACACACACACACACACACACGCATGTGTAAACACACACTTACACACACAGGCACGCGAACACACACAGTGTTTGTGTGCATCTCTGTCTCTGTCTCTGTGTGTCTGTCTCTGTGTCTGTCTGTCTTACCTCTCCTCTTCCTTACATATGTGCGCATGCACACACACACACACACACACACCACACACACACACACACACACAGGGACGCACACACGCACACACACACTCGCACACACACACTCGCACGGACACACACACACACACATTGAGGACAGGATGTAAAAAAAGCTGAAAAGCTTATTCATTAACCCTCAGAGTATTTTGACAGGACTTGACAATGGCAAGTGAGTCATAATGATTATGAATATGAATCATGTTGAGACATTCTTCAAAGACTGAGAATTTTGTTTCAGTGGAGCATGAGGATACGCCCCCAAGGTAAAATATATGCTTTTTATTTTTTTACCTCTAATAAAATTTTAAACTCTCTCTCTCTCTCTCTCTCTCTCTCTCTCTCCTCTCTCTCTCTCTGACAGAATTGGATTATATCAAGTTGAGTTCTACTTCAGAGGATATGTCCGCTATCAATAAAGGAATGTTCATGAATACAAAAAGGTGTATCTGGATTAGTCCCACATTTATTCAGTCCAAACTTAGCATGAATTGTAGAAATACTATGAAGCTCTAGATTCCTGTACCTAGAACTGGCCGATGCAGAACAAGTCTTTGTTGCTCTGATCTTCTTCTCTGGAACTCATTTCTGCCTGAGCTTAAATGCTTGAAGCTCAGAATTTTACAGAAGAAATTTGTTTATATATGTTGCACACTCACTAGTTGAATATAGATAAGCAGTATAATTCAAATTACCAATGCTTATCCATACATATGTTATGACTGTAACATCAACATAAATTAAATACAGTTTATTTATTTTCTCTGAGTGATTATTGTTGTTTACAAGTTCTACTGTTTAAAAAAAAACCCCACTGTTAATGATTGGACATACTGTATCAGAGCATGCGAATGTCAAGATGTGAAAGATTGATAATTTACTCATGCATTGTATGTGTGTGAGCCAACACTGGGGTGGAGGGTGAGGGTAGGAGATGGGTGAATGGATTTTTTTTCTTTCTGAGTTTCTCATTTTTTATGTTTGGCTTTCTCTTTTTCATTTTCTTTTTCCTTCATAATATTAACACGTTTAAATCTCTCTCTCCCACTCCCTCACCTCTTCCTCTCTCTCTCCATGCCCTAAATAGCAGCATTGTCTCCTTCCTCACTGCTTTGAAAATGAATCTTGCTTTACATGAATATGGAATATGAATGCACCTTGGTGAATTTGAAAATGATTGCCTCAAGAATCACTGTTCATTCCTTCTCAGGCTAAGCTGATGGTACTAATCTGGTGATTGATGCTTCTTGTAGCCTCTTTCCTCATAATAATGTATACTATGTAGGTGTGTGTGTGTGTGTGTGTGTGTGTGTGTGTGTGTGTGTGTGACGGACACTTTTAGAGTGTAAGTACTTAGTCTTTTATGCTAATGGGAATCATAATTGTTCTTGTTATTATCAGTTCTATGTGGTATACTAGTGTTCTGTATTAGTATCCTTAGGTCCCTGAGAGGACAAGGGCAAGATGAAAAAAAAAGGGACGTTTATTTTTGCTTATCAATCAATCAGTCACTCTGTCTCTGTCTATCTGTCTTATCAATCAATCGGTCACTCTATTTGTCTCTCTTTGAGTCACTGTATCTCTCTCTGTCTATCTGAAGAACTTAAAAAAGAGGTTTAATAATATCAAATGAATTTACTGAATCTAACTGCACTTTTTTTTTTTACCACATGTATTGATCATTCTGTGCTATTCTATGTTTGTTTCACTGTACCCTGTATGTGGGGACAGGCCTGTATGTCCATGAGTGCATTGCGCGTATGTCTGTGCATTTTTACCTAATTGTCTTTCTGTCTTTGTTCATTTGTTGTTGTTTTTTTATGCTGATTAACAAGGATGAGAATGATGAAGATGATGCTACAGATTTCCATTCTGGTCCGAGACTGTGTGAGAGGTTTCTGTGATTATTTTCTTAATATATCCCAGCATCAACCAAGCCTGAGAGATACAGACATCTGCAGTGTTAGTAATGAATTTTGAGCAGCTCTCTCAGAGACTGAGGATGAATCTTGATTGTTTGGTCACAATCTTCCTGAGGCCAGAGCAAACTCAGCTGTGGGTAGAAGTTGCTCTCTCTCTCTCCCCAACCCCCCCCCATTGTCATTCCATTCCTTTTGTTGTTGTTATAATTTTTCATTGGTTTGTTTCTCTGTATGTATTTATGCATTGGTTGTTGCATTCTTTTTTCTTTTTTTTTTACATTTGTTTTTCTTCTTCTTTTTTTCTTGTTATTTTGTCTTTTTTTGCCAAGAGGACTGACGGTTTAAAAAAAAGTTTTTATGCTTAATCCATTACCCTTTGAAAATTAAATTGTGTTGGTTTGTTCTCTCTTTCTCTGTTTGGCTGTCTCACTCACACACACACACACACACACACACACACACACACACACACACACACACACACACACACACACACACACACACACACACACATAGCGCACACATGCGCACACACACGCACACATACCCCACACACACACACACACACACACACGCATATAAAACAGAGAAAATAAAATAAAAATCAATTACTTGAATTAACCATGTAACAATAATTTTTAAAAGGCATTAAGTGGCTGATTGACTTTTTTTGGGCATCTTTTTGTCCCCATCAAATTTTTACAATGTTGATAAAAAGTATCCGTCTATCTGTTGTATCTGTCTATTGATCTGTCTGTCTATCTATAATTTGTAAAGTATGTTGCACACACACTCGGTGATAATGTATGCTTTCTCAGTTGGCTTTTCTTTCTTCTCTTGCCTCTTTACCAAAATTCGTCTGTCACTCATCGCTGATCACTGTCACATGACTGTCTCATTGTATTGTAGTTCTTTCTCCTGCATACATCACAGAAAAGTGAATGAGAATGTCTGGTGTTTGTCTTTTTTTTTTTTTTTTGACCACGTGTATGTATGATTTCTTGTGCAGTTCCATAGGCTCAAGATGGAACTTGAAGATGAGTTTGGGATTCAGTAGAGATTGTAAGTATTCCATTTCTGTGACTCCTTCATTCAGACTTCCATAATATTGGGCATTTTTGCTATTGTTGTTTCTCTTTTTTTCCTTCTTTTTTTTGCCCTTTCCTGACGCCACACTTCATCCTCCCTCGGTCAACACTAGCAGTCCACAGAGAGCAAGCAGTTGGGAGGCACCCCAGCAGAGTAGACAGCGTGTGTTTTCAGTCACATAGGTGGTATTTAGTGGTGCTTGTTCCCATCCACTATACTTGGGAAACACCTGCTAATCCCCCTGCAGACGTCAATAATGATGAACGAACGAACGAACGAACGAAATGTTGTTTAATGAGGGAAAAGAATAAGCACCAGTCAGTGGCTTTTTTCCATCCAGCCCTCAAACAATAAATACATGGTAGAAATCATTGCATCGAACTGCATATAAACTCATAAACAACAATGAATACATGGCAATTTAGAATAAGAGAATGCACAATATAACTAGAGGAAGAGAGTGTGGGAGAGAGGGAGGGATGGAAAGCGACTCAAAGAGAGAGAGAGGTGGGGACTTGGAGACACAGAATAAAGAGACGGAGTCTCTGACACAAGGAGAGACAGAAGAAAAGGAAGAAGAAGAAGAAGAAAAAGAAGAAGAAGAAGAAGAAGAAGAAGAAGAAAAAGAAGATTAAAAAGAAGACTTAGGAGAAGAGGAGGAGGAGGAGGAGGAGGAGAGAGAAGCATATAAAAAATTGGCACATGACAAACTACAATGAAGAAGAGTGGTAAAACATCAAGTCATGGAATGAAGGGAAAAAAAAAAAAAAAAAAAAAAAAAAAAAAAAAAGACACCAGACATGCCCAACTCGGCAGCAAGCAACAATTCCATACACGCCCCCCCCCCCCCCCCCCCAACTTCAAGAACGACAAGAGAAGGAAGAAGGAGATCAACATAGGATGACAAAATATGAGAGAGAGAGAGAGAGAGAGAGAGAGAGAGAGAAAGGGAGGGAGACAGAGACAGCCAGATCGACAGAGAGAGAGAGAGAGAGATAGAGAGAGAGAGACAGAGAGAGAGAGAGAGAGAGAGAGAGAGAGAGAGAGACATACCAAAATTTGCCACATCACAAATGACAAAATACAATGAAAAAGGGTAGTATCAAAATCAAGTCATGCAATAAAGGAGAATGAGCTGAAAACACCAGAAATACCCAAATCCTGATGCTCCTTAAAAATGTTGATGTAGTCGTGGAGCCTGCTGAGAGCCGGGATCCATCCCCGAAGAACGCCACCCGCATCCATCCAACAACAGTCACCATGACCTTGCTGTTACTGGTGACTATGACAGAAAATCGTCACAAGTGCTGGCATGGAGAGGAAATCAGAACTGATAGCACCTCAAGAGCAAGGCATGAACAGATCAGTTTCCCCTTACGAGTTGGTCATGTTTGTACACATGCTTGGCAAAAATACAACAAATATTATGAACTGTGTGGAGAAGGAAAAAAAGAAAAGAATTAAAAAGAAAATCTAGAGGCAAAGTTCTTGAGCTGTAATTGCTTTTGCGGAGTGTAACCATGGCGTTTTCTTGGTGTGCCACTTTGGGTGCTTTGACCAAAGAGCAACAACTCTTGCTATCTCTGATATGCATAATTGTGTCTGGCTGTGTCTGTTTCTTCAACATAATGCTGATTTGTTGGAATGGTGACCACAGGCCTTGAAATGTTGTAATGAAAAAAAATGGCAAGATAGCATGAATTTTTGTATGTTCATGAATCATGTTGGAAAGTCATATTTTGGAGAAAACTCTTTTTGCTTATAGTACAAGAACAGGTATCCCACTATACTCAGCAGTGTGATGGCAGGTGAAAGTGAATCCCCACTCCCAACTCTTCCCCTTCCATTTAAAATGATTTTGGAAGATTTGTGCACATTCGTTATGGAAAATAAACTCATCGATATTGAAAAGTGCACAAATAGCAGTTTAAGAGTCCGCAGGTCTGCATGTAGAGCCATAGAAAACAAGTATGTTGGGCTTGGGGTTAAAGATGGTTTAAGGGACAGGCTCACCTTTTTCATACGTCATGAATGGTATCTTTATTATCGGTTTAGCTTTTTAAGGAGCATCAGGATTTGGGAAAATGTTTTTTTTTTTAATCATGTGATTTGAGTTTAATCTTCATAAAGCTGGGCTGTTGGATTCTCAGGTGCATGTCCATTTCTTTTTTAACACACACAAACACACAACTGAGCGAGCAAAACCGAATATGCGGTGTAACACTAAGATCATTGATGCTTCCTTCTACTTCATTGATGTATCAATTATTCGTTCATCTATATTTTCATTTGTGCATTTGTTTCATTTTCAATATACGTATCACCTTATTTTGCCTTCTGTGTGTTTAATTATTTCAGCCATGTTGTGCAGAATTCTGCTCTGTTAATTAATATACAGTGTACTACCACATATAATTGTAAGATGAGTGGTGTACTGAAAGAAGTGAATGTTTACAAATTCCTCGTCTTGTTTATATTGTAGATATTGCACCTTATTTTCTTTAAGTGGATGTGTTTGCAGATCATTTTCTTTTTCACACTATTCATTTTGTCTTGTTTCTGTAGATGGCTTGTTGGGAGAAAAAAAAAAAGCAAGTTCTGCTTATTCAATGCTCCATCTTGAAATAAAATTTTAACTTGGCTTGACTTCTCACACACACACACACACTCACAGACACTCACACACGCACACACACGTAGACGTACACACACACACACACATACATTCTCTCTCTTTCTCTATCAGTCTCTCTTTCTTTCCCTCTCTCTCTATGTGTGTGTATATAAATACACGCACGCGCGCGCGCGCACACATGCACGCACACGCACACACACACACACACACACACACACACACACACACACACACACACACACACGTGTGTGTGTCTGTCTGTGTGTGTGTCCATGTGTCTGTCCATCTGTCTGTCTACAGATCTGAGCATTCGACATCAGACATTGGACCAATTGCTCATGAAAAGGAACGAAACTTTTTCAGTTAAACTGGCACCTGGTCTGAACCAACTTTTATGTAGGACACAGAAGTGGGTTTGACTGATCAGCCTGCATCCATTTACCTGATAATACAGACTGACACCGACAAATGGATATGAAGCCAGCATGTATGCAGCCTGTGGCTCATTCACAAAGTTTACTGTGAAAGGGACTCTTGTTCAAGGGAAGTAATTGTCAGTCTGTTCCGAACCATAGCACCGGAGAAAAAAACAAAAGTTGTTGCCAGGTTGGTGTATGCACAGTTTTTTGACGTCTTGACTTTCAGAAGTCGAGGAAACCAAGATTTCTCAGCAAAAGTCACATTCATACGCCCTGTGTGTCCCTACCCCCACTGCCTATCATTCATTCTTTCTGTGGAGCTTCATTCACCAGGGAAAAAAGGGCAGATAGGGGTTGAGGAAGGTAGAAGGGAGAGGTAGGGTCGCTGAAATGGGACTCTGGTTCTCTGTAGGCACGCACACACCACTATCAAGAGAATAGCCTCTGTCGGTGCTCTTCAGCCACGTATGTAAAATTCAGGCCATATGAACTGATCAATTAAGTCTATGGAAATAGGTTCTTTTAAGTTTCAAAGTAGATTACATCGGTTTGAAACAAACATGTTAACATAATTCATTTCTGTATAATATGCTAACAACATATCATATTACTGTCCCCCCCCCCCCCCCCCCCCCCCCCCCCCCTGCTGTACCCATTTCCAAAATGTCATATTGATTATGCCTATCACTTTGGAAAAAAAAAGTTTTTTTCTTTCTCATTTCTCTGTGATTTGACCGCAGCATTCCAGTTTTTTTTTTGGTTTTGTTTTCTTTTAGCAAAAAGTACCTGACTAGTGAAATAAAAATTTTTTTTTTTAAATTCTCCCTAAGCAGCCAAATACTGCCCTGCTGATACATATTTTCTGATAAAACGCTGTACACAAACATACACATACTCACACAGGGTTTCATCAGCTTATGTATATATGTTCATTATGTACACACACACACACACACGCACACACACACACACACACACACACACACACACACACACACAATATATACATCTCTTAGGAGCCAAAATCCATGAGAGAGAACCCTTGTACAGTATCCTGCCCTCAAGGCAAGAGTTGTATGTCTTCTAAAGCAAGATCCCTGCTTCTGAACTTATATCAAAGGTGTCAGCTAGCAAGGTTTGTATCACTTTTGAAACATTGGCTTTTTGTTTGTTTGTTAAATTGACTGTTCGTGTGTATGTGTGTACTTACGCAAATATGCATGTGAACATGTGTTGATGTGCAGACTGGCGAAGGAACCCCAACCACAACTGGTTATTTGGAGGTTGAGGTGAATGGCCAGCTGGTTCACTCCAAAAAGGTAGTATAGTTTTATTGGCTTATTTACAATGTATCCCATGTCCATCACTACAAGATGTTGCACTAACTCCCATGTTCAGACACTTATTTTGATTTTGTAAGCTGTGTGCATTTTGCTGATGTTGATGACAGAGGGTAAAACATGCTTAGTCAGTTGCCAGATACTGTTAAAAAGTCAGCCAGGCTAACACCATTTTTCCATGAGTTTGGAGGGTGGTGTGTTTTTCACTCCACATTGGCACTGCCCAGTTGCGCCCCATGACCTATGGGTAGAATGATGACGTAATAATTTTCTTCACTGTCACACTACGCAGAGCTATGGGTAGAATGATGACGTAATAATTTTCTTCACTGTCAGACTACGCAGAGCTATGGGTAGAATGATGACGTAATGATTTTCTTCACTGTCACACTACGCAGAGCTATGGGTAGAATGATGACGTAATAATTTTCTTCACTGTCACACTACGCAGAGCTATGGGTAGAATGATGACGTCATAATTTTCTTCACTGTCACACTACGCAGAGCTATGGGTAGAATGATGATGTCATAATTTTCTTCACTGTCACACTACGCAGAGCTATGGGTAGAATGATGACGTCATAATTTTCTTCACTGTCACACTACGCAGAGCTATGGGTAGAATGATGACGTCATAATTTTCTTCACTGTCACACTACGCAGAGCTATGGTAGAATGATGACGTCATAATTTTCTTCACTGTCACACTACGCAGAGCTATGGGTAGAATGATGTCATAATTTTCTTCACTGTCACACTACGCAGAGCTATGGGTAGAATGATGACGTAATAATTTTCTTCACTGTCACACTACGCAGAGCTATGGGTAGAATGATGACGTAATGATTTTCTTCACTGTCACACTACGCAGAGCTATGGGTAGAATGATGACGTAATAATTTCTTCACTGTCACACTACGCAGAGCAATGGGTAGAATGATGACGTCATAATTTTCTTCACTGTCAGACTACGCAGAGCTATGGGTAGAATGATGACGTCATAATTTTCTTCACTGTCACACTACGCAGAGCTATGGGTAGAATGATATCATAATTTTCTTCACTGTCAGACTACGCAGAGCTATGGGTAGAATGATGACGTAATAATTTTCTTCACTGTCACACTACGCAGAGCTATGGGTAGAATGATGACGTAATCATTTTCTTCACTGTCACACTACGCAGAGCTATGGGTAGAATGATGACGTCATAATTTTCTTCACTGTCACACTACGCAGAGCTATGGGTAGAATGATGACGTCATAATTTTCTTCACTGTCGCACTACGCAGAGCTATGGGTAGAATGATGACGTCATAATTTTCTTCACTGTCACACTACGCAGAGCTATGGGTAGAATGATGACGTCATAATTTTCTTCACTGTCACACTACGCAGAGGTATGGTAGAATGATGACGTCATAATTTTCTTCACTGTCGCACTACGCATAGGTATGGGTAGAATGATGACGTCATAATTTTCTTCACTGTCACACTACGCAGAGCTATGGGTAGAATGATGACGTCATAATTTTCTTCACTGTCGCACTACCCAGAGCTATGGGTAGAATGATGACGTCATAATTTTCTTCACTGTCACACTACGCAGAGCTGTGGGTAGAATGATGATGTAATCATTTTCTTCACTGTCACACTACGCAGACCTATGGGTAGAATGATGACGTAATAATTTTCTTCACTGTCACACTACGCAGAGCTATGGGTAGAATGATGACGTCATAATTTTCTTCACTTGTCAGACTACGCAGAGCTATGGGTAGAATGATGACGTCATAATTTTCTTCACTGTCAGACTACGCAGAGCTATGGGTAGAATGATGACGTCATAATTTTCTTCACTGTCACACTACGCAGAGCTATGGTAGAATGATGACGTCATAATTTTCTTCACTGTCACACTACGCAGAGCTATGGGTAGAATGATGACGTCATAATTTTCTTCACTGTCAGACTACGCAGAGCTATGGGTAGAATGATGACGTCATAATTTTCTTCACTGTCACACTACGCAGAGCTATGGGTAGAATGATGACGTCATAATTTTCTTCAGTGCAGTTGACAATGTCCTGTAGTTGTTTAACCACTCCTGTTGTTTTCAATGTCCTGTAGTTGTTTAACCACTCCTGTTGTTTTCAATGTCCTGTAGTTGTTTAACCACTCCTGTTGTTTTCAATGTCCTGTAGTTGTTTAACCACTCCTGTTGTTTTCAATGTCCTGTAGTTGTTTAACCACTCCTGTTGTTTTCAATGTCCTGTGGTTGTTTAACCACTCCTGTTGTTTTCAATGTCCTGTGGTTGTTTAACCACTCCTGTTGTTTTCAATGTCCTGTGGTTGTTTAACCACTCCTGTTGTTTTCAATGTCCTGTGGTTGTTTAACCACTCCTGTTGTTTTCAATGTCCTGTAACCACTCCTGTTGTTTTCAATATCCTGTAGTTGTTTAACCCAATGCCTACCGGATCGACCGAGATCGACCGCGAAATTTCCTCTTTCTGAATACCGGATCGACCGAGATCGACCGCTGAATACTCGGTCAACGACTTTCGCTTTCACCATCGCATATCCCAGAATGCAATTGCGACAGAAGAGTCTTCCGGTACTTCCGTTTCTGGACGCCATTTTGGTTTTTGTTGCATGAGTTTTGGTGGAGTAGTTTCGCTGCTGTGAATTTTCAAAGTTCGGCTTTTTTTCGCGAAGATTTTCTGGGAAAATGGCGGATCAAGTAACTATGCAACTTGCAGAATTCATTTTCTGAAGTGATATTGATGAAGAGAGCGTATTTGCGGGCTACACTCTTGAAGAAGATTTGAAGCAAGACGATTCGGACGTCAATCTTGACCTAGTTATGAATAAAGATCGACTGCTGACTGATTTTGAGGCCGGAATCAATAATGATTCAGGGGATGATAATGACGATGTCGAATAGCCCATTGCTGCTGGGCCCAGACCCCCCAAAAAAGAAAATTCGAAAAACAAAACTTGCTAGAGATTCTTTAATTCTTGACTGGAGTGGTTGGCTACAAGAAGTGAAGCCCCCCCAAAGTTTCCCTTGTTTTGATAGCCAGGAAACCGGGTCAGTCAGTGGGTGTGTCCCATGATTTGCCTGTAGGAGCATCACCTTTAGCTTTTTGATTTCAGAAGAATTTTGGCAGACTTTTAACGAGAAACAAATTTATTTGCTGCACAAAAGCAAGCAGAAAAGGATGAACATAAACTCTGGCCTGAAATAAAAACTGCCTGTTTATCAAAAAGCAAAGAGGAGCCGGACAAGAGGTACATCATCACCACAGTGTGTGTGTGGGTTGGGGGGGGGGGGGGGGGGGGGGGGTTGCTCAGTGCACTTGTGCAAAAGCACATTTTTGTTGAATTCCATCACAATCTAAAGCCCAGTATTCAGTAATCTGTTCTTGTTATTTTTTCCCCTCAGTAGTTAGAAGACAAATCTTCTTGTATGTGATGCCTTCAGTTTAACAAAATTGTTGAAGTTTGGGTTGTTGTTTTTTTGCTTCACAATAAAAGTTGATTATTTAGTGTGCATACCATACAGAATGACTTTATTTTGTTCCTGAAGGTTTCAGTACTTTGTTTAGACTTGGAAAATCACTCTGTGCTCCTAATCCATGATGTTCTGTGGGTACAGTGAATTTAGGGAAAATTGTTTTAGCACTGAGAATACCAAAGTACAGTTAGTCTGTTCGTTTTTTTTTTTTTGCTCGTGTACCAGTTCACTATATGTGGGGGGAAATGGCTGTTTTGGATGGAGTGATGTCTTTGAATTTTTTTCATTACTTTTACAGAATAGATAAGTTAAAAACAAATTTTCTATTGAGGTTTCTTTATGGCAAGTGTGTATGTGTTGCGGAGTTACCTCTCTTGGCATGGTATCAGAATAGATAAGTTAAAAACAAATTTTCTATTGAGGTTTCTTTATGGCAAGTGTGTATGTGTTGCGGAGTTACCTCTCTTGGCATGGTATTCTCATAGTCATATAGCACAAAGTCATGCGGTAGGCAGAGGGTTAACCACTCCTGTTGTTTTCAATGTCCTGTAGTTGTTTAACCACTCCTGTTGTTTTCAATGTCCTGTAGTTGTTTAACCACTCCTGTTGTTTTCAATGTCCTGTAGTTGTTTAACCACTCCTGTTGTTTTCATAGCATTAGTCTAGAGTGACGACTTCCATGGCAAAGTGACAGATATGGTGATGACATTGTCACTGAGCTGATAAACAAATGAGAGCTGACCTGTTGGTATCAGCTAGAGGGCACTGTTCATAGACACTGTCTGTGGAACCAGCATGATTGTACTAAGTGTATCTGTTTCTTGTGCAAGTGTGAATGGTGGAGGCAGTGTCTGTTTCTGTAGAAAAATTGAGCGTTAAGTTTTCACAAATTCTCACAGAAATTATCGGTGCTGGGCTGCAGATTTGTTTTAATCGCCCGAGGGCCTATTTAGTTCTGAAATGCTCTAGCTCTCCTGGATTTGCACTCACCGCAGACAATAAGAGGAACGAAAATGTCCATGGAAAGCCTCATTTGTCACTGGTGTCTTCCTCGGCCTTTGAATTGTAGAATAGCAGACAAAATGTCACATGACACAGTTTCAGTCGGTTGAATTGTAGAATAGCAGACAAAATGTCACATGACACAGTTTCAGTCGGTTGAATTGTAGAATAGCAGACAAAATGTCACATGACACAGACAGTTTCAGTCGGTTGAATCTGTCAGACATCCAGTGCTAGTGACATAACACATTTTGTCATAGGCATTTTATGCTGTGACATGCCTTAAAACAAAAGCGCTTTATTTGTACTGTTGCTGTAAACTGTGTTCTTTTGAAAAGCATGTGGGAGCAAGAACTGCTACTGTGTGAGACGGGTCCATCTGTAGAAAGTACAGATTGTGAGAAATGATTGACTTTACTTTTGTTTTTTTGACTGGTTATTAAACTTTCCATTAGTTTTGTGTTATTTTGTAGGACGATAGTACAGAGCTTGTATATATATATAGAATGCTGTACGTGGATGATTTTTTTGTAGGCTAAAGTGATAGTGTAACATTGCTGGGCCCAACTATTGCAACATCCTGTTGGTTCCATCGTCTGACCTCTTTCGTCCCACATCCGTCCTACCAGCCATTCCATCTCTCCTTTTTTTCCCTCCTTCCTTTACAACGACACACATCCGTCCTACCAGCCATTCCATCTCTCCTTTTTTTCCCTCCTTTACAACGACCCACATCCGTCCTACCAGCCATTCCATCTCTCCTTTTTTTCCCTCCTTTACAACGACAGTACTAACACACATCCGTCCTACCAGCCATTCCAACTCTCCTTTTTTTCCCTCCTTTACAACGACCCACATCCATCCTACCAACCATTCCATCTCTCCTTTTTTCCCTCCTTTACAACGACAGTACTAACACACATTCGTCCTACCAGCCATTCCATCTCTCCTTTTTTTCCCTCCTTTACAACGACCCACATCCGTCCTACCAGCCATTCCAACTCTCCTTTTTTTCCCTCCTTTACAACGACAGTACTAACACACATCCGTCCTACCAGCCATTCCATCTCTCCTTTTTTTCCCTCCTTTACAACGACAGTACTAACACACATCTGTCCTACCAGCCATTCCATCTCTCCTTTTTTTCCCTCCTTTACAACGACAGTACTAACACACATCTGTCCTACCAGCCATTCCAACTCTCCTTTTTTTCCCTCCTTTACAACGACAGTACTAACACGTGCTGGATTTCCATACATACAGTTAACCTGATTTTTTTTCTGTTCTTCTTTTCTTGTTTGTGTTATATTACATCTTTTATGAAGCTTGTTAAAAGTGTTTACATACTGTCCATGTTCTAGGGAGGAGATGGTTATGTGGACAGCAAAGCCAAGATGAACAAGATCATACAAAGCATTACGAATGCCATGGGTGTGAAGTGATGCCAGCCAATTTCTTGCAGCGGCTGATTAAGGGGGACAGGTAAGATAAGATAAGATAATGTTGCTAAAGTGTTTTGCATTTTGCAGGGTTGATTAGAGGAAAGGTAGTCAAGTAGTCAGCAAAGCTTTCTGAACAAAAACGCTATTCTTCATACTTATCTGTCCAAACAAATGCCTTATCCCCATTTGGCGTAGAACATCACCAAACATCAGGATCTATAAAATTAAAAAAAAGAAGAAAAAAAATTCAGAGAACAGGGAGCTAACTTACTTTTATTCCACCAAGCCTGTCAGAGTGGTCATCCCTAGTGAGCTCACAATGTGCCCTGATTGAATAAATTCAGTTTTCTCCTTGGCAAAGGAACATGCCTCTTTTGACTCTTGGTCAGTTTTGCTTGCAAGGAGGTGTGTGGAGTCTGGTAGTAGCTGGCACACTATATTTTCAGACCGACTTGATCACTGGTTAACCACAGCGTGTGTAAATACCCCACTGAACCTGCCACTTTTTGTCTGTTTTGTGGCCACACTTTTGACAGTACAGTTTGCATAGAGATGGGGGATCTGGTGGTCTCGCATAACTAGAGCTTGTGTGAGTATCATGCATAACTTAATGAATGTTGTGACTGCGTTCCTTTTGGCCCATCAAGGACATTTTTGCTTATATACAAATGTGGGTTCTGCTAGTGGCTCAGGTAGCTACATTTCTAGAGTGATTCATATGCTACTGGTCATCCAGAGTCATTTGAAATAGCCTGCTGTACCTGACATTTCTTTGACTTCCATGTTGTATTACCCTCTTTATGGAACTATGACTTGCATTCAAAGGTGTGAGGGCTTGTAGTGGTTAACACGACCTTGTATATATATATCAGCTGCATAATCTGCTACTTCTTGACTGTGCATTATGACCCACTTTTGGACATCATGGCTTATGTCCTTAACCCTTTCACCGCCAGACATTTTATTTTGCATAAATCCCCATCGCCAGCCATTTAATAAAAAACAACTCTTATTTTATACCAGCATATGTGAAATGTGGATATCTCGGGAACTAAACAACCAGTTCTCGTGCTGTTTTTTTTTTTTTTTTTTAGAATGGAGGAGATACACTGTACTTTTATTATATTATAACATGTTAGTAATGGTTAGTCAACAACAATTTCAAATTTTTAGCAATTTCAAGTGCAAAAAAAATGTAAAATAAAAAAAATGAATGTTATGTTTCTTCTCAACGTAAAAAATTAAGAAAGAATGCCAGCAAACTCTCAACAAGGGAGGAAAAATACTCAGTTCATAATTGAAGACCAGAAAGTATGATATATCCAACAGAAAAATGGAAGAAACAGCCATAAATCCAACTACTCCAATAGCAGGGAACACACACACATACACACACACACATTCTTAGGCCCAACTGGTACACATGTAAGAAAGGAAAAGGGACACACACACACACACACACACACACACACACACACACACACACACACACATCCCTTTCAGTTTCACTCTCACTGTTGAAAGCAATATTTTTTTTAATGAAAACAAAGTCATTCATGTGCCTGTTGGTCTCTGAACCCTTGAGAGCCATTCCAGCTGATAATAAATCCCACTCAAACATGTCTCTGCTGCTCACCTCTGACTCGTGTCAGTCGGCCACGCCCCCTTCAACCTCGACCAGCAAGTGTCGGCCCACAGCGTGTATGTGAAGTTCATTGCCTAAAGTCTTAGTTTGCTCCCTCACATAGCCAGTCAACAGTCAGTCACTGCTGGCTGGCTCAACGCCAAAACACGGGGCACACGCGGTAAGCCGGCATCTAGTCTGATCTCTCGTCAGCTCATCTCTCCCAACTACTTGCCCACGGTCCAACACCTCACGTTGCAATAATTCGGTCAAGCCCTCACTATCACATGTTTCCTCATGACTGTCTGGGTCTTCTTCACCTGAATCGGGAACAACTGACTGACAGTCTATTCAATATTTCCAGCTCTTGATCTGTGGCAAATGTACGGCAAGGTCGAGTACGTAAAGTGCTTGGTTGTGACGTCATGGTGAATGGAAAAACAGTCGGAATAAAGTCGATAAAACACTGAACTGAATAGTGTTGTGACAAAGCAAGTGGCTGTGAGCACGGGCCAGACCATCCCCCAACTATGACGTTTATTGCTGGCTTTCTATCTCATGAACTTGGATCGTGAGAGTATCGGGAGTTAGGTAACCCTAGTTGGTCGCCTTTCTGCGATGTCGGCAGTGAGCCACGTTGTTGCCAAATGGCGACATCAGCGGCATAGGGGTTAAGAGCTTGTCCTTCCTATATTGCTGGCTTTTTCCTTTTTTATGATTTTGGGAAAGCTCTTTTTTTTAATTTGCGTCTTGGTTGATATGGAGCCTTTGAGGGAGAGATGGCACTGTGTTTTAAGGCACTGTGTTTCAAGTCTCCAGACCTGTAAGGCCATTTTAGCCTATGGTGCCAAGCTCTTAGTTGGAGACCTGTAAGAGACATTCTCATGTGAGCTGTTGAGATGGATAGTCTCTCAGCTGAGCTGGATCCCACCACCCTTTTTTTTTTTGTTGTTCAGGCGTTTGGACAGGTAAGTGTGAAGAAAAGGAATTTTACTACTAAGACTAGTTTTATGACATCCTTACTGTCCAAACACTGGGACACCGCCTTGCTTCCTGCTTGGTTGGAAAAAGGGTGACAACTGAACTCTCTCAGTCAGGAAACGAGAGAAAGCTGATCATGTTAACCAGTCGTCATGTTGAACAAATGTCTTGGGAAGTGTGTCACAGTGGAACAGATGATGTGTGGATGTGCAGAAATGGACATGGCTGGACGATCGTGGTACGGACACACCTTATTTGTTAAATAGATGTATCCATGACAACGCACCATCTTGCAAAGCAGATCATATGAAGATAAACATGAATCTTTGTATTTGTTCAGAGAAGAACTTTAAAACAAATCGATCAAATAAGAGTCATGGAATCTCTATTCATCCATTTACTAAAAGAAGGGGGATACAAAGAAACCTGTTGTACTGGACTACATAAAAACAAAAAAGCACTGGGACAGTACAAAAATACAAGTATATTTATATATGTTTCACGCATTTACTGCATGTCTAAATTTGATTAAGAAATGGAATCTCTGTGTAAAGGCATCCAGTAAACCTTGAGCAATGGGAAGGCAGATATCCATTGAGATTTTGAGCTGATTTATGACCTTTGGTCAGGTCACACTTGACTTTTTTTTTTTTCTTTCTTTTTTTTTTTTTAGTGTTATGAAACGCTGAAAAATGGCCAAGTAGATCTGAGATAGAGCCTAAAATAAACTAAATTTCTGGACACACTTGTCATCTTTGACAAAGGTCCTCTTTATACCATACTGAACAAGAAAAGCAACAACTTGCAGACAAGCAGCTCTACATCAGATTCACATGTTGCCACCCTGGTCACATAAAGAAAGGTCTGATGTACAGAGTTAGGCCTTCGACTTCACAGGGTATGTGAACAAGACAGTGACAACCCGATCAGAGAAAAGAGCTGAAAATGCGGCTTACAGAACAGAGTTACAGAGGAAAAGAAATTGAAGAGCTGCTGCCCGCCTTGGCTTAAGGCTGTGTCAGACCAATTGACATAGGCTAGAACACCAAGGCTACATCAACATGTTGTTATGCTCTGCATAGTTATGTGGGGATTGTCTTCAGTCGTGACAAGCTCCTAGCATAACATTACCAGTCTCCAAATCCCCGAAATCGGAGTGTAGCGGCCCATGTGGCGGGGTATTCAAAAACGGTCACACGTCATGTTCTCATCCCCAGCTGATGCATTTGTACCATAGTGTTCAAGTATTCGGCTGTTTGGATGATCCCTGGAGTCTTTTAGCCAGGGTACGACAACAACAACAACAACAAGAGCTTCTGCAAAAGGTGGACTCCATAACCAGCGGCAATCTGTTGGTTGGAAAAAGTAAGAAGAAGAAAACAGAAATGATTCCAATGCTGGTGGTGACTTTCTCTAGGTTGTTGCCAAACGTCATGGCAATATTGAAAGCCGATACCAATGTGCTGCAGGAATCATCACAGATGGCCACAGTTTTCTTTTTTTTTTTTTTTTTTTTTTTTTTTTTTTTTTATTATAAGTTTTTAATCAAGTAAAGTTAGAGCTGACAGGAGCGCAGAAAGCGGACAGTGCGCAGAAAGGTTATATGCAAACAGTAACATAAACATATCAATTATATAATAAACTCATAATCATAAATAACTAAGATTGAGGGAAGAAAAACGGAGAGAAAACCCCTTAGAGAGCACCACCCCTCCCACACGCATCCACCAACTTTTCAATAATTTATCAGCATACTTTTAGTTCTCTCTTCTTTTTTTTTTTTTACCTCTCTACCCCCGCCCCCTCCCGCCTTTTCCCTTCTCTTCTTTAACATCGCACAATTCAACTCGTGTGAAAAGAAAAACAAACATAGAATGCCAACGTTCATTTTCAGTGGGAAATGGTAAACAATATAAATCGTAACAAAAGAACAAAGGAAAATTAATAGGAAAAGGGATTCCTTCCTTGTCAGCTAACACCCCCCTCCCCTCACCGAACCACACACACACACACACACACACACACACACACACACACACGCATTTATTTTTCTATGTCTGTACATACGTAAAAAAAAACTCCTTTCATTTTCCACCTCCAACCCATATCCCCATAATTTCAATTATCCTGTACTACTAATAAAGCTAACATTCATGTTTTGTTATGTGGCACATATTATAGTAGTAAAACAGTGAAAGAGAATATCTGTTAGGTAAAAGTGATTTGAATGGAGTAATAGTTTCCATCTAAGGGCCCTTGTTTTTGTTCATGTAGCAGAGGTAATGTTTTCAGGGCTGGGTTTTTTATCTAGTCCTGTATGACAAAAACAGGCACACTATAGCATCGAGTAAAGAAAAAACGTATCATCAAGGAACACTTAATCATTAAGTAACACTGAATATAGTATCCATTTTTTTTCAACCTCAGAATGGCGCATTTCTAGACTATGCTTATATTTTTCGGTGCGATAGTTGTATTTGAGTTCTCTATAAAAAGCTGTCATGGTTGGTCTAATTTTATTAATCCTACATTTGTAGATAAAGAATTTTGCCCATAAGATAATGATATACAGAATTTCATCGATTTTGGTTTTTTCGTCTGTTCCAAACAAAATTAATTGAACGTTAAAGGATAGTCTTTCACAAACATGACATTTTCTTTTCATAAATGATGGCCACAGTTTTCAGTGAACCACCCATAGTATCATACAGGAAAGACAAACCTCTGTCATGCCCTCATCCATACCAAGACCAGCAAAGTATTGAAGTCTCAGGCGAATATCTGCAACTGTACAGTATGCAAATCTGAAAACGATAGACGTACAAGATGTGGCAGGAAAAAACGACCTACCAACCTGTCCGAGGAGCACACTGCAAAACACACAGTCATCTGCTGTCTTATTTGCACACTGCAAAACACAGTCATCTGCTGTCTTATTTGCACAAAAAAAACACACAGTAAAAACTGTGTTGGTGAAGCAGAAAGGATGATGAAAAGAACGTCATTGAGACATGAGAAACAGCAAAAACAAGTAACAAACACTGTGCATACCACAATGAAGAGACATACAGAGTGCTGTTCTGCAAAATGTGTTGAGTGTAAAGCGCACAGACTGATTGTAGCAAATGAATGTAGAAAATGAATGGACCAGGAAAATAAACGCATGAGACCCAGAAGGATGCAACATAAAAAAAAACGCTTGTAAATAAAAAAACAGTTTTGTTGTCATAACGTATGTGAAAGAAAAAAAAGCATTGTCATCATAAAACATAGAAATAGATTTCATTCTCACTGGAGATGGGAATAATGTGGGACGGAAGAATGTTGGCGTGTTTTGTTTTGAAGAAGGTACAGGATGTTGAAAATTCAACAAACAGAGGAACCAAGTTCTGTGATGGATTAAAAAAGTGATGATACACTGCAGTTGGTCGTTCCTAGAGCTGCGATGGATTGTTCCTCTTGAGCTTCTGGAGAGCTTCACTCTTCAGACTCCTCGGCAGGGCACTGCATCCCACCAGGGGACTTCAGGCGTTCCTTGAGCTTCGTTTTTGTTGTTTTCCCCCCAGATCCACCTGGCTCTATTGCACTCTGTGGAATAGTCTTGAACTTGAAGTCATGATGAGATACATGTCCTCCCTTCACTTTGCCTTGTAGAATAGTCATGGATAGGAAATTACAGCAGGACACATGCCCTTTCTCTACGGGACCATGTAGAATGGTCTTGGACGGGAAGTCATGGAAAGAAGTCCATCCTGTGCTGAACCATGCAGAATAGTCTTGGATGGGAAGTCATGGAAAGAGAAGTCCATCCTGTGCTGAACCATGTAGAATAGTCTTGGATGGGAAGTCATGGAAAGAGAAGTCCATCCTCTGCTGAACCATGTAGAATGGTCTTGGATGGGAAGTCATGGAAAGAGAAGTCCATCCTGTGCTGAACCATGTAGAATAGTCTTGGATGGGAAGTCATGGAAAGAGAAGTCCATTCTGTGCTGAACCATGTAGAATGGTCTTGGATGGGAAGTCATGGAAAGAAGTCCATCCTGTGCTGAACCATGCAGAATAGTCTTGGATGGGAAGTCATGGAAAGAGAAGTCCATTCTGTGCTGAACCATGTAGAATGGTCTTGGATGGGAAGTCATGGAAAGAGAAGTCCATCCTGTGCTGAACCATGTAGAATAGTCTTGGATGGGAAGTCATGGAAAGAGAAGTCCATCCTGTGCTGAACCATGTAGAATGGTCTTGGATGGGAAGTCATGGAAAGAGAAGTCCATCCTCTGCTGAACCATGTAGAATGGTCTTGGATAAGAAGTCATGGAAAGAGAAGTCCATCCTGTGCTGAACCATGTAGAATTGTCTTGGATGGGAAGTCATGGAAAGAAGTCCATCCTGTGCTGAACCATGTAGAATTGTCTTGGATAAGAAGTCATGGAAAGAAGTCCATCCTGTGCTGAACCATGTAGAATGGTCTTGGATAAGAAGTCATGGAAAGAAGTCCATCCTGTGCTGAACCATGTAGAATGGTCTTGGATAAGAAGTCATGGAAAGAAGTCCATCCTGTGCTGAACCATGTAGAATTGTCTTGGATGGGAAGTCATGGAAAGAGAAGTCCATCCTGTGCTGAACCATGTAGAATTGTCTTGGATGGGAAGTCATGGGGAGATGCACATCCACCCTCTGATGTGACTGGTAGAATGGTCTGGGACAGTGAAAGTCATGGTGATACTTGAATGCACTTACTTGACAAGGTTACAATACTTGATAACTGAGAGGAGAGACTGTTTGCCAGATATGTGTGAAGTTAACATGCATTGAAATTTGCATTACTGTTGAACTGTTCACAAAATGATCGCTTTTCTTATTTTCATTTTTTTTTTCAAGTCTTGTAGTGAACGGTTGTATTCTGGAAGAGCAGCTAGGAAGAAATGATTGTAGCAGATGTGCTGATGCAGAGGTTTTGCATGGTTTGTGTCTGTTCTGTCAGGATGTGAACTGGGTCCTAGTGGAGAGTGTCAATGACGTATGAAGAGCTTGACCCAAAGTACTGCAGTACCAGGTGAAGTTCGGATGGTTCTCGTGTGACTCTCTCCACCCGACTACACTCCCCATCTTCTCCCTGGCCAGCCAGCTCCGTGTTTAATCTTTGTTTGCTCGTCTCCTTGGTGTGAGGGTGTTGGTGTGAAAGTGTGAAGTCTGTGAATAAGTCTCCTTGTGTAATGTCACTCGGACGTATCATCATGTTCATTGGCCTTATGACTTGTTACTGTTTGTGCATCAGTGTGGCGTCTGTGCAGTCACCCTAAAGGCTGCTGTTCATTCAAGTGTCGCATTCCAAAAAAAGAAAAGTGACTAGGGTTTTGAAAGGAGAGCAGTAGTGTCCATGACCTTTTTGCGTACTTAATCAACTGGTTTAGCATTTCCTGTTTTGAGAATGAGCTGCTGTCCAGTTTGGCAGCCTGAAAGATCACTGTGGAAGTGCCAGGAAAAATCAACAGCATGGCTTGATGACAGTGCGCTAATTTGTTTGTGGTGTTCCAGCTGCAGGTCTGTAAATTAGAATAACTGAAGAACAGTGTACCTTTCAAAAGCTGAATCAGCTGGTAAGCTGCTGTTTTTTTGGAGCTGTATCGTTTATGGTAATCTGGCAATAAACCAAGTGTAATTCAGTTATGCCCACTGGAGTGCCTTTATGAAATGTTCTGACATGCTACAGCAAGTTGAATCGTAATGAAGTGATATTGTGGTGAAGAATTCTATATTCCCACTTGAAAAGAAAAAGAAACGATTTTTTTTCACAGCATTTTTTTCCAACATTTGTACACTCACACTCTTAACTTGAATATCTGATCAATGGACAGACCTGACATGGCCTTGATCAGCTGGGCGATGAACAGGGAGACTTGATTTGATTAATGGACCTTGCACAAACGGTGTTGAAAAAATTGTGAACAGCATTGCCATGTGAATAAAATTAGTTAATATTCATATATCAGCAGTGATCTAGCACTACTTGACAATAACTTGTCAATGTGAATTACTTTTTGTGTTCTCCAAAAAGGTTTCTTCATGGGTAAAGAATATTACTGGAATTTCTGGTTTACTTGGCATTATTTTTTTTTTTAATTCGAAGGTTGTGCATGGTATGTCACACTCTGTAGCATCCTGTACATGGTGAAATCAGTTTGGACTGTGTAGACGGTCCGGTAGGGTTCCAACAGACATATTCTTTATCTACACAGCTCTGAGCATGAATTGCCTAGTGCTTGCTTCCATCCAAATTGGCATGTGTCCACTCTCTTTGCTCAAGTGTGGTTTTATTATTTTATAACAGGCTTACAGCCGCAGTCTGCGCTTTTGCGCATGGTGAAATTAATGCAACTTTTTCAGTTCCAAAGCGCTTCATTTATGGATTGAATGAATTTTATCTTGAAAATGATCAGAGAGTGGCCCCAGAATTCTTAGGCTTCTTGTAGTCTAAAAATTGCAGTGATTATTGCTTAGTTTTCTCTTACCTTGTTAGAAATGCTGCTCAGGATGATTTTGTATTGTATCAAATGTTGTGATGTGACTTCTCCTCCCCTCCCAACTCCTCTTCCCTCTTTAACTTGGTGAACCTTCACAGTTCTATTCAGAGTAGCTGTAGATAGAGCACAAACTTTTGTATTTGAGTGTTTTGTGAGCAGTGTGGTTGGTAAGATGTGAAGTTCTGTGTTGCTATGCATACAACCAAATTAGTGGTTATCTCAGTATTCCTGTGTTTCAAGCCTTGGTGTGATGAATAATTAAAAAAAAATTAAAAAAAAGATGAATGGAGACGTGGCTCTGTTGTCTCTCTGTTATTGTGAAAGCTGCTGGAGCATGTATATTTAGGTTGGCTGAAAAAGTTGCACAAACTCAATGAATTGGCACTCTTGTTTTGTTTTTTAATTTGTGTCATGAATTCCTCTGAAGTGGCATATAAATTAGAGAATTCCTACTTACAAATCCAGAAACATGCAAGTTTTTCCACCACATTCTAGGAATTCATGACAAGCTCTGTCTTGTAATTTAAATCAAAGATAAAGCATTTTGAAAGAGACTACATAGAAGTCATTTTCAAGGTGAAAACTAAAAATCTTCAGTCTTTTACAATGCTAAGTCTCTAATTGAAATTTCAGTGACATAACTTGAAATAAATGATAGTGATTTGAACCTTGTGAAAGAAAAATCAGGGGGTAATGTGTCAAATTGTCCAAATCCCACCATCTAACAGGTTTAGGTAATTTGATGGACAGAAGTTCGTTATTCTTTTTGTTTTTCTGGTATATATGATTATGGAGGGGGTGGGGGGGGGCCAAGTTGGTGGTGTCAGTATTTCAAGAGAAATTGCGTACCCCTTGCAGTGACATAGTATCGGTGCTGCACCACCAAGACTCTGCTTAAGTCGCATTAATGCATCAACACAGGTGACTGCTACTGTCATGTACTTGCTCTTTAGTATGGCAAGAAAAATCCCACCTTGTTTTCATTATACAAAAAATAACTGAAGTATTGTTTCATGAGTTTTAACAGAATGACTATAGAATGAGTTGGTGGTGAAAAATTGCTGGCACCAGAAAGTTAAAGAAAACCTTAGCACAGCTGTTGGTTACCACTGACCATCTCTAGTTTACTACTGCATTTGTTCCTTATTATGGAAATACACATTTGTCAAAATGATCACGAAAACAGAATATTTAAGTATGATTTACACCACATTGTGTCTGAGCATCACTTGGCAGCCTCGCCTTGGCTTAAGGCTGTGTCAGACCAATTGACATAGGCCAGAACACCAAGGCTACATCAAAATGTTGTTATGCTCTGCATAGTTATGTGGGGATTGTCTTCAGTCGTGACAAGCTCCTAGCATAACATTATCAGTCTCCCAAATCCCCCGAAGTCGGAGTGTGGCTGCCCATGTGGCGGGGTAATCAAAAACGGTCACACACGTAATGTTCTCATCCCCAGCTGATGCATTTGTGCCATAGTGTTCAAATACTTCGGCTGTTCGGATGATCCCTGGAGTCTTTTAGCCAGGGTACGACAACAACAACAACAACAACTTGGCAGCCCACAATGTTGCATTTAAAACATGTGTTGCTGACTGGGAAGCAAGCACCACGAAGTCAGACTGACGCTGCACATTATTTGTGTCCACCAATCATCGAATAGGAACAGACATTCTGGTCATTTTACACATGCAAGGAACATGATGAAATAACGTAGCAGCACTTTGATAGAGAAACCTGTTAAAAAGGTCTTAACATAGCAGTGACAGAGAAACCTGTTAAAAAGGTCTTAACATAGCAGTGACAGAGAAACCTGTTAAAAAGGTCTTAACATAGCAGTGACAGAGAAACCTATTAAAAAGGTCTTAACATAGCAGTTTTGAATAAAGTACTTAATGGAACATCCAGCATCATGGCTTTGACATCTAGCATGCTTCAGGTACTGGATAAAGTGTGCCTCAATTATGTATCTGGTGTGTGTGTGTACTTTGATGTCATGGTCCTACTTAAATTGTTTAGAAAACCAATAAAATGAGCAACACTGTTACTGATATTGCTTAAGGAGGATTGTTAGCGGCAGCGTTAAGAGCACACTATTGAGTTGCTTTTTCTTTTTTTGTCATTGTTGTAAATTGTACATCATCATTCTCATCTCTTCATCATAAGAGTGTGTGTACTTTCTACCCAAGTCTGCTGAACTTTCATTTACACAAAAGTGCTCACACACTCACCTATTACACATGCTGAAAATCTGTATAAATATCTTGGTGAAATTATGATGAATTACTATACATAGGTACATTAAGAAAAATCTCCAATATCACATTACAAAACAAGTTGAACCTTTGAAAACAGAAAAATCTAAAGAAAAAAAAAAAAACCGGGCAATCATGACATCTTGAGGCATGTGAATTTAGGCTGCACTGGGTGTTGTGATTTTTTTTTTTACAGATGGATAAAAGCAAAGACGAATAAAACATTTCAGTGCTACAAAAATATATAAAACGCCATATAGACACTGCAGAATGTAAAGCTAGTGTCCACTACTTAGCTGCCAGAAAAAAAGGAGGCTTGCATGTCATAAATTGCTGAGAAAATTCGTAAGAAGGGGTGGGGATGACAAATCCAAGTCTCTATGTTGAACAACTCGTCCAAGAAATTGACAGGGTCATCTTCAAATGGGCACAGGTCATCATCAGAGATCCTGAACCTGAATGTGTCCCCCAAATTTCATGGGTGTTGAACAGCTCCATGTGGCGGTCACAAACTCTGAAACACACTTTTGTCTCTGTGGTACAGATATTTCCAAAGGTCCACATGAACACTTTGGGGGGGGGGGGGGGGGGGGGGGGGGGGGGGGGGGGGGGGGGGGGGGGGGGGGGGGGGGGGGGGGGGGGGGGGGGGGGGGGCACCTTTGGTATGAAAAAAGGAACAGATGAGCAACCCTCGGGCAGCTCTTGAAGGGCTTCTCATATTTGTAATATATTCCCCCATTTTCTTCATCTTCATTTTTTTTAAAAGTTCAAATCTTTGCCAAGTCGTTACCATAACGACTGAAGAATTGTTAACCTGCACTTGTTTTCCCCCCACTACTTAATTGTTCAGCATTCTCTCTCTCTCTCTCTATATATATATATATATAGAGAGAGATTCCAATTGTTTTTCAGGTTGTGTATGTGTGTTCTCGGAGACGGACAGGAGGGATCTAAGCGCGCGCACACACACACACACACACACATACTCGCACACACACACACAGAAAGAGAGATTCATGTGTCCCTCCCCCCTCTCCCTCCTTTCTCTCTGTGTGCAAGAACGGGAACAACCGGTTCTTTATCGCCTCAGTTTGATAGGATTTACGTATCCCCATTCTTGGAAAGAGAGAGAGAGTAAAGAAACATGCAGTAAATGACACAATATCTTACAACAATTTAAAGACAATCCTTTCCCTGTCCCATCTATTCTATCCGTAAACACACACACACACACACACACACACACACACACACACACTTGCATTCAAAATCGCAAATGAAACTGAAAGAGTTGGAACGTAAAAGGTACTGTGCCTTTTTTTTTTTTTAATTATTTTATTTTTAAGAGTATTAACTGTTCAATATGTGCAAGCAACCTTGACTTTTACTTTTTGCTCGTATTGATTTCTTGAACACCACGGTCAAGACAGAAGAGGTCAGATTGGCAGAATGTTCTTAATTCAGCAGTACATTTACATTTAGTTGCTGTGGTATTTTTGTTTCCGAGACTAAAGCGTACGTCCCACTGAAGAAACTTCATTTCAGAAACGACGGCGCAGTGTACTTGGTCTCTCTTTCTCTCTCTTGTGGGCGAGGGGAGAGGGAGGGAAGGAGAGAAGTGATGTTGGGGGGGGGGGGGGATACCATATGTAAGCCACACAACGCAGTCCCACCACGAACATAATGGTAAAACTGTTCACGAGATGTCGATTGGAGCTACGACTGGATAAACAATGAGTACTGTATTATTTACAGGGCTGCTTTTCATGGAAAATGTGTGTGTGTGGTGGTGGCGGGGGGGGGGGGGGGGGGGGGGGGGGGGGGGGGGGGGGGGGGGATGTGTGTGTGTACGCGCGCGCGCGAGCGTGCGTGTGTTTGTGTGTGTGAGTGAAAAGTTACTCTGGTTCACGTCGGAAAGGAAGGCTGCTGTAGAGTCTGGAACGCTGCCGAGCGGATCCCCTGACGATGAAAACAAAGCTCTCTTTCACTAACATTATCTGCAATCGATACTTCTCCATTCAGGATGCGTGCTGCCGCAAGGAGACACGTGTCAACGCTCTGTCAGGGTTCGTTCTCATGTTGACATTCACCAATCACCACGATGAACACGCAACTCCCTAACGCCGGCGCTCGCTATACAAGGTCTCCAAGGTAAAGAGACGTCACGAGAGAGTCCGGGCATAAATAAGTTCGTTAACGACCTTGTCGCTGACTCGACAACGGGTTTGTTTTTCCAACAGCTGTGCTGTCCGTTCTTTCGGGCTTGTCTTTTATTTCCCTCTATTTTCTTGTTCGGTCGTCTATCGTTTAGATCATTTTGGTGAGAACACGCACACACACACACACATACTCGCACAGAGAGAGAGAGAGCAAAATAAACGAAAAACAAACAAAACAACAACAACAACAAAAACCCAAAACCCGAATACGTTATGATAGAAGGTATATTAGCATGTTCCAGTACAGACGCGCATTGAGCGTTCATACAATACAAATAAAAGGCTGTGAGCTCTTGTTCAGTATGAAGGCTATAGATTATAGGCTACATATGGCGCGATCCTGTCCACGATATTATCGTCTGCTGTTTCTTTGAGAGTTTCAAAGGGAGGCGACTGCAGGCGGAAAGTGAAACAAGTTTATTTCTTTGATGTCACAGAGCTGACAGCATACTCTCTACAGACACTGTGTTTAATCGGGTTTTTCTTTTTCTTTTCTTTTTGTTTTTCACGTGTCTATTTCTTTTGCCGAGAGATGCTACGATGGTTTATTTCAGTCGTCAACAATAGAGGCCCACCTGCGTGAGCATTTCCGCTCTATGTGCGAAAGACACACGCGCGCGCACACACACACACACACACACACACACACACACGCACTTTTAATTTTTTTTCATTTTCATCTAGGCCTAATTGCATTATACATACCTACGCCATCAAAACTAAGTGAGATGGTCACAATGTGGGGAAACCGGAGGAATTGAACCTTGCATTGTTTCAATCAGTGAGGATGAGGTTGATGGTAATGATGATGCTGTGCAGTTCCATTAGGCCTATAGTTTGAGACGCCATGGCAACGTCGCGTTTCAACCTTCCCTCCCCCATTTTGCCCCCTCCCCCTTCCCCTTCCACATGATGTAACCCAACATCAAACAGTCCCGAGAGATACAAACACCGGTAGTCTGGAAATTTTTGTGGCACTTTCGGAGACACAAGAAACTGTGTCCTTAATTCTCTCCAAAGAGATGTTCAATGAATTTATGGCCGACTATATTAATTAGGCCTACAACGCAAACACACAACTCCGTTGTATCAAAGACTGGCTTTAATCGTACGTTTTCAACGTCAACCGTTCGGTGAGTACACAAACGTTTCCATCCCACCCCTATCTCCCTCTTTTGTGTTTTCTTAAAGAATTTTAAAAAAAAATTCCAGCCTCCTTAGCAAAGGAATATTTTGCACAGTGGCATACTCTAACCATGAAATAGTTCCAGATCTAACAAAATCCTTACCATGAAATAGTTCCAGATCTAACAAAATCCTTAATCTAACTGATCAACAGGCTACAAGATCATACATAGCTGAACAAATAGCATGAAATATGTGCAGTCTTCACCGTTCGCATGAATACTATCCCGACTGCCATTAGCGAATAATAAAAAAGTTAATAAATCAGAATGGGAAATAAATCGTTGGCTATAAATTATGAAGTTTAAGAATAATCTGAGATAGGTTTCAGCCTTGGCTGTTGCACTGCAATCATCCCACACGAAAATGCTTTTAAAGGCGCTGGACTGCTGATGGCACAAGTCTTTAGGACTGCTGATGGCACAATTCTTTAGGACTGCTTTGCAGAACGGCCATTGAGACTACTGACCTGTAAAACAAAAGCGAAAAAAAAAAAATAAAATAAAGAATATTTAACAAGTACCTTAATGAACGAAAGCCGCGGTACTATATGCGATTACATTTACAGATGTTGAGAAGGGGAGTGGGGGTGGGGGGAGCAGATAAGGGAAAAAGTGCGCACGCACTCGCACACATACGCACGCACTCGCACACATACGCACGCACTCACACACATACGCACACACAAAGACACACGCACGCACGCACTGACCCCCCCCCCCCCCCCCCCCCCCCCCCCCACACACACACACACACACGAAACATAATACTCTAGAAACAGAAGGGCGACCACATTGTATGTATGACACCACATCTGTTAGACCATGAGCGCATTGAAAACTAGTGGACGCGAAAAAAAGTGTGTGGTAGGGGGGCGTAACCCGCCTCGTGTTCCCACATCTTGCCTTTGTCAGCAGACTCCACGATCGCTCATGCAGGGGGAGGGAACTGTTCATTTGGCCGGCCACCCTCTGAGGTAAACCACATACGCCACCTTCTGATTGTCCGCTATTCGATGAGGTCGGCGGGGCCGGAATAGCTCAGTTGGTGGAGCGCCGGACTCGTAATCCAAGGGTTGCGGGTTCGAATCTCCGCCGGGCCGTTTCGGTACAGGGGGATTTTCCCCTCGGAGTTAACATTGGTTCTGACTCCATTTCCCGTACAGTCTTCGAATGAGACTATAAACCGAGGTTCCGTGTGTGAACGCACGCATAACATCTTGCACACACGTCAAATCCCATCACCAGCTTTCGTAAGAGAAGGCCAGGTTGGCCATTAGTATGGATGACACGTTACACATAGCATGCACCTTCCCCGAAGATGGAGTATGGCTGTCGTAATGGCGCGATTAAAAAAAAACGGTCATACACACAAAACTCCACTCCCTTTGTTGAGCAGATGGGATTAATACTTGCCTGTCTATACAGAGAGTGTCCGCAGGAGTAGACTATCAGCCTGCGTACGCAGAAGAAGATGAGGTCGGCATGCTGCCTGCACGTAGGCTTTAGATTGCTCGCAAGCCGTGCAGCAAGCATGTGCTTCAAACGTGATCATTTGTGACTTTATCCCCCACCCCCCTCCCTGTGAAGTGTGGAGCACAGCCAACCATCACGTGAACAGGAGGCCGACACACAGAGCCAAAGAAAAGCCAGCAGGACGAGGGGAAGCGTGATGGAACTCTAAACATTGAACTATGGAGAATGGTATACCTGTCCCCTCCTCTTCTACGCTCTCATGTGTGTGTGTGTGTGTCTGGGTGTGTGGGTGTGGGTGGGTGTATGTGTCTGTGTGCGTGCGTGCGTGTGTGTGTGCGTGCCAACGTTTAATTTAAATATAATGGGATGTCAGCCCCTTTTTGTCGAACAGAATTCAGAAAAAAGGTGGAAGTTGGAGGGCGGAGGAAGGACAAAAAAAAACCCACTTCAATGTCAACACCTGACAGCATTCATCAACAACACTGTCTCACTCTCTCCCTTCACACTTCAATGTCAACACCTGACAGCATTCATCAACAACACTGTCTCACTCTCTCCCTTCACACTTCAATGTCAACACCTGACAGCATTCATCAACAACACTGTCTCACTCTCTCCCTTCACACTTCAATGTCAACACCTGACAGGATTCATCAACAACACTGTCTCACTCTCTCCCTTCACACTTTATTGTCAACACCTGACAGGATTCATCAACAACACTGTCTCACTCTCTCCCTTCACACTTTATTGTCAACACCTGACAGCATTCAACAACAACACTGTCTCACTCTCTCCCTTCACACTTTATTGTCAACACCTGACAGCATTCATCAACAACACTGTCTCACTCTCTCCCTTCACACTTTATTGTCAACACCTGACAGGATTCATCAACAACACTGTCTCACTCTCTCCCTTCACACTTTATTGTCAACACCTGACAGGATTCATCAACAACACTGTCTCACTCTCTCCCTTCGTTCCTTTACGCAGCATTCGAGCATCTCTCTCTCTCTCTCTCTCTCCTCTCTCTCTCTCTCTCTCTCTCTTCTCTCTCTCTCTCTCTCTCTCATCAACCCTGGTTGGGATGGCTTGGCGAATTTCAGTTTGTGACAGTCAAGCTATGGTCATTGTCTGCAAAGCGAATAATCGTAATTTTTTTTCCCCCCCCCCCCCCCCCCCCCCCCCCCCCCCCCAGTGCAGCCTGTGCTGATTAGCCGACTGTTCTGTCAATGCTGACAATGATGGCAATGCTGACCGTGATGACGATGCTGACTGTGATGACGATGCTGACTGTGATGACGATGCTGACTGTGATGACGATGCTGACTGTGATGACAATGTTGAATTTGATGACGATGCTGGCTGTGATGACAATGCTGACTGTGCTGACTGTGATGACAATGCTGACTGTGCTGTTTGTGATGACAATGCTGACTGTGATGACAATGCTGACTTTGATGACGATGCTGACTGTGATGACGATGCTGACTGTGATGACGATGCTGACTGTGATGACAATGCAGACAATGATGACGATTCTGAATTTGATGACGATGCTGACTGTGATGACAATGCTAACTGTGATGACGATGCTGACTGTGATGACGGTGCTGACTGTGATGACGATGCTGACTGTGATGACGATGCTGACAATGCTGACTGTGATGACAATGCTGACTGTGATGACGATGCTGACTGTGATGACAATGCTGACTGTGATGACGATGCTGACTGTGATGACGATGCTGACTGTGGTGACGATGCTGACAATGCCGACTGTGATGACAATGCTGGCTGTGATGACGATGCTGGCTGTGATGACAATGATGACTGTGATGACGATGCTAACTGTGATGACGATGCTGACTGTGATGACGATGCTGACTGTGGTGACGATGCTGACTGTGGTGACGATGCTGACTGTGATGACTGTGATGACAATGCTGACTGTGATGACGATGCTGACTGTGGTGACGATGCTGACTGTGGTGACGATGCTGACAATGCCGACTGTGATGACGATGCTGACTGTGATGACGATGCTGGCTGTGATGACGATGCTGGCTGTGATGACGATGATGACTGTGATGACGATGCTAACTGTGATGACGATGCTGACTGTGGTGACGATGCTGACTGTGATGACAATGCTGACTGTGATGACGATGCTGACTGTGATGACGATGCTGACTGTGATGACTGTGATGACTTGTGATGACGATGCTGACTGTGATGACAATGCCGACTGTGATGACAATGCTGACTGTGATGACGATGCCGACTGTGATGACAATGCTGACTGTGATGACGATGCTGACTGTTCTACCAGTACTCTCTGTGTTAATTGTGTTGACAATGATGACAATGCTGACTGAGCTGACATGACCTTCAAGTGCATCTGAAAGAAAACAAGAGAACAGATAGGCCTATCACAGCGTTGGCGGTAAAAAGTTAAGTCACATATGACTCTCTCTCTCTGTCTCTCTCTTCCTCTCTGCATATATATTATATCCTCATTCAAACGTTGGCCCCTAAAGCTGGGTTCAAACGTGTCAGGTTCCGTTTTTCTTCCAGAGTTGAATGCATCGGACAGAGTCTGCACTTTGTAGAACTGTTATATCTGTCAGTCGTCTGAATCCGAACCTGATCTCCTCGTCCAAGTATCTCCCGCTTGTCATTAAACAGTATCAGCCGAATGTTATGTGATACAGATATCAATGAGGATATATCAGTTAATTTGTAAAAAAAAAAAAATTAAAAAAAAAGGATGGCGGGGGGGGGGGGGGGGGGGGGGGGGGGGGGCGCTAGAGAGTGCGGCGCGCTGCGCTTGGATGGGGGAGGGAGGAGGGGTAGAGGGGGGTGGAGGGGAGCCCATCTTTCTAAGTTGCATTCAGGTTTCACGTCCACACTCACTATTATAGGGAATCTGACAGACCGGGATATCTATTCGAGGCGAGTAAGCGAGAGCATCTGTTTATTCAAGGAAGAACTCTTTGCTTCCGTGACGTGAGAATAACACGCCATAACTCCAAACGAGTGCTGTTTTCGACACCAAATCACCCAGCAGCGATACGAACACAGAAGCACACAGGACAAAGAAAGAGGCATCCCTGAGAAAACATGTCCTTCTGTTATTTGTCGTTCACGCTTCACAGTTTCAAGCCGTCGATCAAACGGACCTGAAACTGGTCTCTATGAATTTCAAACACCGCAACGTTTATTTTAGGAATCGGGCGTTTGTGCATTTTTTAAAGTCTGTTGGTTGCTTGTAAAAAAAAAAAAAACACCAAAAAACAAAACAAAACACGTATTTGTCGAGAATTCGCCCGTCTGTATTGCACTGTGTATGAAATGAACGTCACTTTGCGCCGTGTTTTGTGTGTTTGTTTATGTTTTGCTCCTATCAGCAGATGTGTGCTATACGGACAATTTGTTTGAGAATGAATGGCATTATTGGGATATTCAGGACTGTGCGACTGCGCTCAGTAGATGTGAATGCATTAAATCACATCTGGCGTCAGACAATTAGTAGGCCTAAATGTTCGTAGCCCAGTTTTATTTTCTCGTAAGATAATGAGGTAGAAGTAGGTAGAGAGGCTACTGATGATGCAATGTTTTCTCTGCGATGTTTTTGGTGTTGTTTCTCATTCTTCTTGCTGATGATGTTGTTTAAGGTATGTAAATTCATGCTGAATAGCTTATTAAAAAAATCAGCATTAAGATCTTGTGTTAAAGATGGTTTCTGTTTATTACAACACAGTTCAGGCTGTCTGTTGGAGTCGTGACGCAGCATCTGTCTGTTACAACACAGTTCAGGCTGTCTGTTGGGATCATGATACAGCATCTGTCTGTTACAACACAGTTCAGGCTGTCTGTTGGGATGTTCATACAGCATCTGTCAGTTACAACACAGTTCAGGCTGTCTGTTGGAGTCGTGACGCAGCATCTGTCTGTTACAACACAGTTCA